>JAOXYA010000037.1:1831319-1844150 GCA_028565675.1 Sorex palustris | reverse complement strand
CCGATCTCCTCTGAGCCCGCCCCCCTCCTGTTTCTTTTCTTTTCTTTTTTTTTGCTTTTTGGGTCACACCCAGCAATGCACAGGGGTTCCTCCTGGTTCTGCACTCAGGAGTCACTCCTGGCGGTGCTCAGGGGACCCTATGGGAGGCTGGGAATCGAACCCGGGTCGGGAGCGTGCAAGGCAAACGCCCGCCCTGCTGTGCTATGGCTCCAGCCCCGCCCCTCCTCCTCTGAGCCCCGCCCCTCCGCTGAGTCAGCAAGAGGTCCATGCTGCCCCTCGTCCCAGGGCCAGAGTCGGGTCAAGGGGGAGCTCCAGCAGTAAATGCATGTTGAAAGTTGACTATGGACCAGACGGGGTGGCTGCTTGTTAGCTGTATGTAACCTCAGCACCCCAAAGGACAGAGAGGGAGGCCGGAGTGATAGCACAGCAGGTAGGGCGTTCGCCTTGCATGCATCCGACCCGGGTTCGATCCCCAGCATCCCATAGGGTCCCCTGAGCACCGCCAGGAGTGATTCAAGAAGGACAGAGAGAGTAGGAGGGAATGTGCCTGCCACGGAGGCAGGAGGTGGGAAGGGGTGGGGGTGGGGGAGGGATACCGGGAACACTGGGGGTGGGGAATGGGCACTGGTGGAGGGATGGGGACTTGAACATTGTTTGACTGAACCGCCGTCATGAAAGTCTCTAAGTCTGTGATTGTATCTCACGATGATTCATTAAAATAAAAAATTGGGGGCCAGAGTGATAGCACAGTGGGTAGGGCGCTTGCCGTGCATGCGGCCCACCCGGGCTCCATCCCCAGCATCCCATATGGTCCCTCGAGCACCGCCAGGAGTAATCCCTGAACATCGCTGGGTGTGACCCAAAAAGCAAAAATAAATAAATTAAATTAAAAAATTTTTAAAAAGAGGGAGGTCCGGGAGGTCAGGTGGGAAGCCATCAGCACAAGTGCAGTGTCCTGTGCTTGAGCGAGGCCCCACTGAGGCGAGCGAGGGGAAGCTGGCTGTGTCCCCACGCTGCTCAGCCCTTTGCCACCTCCTGGAACCAGCACCAACCTTCTCGCTGAGGAGGGGCAGGACCAGGACTGGCTTGTGGGAAGGGGCAGCTTCCCTGGCTGTGACTGCCTGCGGGCTGGTCCCACCCGGGCAGGGCCTAGACCCCTGCCGTGATTCCGTCTCCCCCTCTGCAGGCTGACACAGATGTGCCTGGGTCACCACACCCTTGCCACCCCGCGCTTCCCTCGGGAGCAGACCCCCTTTTGGTGGGCCCCTCTTTCCTTGGAGCCGCAGCGCTGGGGTGTCACACGCAGACAGGGCCAGCAAACCCAGCTGCTCTGTGCCAGAGGCACAAGAGGCTCCAGAAAGCTCAGGAGGGAAGTAGGACCTGCGGGGTGGCTGGGGAGCAGCAGCCCGGGGGCCCAGCTTAGAGGACCGGCTCAGCCCATCCTCCCCTTCATCTCTGGGGCCGGCAACCCTATTTCCTGCTTTCTGGGTCCTTCTGTGCTGCTGCTTTTCCTGCCTCCCTGCTCCCCTCCCCGCGGGGAAGGAGGGGCTCTCGCGGCCTCAGCAGACAGTGGCGACTGACTGCCTGTGAGCAGTGTGGGTCGAGGGGACAAACCTGCCCCTGAACGGAAGCTGTTAGTGGGTGCTGACCCAAGTCCAAGGACAGGTGCATAGCCAGCAGGGACGCTAAGGGGGTCCTGGCCCTGGACGTCAGGCTGCAGAGGTTCCGGGGTCAGGAGAGGAGAGGACCACGGCCTCACTGGCAGGACCCATGGGCTGTATGTGGCGGTCTCATGAGAAGTTAACTGTGTTGAGGGGGTATTTTCCCATGATAGGGAGAGTCCCAGGTGACCTCCCTGGCACCCTCTGCAAGTAAGATCAGGGACGGGGACTGAGGGCAAGATGACTGGGCTGGAGTAGGGACCTGGGTGGTCCTGGGGCTGAGTGACCCTGGACTCCAGGGGTCTGTTTCCCTGTTTCGAGGTGCCTTGGGTTCGATAAGGTCAGTGGCCAATTTTCTACAGCTAGGACCTGAGGGCCAGAGGCAGCAGCTGAGGCAGGGAGTGGAGTTCCACGGGTGCGTGTGTGGGGCCCCAGGGTGCTGCTAGGAGGGACGTGTCCTCTGGTCCCTGGACAGTCCCCACTGGCCCTCCTGGCTGGAGGTGTCCCTTAGAACTGCTGATCCCTGAGCTGCAAGGCGCTTTAGGGCTACACCCAGTCCCTGAGTCTGTCGGATCTTGGGCCGGGGACACCCCACATCTCAGTTTCCATGTCGTTGTGAAAATACTTTGCAGAAGGCACCGCCCAGGCACGTGTGTTGGGCAGGCAGGAGAGTCAGCCCACCACGGTGCTGGGTCGCTGCCTCAGAGAAGCTGGCGAGGGCGTTCCCAGTGCGGGCAGGGCCAGTCCTTAGCCCAGGGCGTCTGGGCGGGTGTCGGGCAGCTCTCTGCAGACACGATGGACACACGGGTGCAGAGCCCCCGTCCTCCCTCGGTCCTTACCCCCGCCCAGTGCCCCCATCATCCCCTGCACACCCCACCTCCCCCATCTCCCCCCATCTCCCTCTACCCGGTACCCCGCCTCCCCCCTGCTGTATGGGTCAGGGCTGAGCTCAGGCTCTCAAAGCCCACCAGCCTCTGGAGGGGCGGGATCACCCAGGCGTCCTCCCTAAAGGACACACCGTAGGACACTCAGGCCCACAGGGCCCTCGGGGACCTGGCGGAGTGGGGCTGGAGCCACTGCCCTGGCCAGTGACCGGCCGCTTAGCATCCTCCCACTGCCCCCCGCACAGGGTCCGCTCTGCTTTGGCACGTGCCCTGAGAGAGGACCACCCCCCTCATGCTGCCCTAGCTCCCCGCCCCCTGCCTGGATGCTCCTTCTCCTGCTTGCCCACCGTTCCCTGTCCGTGGGAGCTGGTGGGCAGCTGGCAAGGCACCCGCCAGCCCCAGCGTCCCGCCCACACAGGAAGGGGTCATGCGCCAGAGCAGGGAACACTGGCCCTGAGCTGCCCTTTGACCTGAACGGCTAGGCCTTCTGCTCCTACCAGACCCCCCAGCTCCCGTCAGAGCCTAGAAAGCCTCCCTGAGCGCCGGAGCTGGAAGCCAAGGCAAGGGTGGTGCCGCGGCAGTGCCGGGGCCTCCTTGCTCAGTCTCTGCTCTCTGGAGCTCTGTACCGAGAAGGGTCCCCTAGGAGGTGCCTGGGTGACCCTGAAGAGCTCAGTGCCCTCGGAGGAGGCCAGAGTGGGGCTCTGGGTTTGCATCTGACCGAACCCGGCTGGCAGAATTCTGTGAGCCCACGTGCACGGACGGCAGCTGGCTGCGCCCACATGGGGTGGTGCGGCAGGGCACTGAGAGCGGCCCAGCCTCTGGGTTTGCAGCTACGGAACAGACTGGGGGCTCAACGCAGCTGCCCTGGGCTGGCCAGGATACCCCAGTGGCTGGACAGTTGGGCAGTGGACAGGCAAGTGGGCAGTTCCCCGGGCAGGAATTGCTGTCTTGGGTCAGTTCCTGGGGCAGATGTGTTCGGGCAAATGGGGACCTGGGGTCGCTCCCAGGCCCCTAGGCTCCTGCGAAGGTGGTCTTAGGGAGCTCTCCACGCGGGGTCCAGCCCCCTCAGAGAGCAGCCCCTCAGCCCCACCTGCTCATGCACTGGGAGCACTGCCAGGGAGGACGTGCAGGGGAGGGCTTCAGGCAAGAATGGACAGGGAGAGACGGGCATGGGGAGGATGGATACAGGAATAACGGGCAGGGGAGCACTGCAGGAGAGCACTGTGCAGGGGTGGTGGGAGAGCACTGGAAGGGCTTTGGGGAGGACGGCACTGGGACTGAGGCCTGCCCCCTGCCCCAGCAGTTCTCTCCTGACCCTCCCTGGCTGCTCCGGGCTGTCAGGGCTGTCGGGGGCTATCGGGGATCACACTGGCCAGGGCGTCAGTTCTCTGTGGCCACCCGCCCGTCAGGGAGCAGGCATGCAGCACAGGCTCAGTTCGTGAGTCTTTTTCTTTTCGCTTTCTGGGTCACACCCAGCGATGCACAGGGGTCCCTCCTGTCTCTGCACTCAGGAATGACTCCTGGTGGTGCTCGGGGGACCCTATGGGATGCTCAGAATCGAACCCGGGTCAGCCACGTGCAAGGCAGATGCCATCCCCACTGTGCTATCGCTCCAGCCCCACCTCGTGGGAGTCTTGACTGGCCCTCTGGCCTGAGCCCCACTGAACACCCCAGGGCAGGCACACAGATCTGAGCCCAGCGCCCAGCACCCCCTCAGCGACCCCAGGGACACACGGTGGGAGCAGAGCGATGCCCAGGCCCACATCCGCCATGTCTCTGCTTGGCTTTGCCCCCCACCCAGGGCCCCTGCCCAGCAGCAAGGCTGTCCGCACTCAGCCTGGATTGGCCCGGTCGGGCTCTCCAGAATGCCCTGGCAACCCGACCGGTTGCTTAGCAATCCTGCGTCCGACAGCCCAGGCGGGACCCCGGAGCGAGAGGCTTTGTGCGCTCCGCATGCACACGTGTCCTTGTGCCACGGGTGGGACTCTGGCTCCTGACCTGCTGGGACCCCAGCGCGGTCCGGGGGGCTGTAGGACGGGGGTCCTCACGGACACAGGGTCCTGTCCGGCCAGACCACGGGCTCGGCCACGGCCTGGGCCGCCGGGCAGGGTGGGTGCTTGTGGCCGGGCGGGGGCCTGTGGGAGCTCCCCTGTGGCCCAGGCCGCCCCTGCGTGCTCTTTTGTACTGACCCGCGGGGCATGCGGGCAGCCACTCTCCATCACCACGGGAGCCCCGCCTGCCACGGGCCCCCTCCATCCCTGCAGACCAGGACCCAGTTTCTTTGAGGGAGGAGGCAAGAAAGCACAACCAACACCTCCGAGGTGTGTGGGGTCCCTTGTCAGGGCGTGCGGTGACACCAAGTCCTGTGGTCTCTGACGCCAGGGGATCCAGGGGCGGTCCGAGGCAGACGTCCAGGTCACATGACGACACTGGCTCTCGCCCCTGCCTCCCACCCCGGGCCGAGCAGTCGGGGGCTCCCGGGCTTGAGAGCTGACAGGGCATGCAGCACTTTCCCCAGCACCGCCTGCAACACATGCAGCAGCCCCACGGAGAGACAGGACACACATGTCACGCACACACGTACTCTCATGTGCACGCTCACTCACCCACATGTGCACATGCACACATACCTCATGGGCACAAATGTACATCCACATACTTGTACACATACACAGTCATTCCCACACAACTCACACGCGCACACACTCGCGCAATCTCACACACTCACTCTCACACAGCTCACACACGCGCACACACCCTCATGCACCGCACAGGCCTGCACATGCAGCTTGGATCCTGGCTCTGGAGGGAGGCCCAAGGGTGCAGGCTTCATCCCAGTGAGGAGGAAGCCTGGTCACAGCCTGCACCGACCAGTTGGTCAGGCCCTGGGCGCGAGTATGTGTGTGAGTGTGTACCGCGTGTGTGTGCATATGTACACGCATGTGTGTGTGCATGGGGCGCGCATGGGCATGTGCGTGTGCTTGTGTGAGTGCAAGGGATGGGCAAAGTGCCCCATGTGGTCTTGTGGTGAGGCAGAACCTTCTGGAAAGTCATGGAGTTGCCCCTGGAGGTGACCTGGGGGGAGGCTGAGGGGACTGAAGGGGCCTTGCCGGGGCCCACCCACTGCACTGCTCACCGTGCAGATGCGCCCCGTCTCCACGGCTGTCTGCTGCTAAGTGGGACGTGTCTCCCACCAGTGCCGCGGCCCTTTGTTCCCGGGACAGCAGCTCATTATGGTGTCACACAGGGGACAGTAATCACTGCGCCCCACCACAGCCCCCAGCAGACAATGAGGAAGCACGTGCCAGGCGGCTGCCAGGCCGGGAGCCCAGGGAAGAGGTGCCCCCCACCCGCCCGGGCACCCTCAGGCTACCCAGGGGCAGCCCTGGCAGGGGCAGGTCGGGGACGGGGGCTCCGGGGCATGGGGACCTGGGGGACCATGGGGCGGGGACAGTGGGACAGGGCCTTCCGGGTGACAGAAACAGGAGCGAAAGAGGGTGCCCTGAGCCTCCACCTTAGTCCTGAGGACTGAGCCTGCAGGAACGGGGGGGGGGGGGACAGGGACCTGTGGCCTGTGGCAGCTGAGGGACAGCATCCAAGTGTCTGTGGGGTGGTGCCCCGGGGCTCAGGGGTCATGACGGGGCCGTGGGGACCCCAGGGATTGCTGAGTGACCCTTTCCTCCCCCAGCTGGCCTTAGCTCTGAAGCCAGAGCCCAGGCACGGCCAATCTGGGGTCACTCCTCTAAGCCCTGCCCATCAGGTTGGGCTGCCAAGGTACGGTGGGCGGGGACCCCCTGACCCAGTCACATGGGGCCCAGCACCTCAGGCTGGCCGCAGTGGTTCCCCATCACACACCGCCTCTGGGCACGGTCCCCCACCCCCCGGCCCCGCCCGCCATCACCCCTAGTCCCTCGGCCTGTTTTGGGCATAGAGGAGGGAAGCCCCTTGGCCCCCACGTCCTGCATGGCCGGCTGTGAGCCTGAGCAGGGCTGGAAGGGATGTGTGTGGGCTCACCTCAGGGTCCCCTCGCTGGGTGTCCCTCAGGGCTGAGGGCCGGCTGCCTGTCAGTGCTGCCCCGGGCTTGGCTTCTGCCTGGTCAGGTGGGAGCAGTGAGGAGCCGGGCACACGCCTGGGCAGGCTGCCCTTCCGGGGCCTCTGGCATCGGCCTTCATGCCCCTCGCCCCTCGCCACCACCAAGGCACCCCGCCCGCCCAGTGCAGGGGCTCCCCCAAGCCGCCCAGCTGGCCTGAGGCTAGCCGGCAGGGCCAGGGCGGAGCCAGCTAGGAGATTGCTTTTTAATTACTCTGTTAATTGATACAAAACAAAAGGCACCGATTAGTTGTGTGCAATTAGCAAATTAATTCCCAGCAATTACAGACTTGCTAATGGAGTGGCTTTGAGTCTGCCTTGGGGTCTGGGGCTTATTGATGGTTTCTGAGAGGTTTGTGGCAGAAAGGCTGCCTGGGGTACTGGGAGGGACTCACACCCCACCCCACCCCTGCAGGCCTGGCACGGGAGGGAGGGGAGAGGGGTGTGTGTGTGTGTGTCCCTGCGTGAGGGACAGTGTGTGTGTCCCTGCATGAGGGACAGTGTGTGTGTGTCCCTGTGTGAGGGACAGTGTGTGTGTCCATCTATAAGGGACAGTGCCTGCCCTTGCCTGAGAGACAGTGTGTATGTGCGTGTGTCCATGCATGGAAGAACTGCCCTACAGGTGCACCCAGTGCACATGGAACACTATGTGCACACACATGTGCATGGAGCTGTGTGTGTCTTGCATGTGTGTGAAACGTGTGCCTGCCTATGCAGGATGTGTCCGAGCGGGTCGTGTGCGGGACTGTGGCTGAGGGTGTCCGTGCTTTCGCCGGGACCGCACTCTAAGCACCCTGAGCTCCGGTGTCCGGTCCAGGAAGGGCTGGTGTGGCGGGTCTGGCGGGAATGTGAGTGTGTCCAGGAGCACCGTCCAGCGGAAGGAGGACCCGGGGCCGCGCCTTCCCCATGGTGATGTGCTGCCCGCACTGAGGAGAACGGTTCTCTGTGGGGGCAGGAGCCCAGAGGCGGCTGGGAGGGTCGCGTGGCCAGGCAACCCCGCTGTTTCCCATCCAGGGGGGCGCCCAAGGAGGCAAACCAACCCCAGAGTGCTCACGGTGGCAGCACGGGGTCCCCACCCTCAGCAGAGGGTCTCCGCAGACCAGGATCCAGGCCAAGGTGGGCTCCATCAGGGCCAGCGCCCCCGGGTAGCAACTGGATCCCACCACACCTGCATCAGAAGCCACTGCCCATCCGGTGTGTCCTTCCCGTTGGGTTTACTCCTTACGGGACACCCCGAGTCTTACACACACACCCCAGGAGCCTCTCGCTGCCCGTCCCTGATGCTTTCAGGAGGGGTAAGGCCACTAATGGCTGATCGCTTCACATCCCGTGTTTAACTTAAAAGCACAAAACAGGGGCTGGAGCAATAGCACAATGGGTAGGGCGTTTGCCTTGCACGTGGCTGACCCAGGTTCAATCCTCCACATCCCATATGGTCCCCCAGCACCATTAGGAGTAATCCCTGAGCATCGCTGGATGAGCCCCAAAAGGCAAAAAAAAAAAACCCACAAAACGGGCAGCGGGCTGGAGGCCTCTGTCCCCACTGAGGCTCTGTGCGCAGGTCCACTGCCTCCCACAGACCTGGTGCCCTCAGGTCCAGACCCACTATCCCTGATCCACCTCCCCGAGCTCGACCTCCCCGAGATCCACTGATGTGCTGTCCGCCAGGCCCGCTCAGTCACTGCCCCCAGCAGGTCCCCCTCTTGTGCCCCCTCGGCTCTGCCAAGGGTGGTGGCCCCTGCCCCCTCCTCCCCAAGCCTGCTGTGGGTGGCTAAGGACATGTCTTCCAAACTCTCCCTGGGGGAGCCCCCATCACAGGGGATGGCCCAGGACCTCCCACGCGTCTGCCCTCAGACGGGTCGGGGCTCAGTCCTGGGGTGGTGTGGCGACAGGCCCGAGCTGGGCTGACCACGTGGTCCCCTCCGGCCAGGCCAGGCCCAATCAGTCACCCCCAACGTCAGGTTCCAGACAGCACCTCCTCCACCTGACCTTCCTGCCTACCCCTCCCAAGTGCACCCAACTTCCCCGCCCTGGGGAGGAGGGGTTGCCGCCGGAGTGACACGGAGCGGGGCCTGGGTGCTGTGGCCCACAGCAAGGCCTGGAACAGGGGTGTCTGCCCCACCCGGCCTCAGCGCAGGTCCCCACACTGCTGACGAGGGGCTAGAGCCAGGGTCGGGAGAGGGCCCCAGCCCCTGCACCCCACCCCTGAGTGTCGCCTGCACCCAGGCACGCCCCAAATGGTGCAGGGCAGAAGCCAGAGGTTAGGGATGAGGCCCGAGGCCAGGCGTTTGCAAGTTCTAGACCTGTGCTGCAGGTGCTGTGAGGGGCCCCTCAGGGGCAGGGTGATGGGGAGTGTCCCCAGGAGGGGACATGACAGACCCCTGATGGCTCTGGTTTCCCCTGTGAGTGTGCATGCAGCAGTGGGCCATGGGGAACCCTCAGCTCCCCAAGTCTTTGGGCCGCACGGAGGCTCTGGTGGAGAACGGGGACGGGGTAGGAAGTCCCTCTCCCTGACGCCTCAGGGCAGCTGATGTCATGTCAGACCCTGGACCCCACTTCCTGGTCACATGGAGCCCAGAGTCCAGCGCAGCCACTACACCTTCCATCCTGGATGGGCTTTGGGGACCCCGTGCGACCCCAGTCTGCAGGCGGGCTCCTCGCTGCAGTGCTCTCCAGGGGGCCCGCGGTGGTCAGCGGGCAGAGGGGAAGGCTGCTGAGCTGAAGGCTGGAGTGCTGTGAGCACTGGGGTCAAAGGGGCACCTCACCTGGCTGGCTGGGTGAAGGAGGAGCCCTTCTGCAGGGCGTTCTGGAGGGCGGGGCTGCGGGGGGGGGGTCAGGCCTGGTGGGCGGGACCACTCGTGGGCGGGCCTAGTGGGCGGGGCGGGACAGTGCTGGGGGCGGGCCCTATGGGTTGGGGGCGAGACAGGGCCGGGTGGGCGGGGCCACGAGGGGTGGGCCTAGCGGACGGGGCTGGGACAGGGCTGTGGGCGGGGCCACTAGGGCCGACCTAGTGGGCGGGGCGGGACAGGGCCTGGGGGTGGGGCCAAGGCGTGCCTGGTGGGCGGGGCCTCGTGGGTGGGCAGCGTGGGCGGAGCCGCAGGGCGGGGTGGGCGGGGCCACTCGAAGGGCTGGGGCACCCCTGGGGGCCTCCGTGGCAGCACGTTCCCAGTTATGATCATGGAGCGGGCCGAGACCACAGTGCAGCGGGCAGGGCGCTTGCCTGGCGTGCAGCCGGATTCTATCCCCCACAGCCTATAAGGTCCCCTGAGCTCTGCCAGGAGGGACCCCTGAACGCAGAGCCAGGAGTAAGCCTTGAGCACCACCGTGGCGGCAATCCCCGGCAAACAGGTCACGGCGGGTGGAAGCGGGGGATCCCAGCCAAGGAGCAGGGGAGTTGGGCCCAGGGCCACCTGCACCTCCGCATCTACACCCATGACAGCTCCATGAGGACCCCAAAGAGGAGCAGGGGAGAGCTAAGTCCCTTGGCCAGGCTAGGGTGACCTCATTAGCATTTCACAGGCCTGAGAGCCACAGAGCAGAGTTCGTTAGCATGAGAAAGTGAGCAAGGAAAAGGGCTCTCTCCCCTTTTCCACTGGCCAAGGACAGGCCCTGACCTCCAGGTTGGCTCGATTCCGGGGCAGGCTCCAGGGTGGGGGCAGCTGCCATGTGGACCCCGTGGGTCTATGTGAAAGGTCGACCTTGAGCAAGCCTGTTCAGAGCTCGTCTCAGAGCGCCCGTCAGCAGGATGTCAGTAGGACCACGGGGCAGATCAGGTGGTCCCTCGGCCCAGGGCGCCTGCCTCTGCCTGGTCCCCCAGGCCGGCGCTGGAGGTGCTGGGGTGTGGGTGCTCGCCTGGCTGGCCCCTCCGCACCTGTCAGTCGGCACTGGGATGCACAGTAGCCACCTGGTGGCCCCTGCTAGCCCATGTCTGCATCCCTCTGCCTCCTAATGGGGAGGGACAGTGGGAGCGACTGGGAACCACACAACCCCACAATTAAACCACAGCGCTGCCACATCGCTGAGAACAGGATTTGCATAATTTGAAATTTGAGGAAAATCTCTAAATACTTTAATTTTGATAGAAACTGTTTCCACGCTGACATGTGTCTACACCTATAATTTCAGCTGATAAATTGCTGTAATTTCTCCTCCATTTCATGTTCTGTGGAACATTAATTGTCAGTTGCAGGGAAAGATGCTGGAAAGAGCCGAGAAGAACAGGGCCGCTCTCCGGGAGAGATCCCAGACGCCCAGATGGGCAAGGTCTGCACTGCACAAAGGCACTTTGTCCAAGTCCCACTCCAGCCCACATCCCACGGAGAGACATGAGGAAGCCGCGGCTGAGGTCGGGCCACGCAGCTGTCACCCAGCCACGCCTGTGCGCACAGTGTGCTCCAGTGGCATGCGTGCGTGCACGTGCTTACGTGTGTGTGTGTGTGTGTGTGTGTGTCAAGGCGACAGAGATGCATGAGAGTGCACGTGAGGGTGCAAGGGGACTTGCGAGGGATGAGTGTGAGGTTGCCTGTGAGGGTGCCATGAGGATAAGGGTGTGCATGCAGGTGAGGGTTGTGAGGGTGCATGTGTGTGTATGGGAGGGTGTGCGCGAGCATGAGTTGTGAGGGTGTGTGTGAGTGAGAGAGTGCATGTGTGTGTTCATGTGAATACATGTATGCGGGGCTGAAGAGATAGCACAGTGGGTAGGGCATTTGCCTTGCACGTGGCCGGCCCGGGTTCGATTCCCAGCATTCCATAGGGTCCCCCGAGCACCGCCAGGAGTAACTCCTGAGTGCAGAGCCAGGAGTGGCCCTTGTGCATGGCCGGGTGTGACCCAAAAAGAAAAAAAAAATGTGTGTATGCACGCATCTGAGAGTGTTGTGTTTGTGCATGTGAGAGCTCATTTGTGTGACTGTGTGCATGGCTGTGAGCGTGCATTTTAGGGTGCATGTGTGTGCATGTGAGAGTACACATGAGAGTGCATGTTTGTGTATGTGAAGGTGCATATGTGGATGCATGCATGTGCAAATGAGTGTGCATGTGTGTGTGCATGTGAGGCTGCATGTGAGGCTGCATGTGAGGGTATGTGTGTATGTGAGGGTGTGTGGGAGGGTGCATGCATGTGTGCATATGAGTGTGTGTGAGTGTGTGTGGGGGTGTGTGCATGTGAATATGTGTATGAGTGTGCATGCATGTGACGTGGAAACCGACAGCCCTGGGCCAGTCTGGGTGGACAGTCTCTGGACATAGTCTGTCTCCACCCCCGGGAGAGAGCAGGGGAGCAGGGAGAGAGCAGGGGAGGGGAGAGGGGGAGGTAGGGGAGAGAGCAGGGGAGGAGGAGAGGAGAGGGGAGAGAGGGAAGGGGAGCAGGGGAGAAAGCAGGGGAGGGGAGGGGGGGAGAGAAGGGGAGGGCAGTTAGCAGGGAAGGGGGGAGAGCAGGGGAGGTGGCACTGCTCCTGGGGGCCCAAGAGCCCTTTCCTCCGGTGCAGGTGGGCAGGCTCCGAGCCCAGGGCAGGGAGGGAAAGGGTCTCAGGGCCGCCCGAGTCTGGCCCGCACTGACCTCTGCTCCTCGGCTCACCTCAGAGGCTCCTGGCGACTTGGCAGGTCCTCGCGGCCTCCCCAGCCCCTCCCCACCTTCCCTGGCCCCCCTGTCTGCAACCCCACCCCAGCCCTGTGTTCAGACGACGGCCCCGCCCCCCAGGGCAGTGCAAGGCACTGCCAAATGATTCTATTAATTTATTATTCATGACGAGACATTATTCTAATAACATCTTCCCGGCTATTAATATTCCAGAGAAGCTGTTCTGGCCCCTCCGCGCCATTGGTGGGAGCATCTATTTTTATTCCTGCAGGCGCCCGGGGTCTGTCTGCAGCGGCGGGAGGCAGGCGTGTGGCAGCCTCCTGGGCGGGGGGCTGGAACCCCAGCAGGCAGGCCCCAGGGTCTGGGGTCTGGGGTGCCCAGCGCCTGCAGTGCTGGGTCCCTTGGCAGGACAGGCAGGCGGCCATCTGGGCTGGACGCGAAGGACCAGGGGCGCGGAGAAACGATGCAGCGGACTGCCGAGTGACAGGGCATGTGGGGCCACAGCACAGCCACCGGCCGCCGATGGCCAACCACCTCCATCATCACAGAGACCCTGAAGCCTGGAGGGCCTGGGTCTTGGATGCCAATTGCGCCTGCAGGCGGGGCTCTCGTGCCAGAGGGG
>JAOXYA010000037.1:1776110-1809774 GCA_028565675.1 Sorex palustris | reverse complement strand
GCTAGGATGAAGGAGACGTTACTGGGGCCTGCTCGAACCAATCGACGACTAACAGGATGATTTGTGATTTGTGATTTTTGTGATATCTACAAAACTGAGGGTTCTGGGTTTTGAAGGCTGTTTTTTTGTTTTTGTTTTTTTTGGGGGGGGTATTCCAGGGATTGGATCAGGTATAGTGCGTTCAGTATATGTTCTTGACCATTAAGCCATGTCCCTGGCTTGAGAGTTTTTAATAATTGTGTTTACGTATATAATTTTATTATTTTGATATTTTGTGTTTGTGTCTACACGGGGTTTCAGCAAGATGCCTTTATCTCAAAAGCTGAACACACCTGTGATTGTTTGTGAAATTCACCATCCCCCTCCCTTCATCCCTGTAGTTCCCTAAAGATCTATAAGTATTTTTCTTGTCTTTCAGGAGTTTGCTGCGTGGGAGTGTATCTAAACGATCGGAGCTGTCGGAGTGACAGATCCTGGTACTGACGCTGAGGACAGCAGCCCAGCGGCCTGGGTATTTGTTATATTTAGGGTCTCAGAGTGTCCAGCCTTTCAGAGTCAGGCAGGTAAAGTATCTATGATGTTAGACCACAGTCATAAAACTTTGTGGGGTGGAGTCGAAGGGGGCACGCCCTGCTGTGCGTGGGCTCAGGGGCTCTTTGTGGCAGTGCTCGGAAGCATGCGTGATGTCTGGGATCAGGCTGAGGTTTGCTGCAGCATCTTGCCATGCCCTAATCCCTGTACTATCTCTGGCCTCAACATTTAGCCTGATTCTGTTTGAAATTGTATTTTCTGCTTAAAAAAATGGATACATTTTACCATTTTCGTTTGATCAAAGTTGTGTGTGCTGTTCGTGGGGCCTCTGCTTTGTAGAGGAAAGCTCTGTTGTGAAGCACGTGCCCACTGACATACACACAAGCACATGCCCCCTTTCCCTGCCCGGCACGAACTTTGTGGGAACTGAGGGCTCAGGGTCTCGAACTGCATCATCAGTACAGATTAAAAATGCTGTTTGATAATGCAGACTTAAGGAGCCAGAGGGAGAAGACAGCAAGTCAGACGAGCATCTCCAGGAGTGATCCCTGAGCAGAACCATTAGTAAGCCCTGAAGAGCACTGCCCGTGTGGCCCCAAAGCCCTCCCCCAGAAAAAAAAGGGAGAACGGAGACTTGTTCCCCTTAAGATGCTCTTCTGTGCTGCAGGATGGTCTGCAGGAGAAAGGATTTCCCTAACTAATTGCCAGGGCAGGTGGCCTACCGCTGGCGTGATGAGAGTCGTTCGCCCTCAGCACCCTCCCAGCTGCTGTGAGGAGGCAGTGAGTGCTGTCCTTTTTGAAGACTTCCTCCTCTCTCGTGAAAGGGCTCAGCCTTCTGCCATCACTGCCCGTCCTGTCGGTGTGGGAGTGGACGGCGAGGCTTGCTCTTGGAGTCGCCTCAGCGTCACAGCTGGGTCCTTTGGTTGGGGGGGTCATCTTTCACCTGACCTCGATCAGGTGACCTCAGCACAGAGGTGCCATCCTGGTAGCCCGTGGACCGCTATTTCTGGGGGGCTGCAGGATAAACAGGCTCTAAGGAGCGCTGACATGAGTTGGGAGGTGGCAAGTAAATGGACTGTGTGGGGTGTGGAAACGTGTGTGCACTTTGTTTCTCAGGTTTCGTTCTCTGCCAGTCTCCTCAAGGATGGACCGTGGTATAAAATCAGAGCTATCGGGAACACAGAAGTGACTACAAGCCTGACAGCGGACCAAAAGTCTCGAGGTACAGACCCTTCCAGATGGCACCATTTTCTGAGGGGCTCGTTCTTGAATGTGGCCTTTTGGTAAAATCTCTAGGGGAACACCGAGCTACCTGGCTGCATAGCGGCCGTCCCCAGCACTAGCGCTCACTAGCGCTCAGTGGGCTCCTGTCTATGCAGACCCTGGGTGGAGGGCAGTCTCCTCCCCATGTGGCCCTCCAGGTGCCGAGCCTGCACTGGGCCCCTGCTCTTGGCCTCCCATCCGTGCGTGGACTGGTTGGTGGCAGCCCGGGGTAGAAGGAGCCGGTCCTGGGTGGGTGTGAACTGGCTGGCCTGTAGTCCAGCCCACCCGGCTCCTTGGGAAGTAGGTAGACCGTGTTGCACAGGGCTTATAGAAACCCTGTGATCGCACTGGTGCTGTTGACTGCTGGGTGTTTCTCCACTGCCTGGTTCATGCCGCCTCCTAAGCAGTGACTGACAAAATGCTGGTGTGCTGCTTGTTTCCCCTGACGCAGTAGCTCTGCAACTAATTCCGTTTGCTTTTTTTTTTTTTTTTTTTTTTTGCTTTTTGGGTCACACCGGCGATGCACAGGGGTTCCTCCTGGCTCTGCACTCAGGAGTTACTCCTGGCATGCTCAGGGGCCCATATGGGATGCTGGGAATCGAACCTGTGTCAGCCGCATGCAAGGCAAACGCCTTCTCCACTATGCTATCTCTCCAGCCCCTATTCGTATTTGCTTTGAGTCGCCACGCTTGAGAAACATCACCAGGAGCATTTGCTCTGATGGACAGCTCTCCCTGGTAGGAGGTGTTCTGTGCTTTGGTGTCGGGGCGACTCCTTTGCAGTGCTCAGGGGCCGCTCCCAGTGATACTTGGACAGCCAGGCCAGACAATTCAGAGCTAGGGCCCGGTGATCTGGTGTGTTGGTGGTGCCCAATTCCTGGGGGCGGGGAGACCGAGTAGTGCTGGGGGTCACGTGGTGCAGGGATCCAGCCCCGTGCTCTTTGCCCACCCCCGGGGGCCGCGTGCTCTTGCAGCTCAGTGGGCCTCATTCACGTTGGTCGTGCTGTGGTTGCGTTGTGCCATTAGGTATGGATGATAAAGGTGAGCCGAGCAGTGAGGAAACACCCAGGGCCATCAAGCCCACAAGTAAGGAGTTCAGGAAAACGTGGGGCTTTCGACGAACCACCATCGCGAAGCGAGAGGGTGCTGGCGACGCTGAGGTAGACTCTCCGGAGCGGCAGCCCCAGCAGCAGCAGAACCTCTCCTTGCGACGCAGCGGGCGGCAGCCGAAGCGGACCGAGCGCGTGGAGGAGTTCCTGACCACGGTCCGCCGCCGAGGAAGGAAGAATGTTTCCGTCTCTCTGGAGGAGTGCGGCGAGCCCACATCTTGTCCAGTCACAGATGTGGAGACTGCCTCAGAAGGGAGCGTGGAGAGCACCTCTGATCTGAAAGGGGGCTCCAAGGCTGACCCCACGGGAGAGAAGGATCCCCCCGCCTCTGCTGAAAAGGCCAGAGGGGGCGAAGACGACGACGACGACACCTCCGACAGTGACAGTGACGGGTTGACTCTGAAAGAGCTTCAGAATCGCTTGCGAAGGAAGCGGGAGCAGGAGCCCTCTGAGAAGCCCCTGAAGGGGATGCAGAGTCGCCTGCGGAAGAAGCGACGCGAAGAAGACCCGACGGAAACCGTGGATGTAGAGGCGGGGAACGCAGTCGAGAGCTCACTGCCCTGCAAGCAGGAACCCGAGGCTGAGCGGGGGACGGCAGCCCAGGCAGCCAAGGACGATAAAGAGGGTCTGCCGGAAGGAAAAGCGGCCCGGGGGATGGCAGAGGAAGAGCCCAGAGAGCTAGGCAAGCACAAGCCCGAATGTGAGGTGTACGACCCCAACGCCCTCTACTGCATATGTCGTCAGCCTCACAACAACAGGTAGGTCCCGGGAGAGGAGGGTGCGAGCTGCCCGGTGAGCGCCTTGTTAGGGCTGGAGCGTAGGAGTGCGGTGGGTACGGCGCCTGCGTGGCAGCTCGCCCGGGTTGCTTTGGTCCCAGGTCCCACCAGGAGTGCTCCTGGACACAGAGCCCTCCGCATGGCAGGTGGGTCGTTGAGTGTCGCTGATTGTGGCCCAACAACTAGAAAGAGAAAGATGAGCAAGTCCTCATGGAAAAAGAAATGCGGCTTGGGTGGTCACCGTTGCCAAGTGTCACGTGTGGTCGGTGCTGTCGCAGCTCATGGGCTGGGTGCTGGGCAGAATTTGTGAGCCACTCGGGCCTACTGGGTGTGGTGAAGGCACTGGCCTAGTTGGGGTGGCCCTACCCGGGGCCTCTGCAGAACGGCTGACTGTTCCAAGCAAGTACGAGGAGCGTGTGGTGTTTATTACTCTCACACTTGTCTGTAATTGTTTTTTTCCATTCTAGAGTATCGAAACCAGCTTGACTTGTTAGTGTTTAAAAGTCAGTATTTGTGTATTGTTTTCCAGCCCTGGTACCGTTACTTTTTAATTTCAGGTTTATGATTTGCTGTGACCGTTGTGAAGAATGGTTTCATGGCGACTGTGTGGGCATTTCAGAGGCTCGAGGGAGGCTCCTGGAAAGGAATGGGGAGGATTACATCTGCCCAAACTGCACCATTCTGCAAGTGCAGGATGAAACCACCTCGGACTCTGCAGAGCAACAGGAGGCAAAATTCCGGCCGGCAGATGTCGACGGTGCGGAGTGCACTAGCATAGGGACGATTGAGCAGACATCGAGTGATGACCAAGGGATAAAGGGCAGGATCGAGAAAGCCGCCAACCCGAGTGGCAAGAAAAAGCTCAAGATCTTCCAGCCTGTGAGTACTTGTTCTCTGAGCGCAGGCTCGGGGCAGGAGCGGCAGGATGACGCTCGCCTGGGAAGGAGCTGGGTGTGGCCGTGGCTTTGAGCCGCGACCGAGCGCTCCGGACTGCCCTCCCAGTGCCTTCCCCACTCTCCTCCACGAGGGCCCCCGGGGACCAGCTGATGCGCTCTGCTGCTTGGTTGACCTCCCGTGTTCCTCCCCTGCTTGGGTTCGCCTTTGCAGTTCGGTCTCTCCTTCACTGTCTTCCCTTGCTGTGAAATTTTGAATTGTACGTATGTTAACAAAATCAGTTGCAGTTCCCTGAAAGACAGTGAAGGTGTGTAGGTTGCCAGCACAACCAATCCCAACCCCTCTCTCACAGCATATGCAGCAAAACCTCAGGTGTCTCTGGGGATGGGGCTTGGGGCCATACCAGCCAGCTCACAGCTTACTCCTGGCTCTTTGCTCCTCAGGGACCACTTTGGGTGGGATTAGGGGATCATGAGTGGGAGTAGTGGAAATGGAACCCGGTAGCCGTGGGCGAGGCAAGTTCCCTGTGTGCTGTACTATCTTTCCAGCCCCGGGGACTAAATTCTTGTGCTGTTGACCCATGATCTCAGTGATGCCATCAGCAGTGGCTGAGCCACATCTGTTGTGCTGCGTTATGTGTTATTGTTAGATGCTTTTGTCATCAGGTTGGGGTAGGGAGAGTGCCGAGGAAGGAAAGGGCACCCCTAGACTGTTCGTTGGGGATGGGGGATCACAGTACCACTCTCCTTGCCCTCCCATCTAATGAGGGGCTCCACGTGCACTGTGCCCATCGGTGACCTTCAGGTTGGCCAGTTTGGGAAGCTGGCCAAGTATGCATCACCATCCCCGACTCCCACTCCCCTGTTCTCCAGGAGATGCCCAGGCTGGAGGTGTTGTCGGTGTGGAATTAGAAGGGAGTGTTGGAAGCTTTGTCCTGGGTGTCCCGGCTCGTCACCCGGGGAGGAAAAGAGCCAGCCGGGCCCCGGCCTCTGTCAGAGTGGGCGCACAGGTAGCTCTTGGGTAGCTCTTGGTTCTGTGTCTTCCAAACTTCTCACAGCTGCTCTGCCTTATCGGTTGTTGCGTGTCAGTTGTGAGGACTGTACCGCTTCAATGCATTTCCCATAGACGAATTGGCATTCATTTGTTCTGTTATGAAAAATGAGAAATAAGTAAATTTCTAGGAAAGTCATTGTCCTCTCATATTCCAGAATCCCTCTGTGCCAGTATTCCAAGTAAAGCTTAGATTCTTCGGGTGGACCAGAACCTACGCGTGGTCTGTGCGCCTTGTCTTCAGATCAATAAATTTTAGAGCTGAGAATCGAAGCAGTGGTGCTTCTGCCCCGTAGGCTGTGTGGCAGCAGGGTGGCGTGCATTTCTCCCACCTGTCACTCAGTGACTGCAAGTGGCTCAGAGGCCAGGCTGTGGGGGAGGGCGGGTCCATGGGTTTACTGTAAAACTCCCATGCAGCATTGAAAGCATTCTCAGATTGGAAGGTGACTTGTTGCTTCCCGGAAGTTCACATGGAATTGGGCGTCCTAGATTTTATTTGCAACCTGCTTTAAGAACAGCAACGGGGGCTGGAGCAATAGCACAAAGGGTAGGGCGTTCGCCTTGCACGCGGCCGACCTGGGTTCAATTCCCAGCATCCCATATGGTTCCCTGAGCACCGCCAGGAGTAACTCCTGAGTGCAGAGCCAGGAGTAACCACTGTGCAATGCCAGGTGTGACCCAAAAAGCAAAAAAAAAAAAAGAACAGCAATGGATGTTTCTCTTTGCTGGAAATCCCAGCGCTTTTCACAAGGGCCAGACCCTTCCCATGAACTCTGGCCTCTGGCCTCCTAGCTAGGGCCTTGAATGACCTCAGCTGAACTCTTGTCTGTTGGCCTCATATTAGAACTTGAGTGGGTGCCAAATCCTCTGTACCATGGCTGATGGAAAGGGCAGGTACGGGTCTTGAATGAGGGCCTCAAATGGGGATTAGGTATCTGCTCAGAGTAAGCAAAGGTAAGTTTCTAGTTGTATTAAAAACACTTCAGGAGGGTGGGGCCGGAGTGGTAGAACGTGGGTAGAGTGCTTGCCTTCCATGCGATTGACTCCAGTTTGAGCCCCAGCATCGTATATGGTCCCTCCGCTGATGGCAGAGCCAGGAGTAAGCCCTGCGTACTGCGGGGTATGCCCCCCAAACGTAGCAAAGCAAAAAACAAAACATACTCCTGAAGGGCCTGGACAGATAGTGCAGTGGGTAGGGCACTTGCCTTGCTCGTGACCAACCTGGTTATGGCCCACGATAAATAAGCTGGGGGGGTGCACTTATAAGGGCCAGAGAACTAATACGGCAGGTAGAGCGCTTGCTTGCACATGGCTAACCCAAGCTCAACCCCTGACACTCTCATTTGGTCCCTGGAACCCCGCTAGAAGTGATCCCTGAACACAGAGCCAGGAGTAAGCCCTGAGCAGCACTGGTATGGTCCGGGGGAAAAAACAAACAGCTTTCTAGTAACTGATGGTAGGGACAGTGACCTCAGTGCATAGGCAGTGGTTTTGCAAAGCCCCCTGACCACTGGTGTAGTGAGCACATTATTTGAAGCCACATTTTCTGGTGCAGGTTGTCGAGGCTCCTGGTGCCTCCAGATGCATTGGCCCCGGGTGCTCGCGCGTGGCGCAGCCTGACTCCGTGTACTGTAGCAATGACTGTATCCTAAAGCACGCTGCAGCCACGATGAAATTCCTGAGCTCGGGTAAGGAGCCCAAGCCTAAAGAAAAGGCCAAGACGAAAGTTGAGAAACTCGGTCTTCCCAAATGCAGCATCCAGGTAAGCGGAGTAAATCCTGAGTGGCTGGGCAAAGGGGGGTCGCTTCCGGGTGAGGGCACAGCAGGCATCGAGGGCGCAGACCATCCCCTTGACCTTCGCCCCCCACGTCTGTTCTAGTACTTTCTTCACCCCTTTCAGCCAGTTTCTTATCAGAGTCCTGCAGTAGCCTTTGTTGGAGGACTTCCTTTGTCCCCCCTCCCCCGACTGGGGGACAGTAGTGCCCACACAGGCACCCAGTGGACAAGCCTCCCTTCCCTGCTATCTGGCCTCTTCCTGCTCTGCTTGTGCTGGTGAGAAGCCGGGTGGTGGGGGATTAGGACCTGGACCACTTGAACACTTGAGGGACTGTCTTCGCTCCTGCCTTGAGTGTTGTGCCCTCAGGGCGCCTGTCACAAACCTCCCCAGCACTATTGGAAAGACCCTCCTGGTGGCGCCTGTCATCTGCCCAGGGCATCACCTGGCGGGCAGGAACAGTGACACCCGCTGGCAGGGAAGTGAGAGTGCGCACGCAGTTCCTGGTGCGGCCCAGCCAGGGCCCTTGGTTCTGCACTCTGGCCTGCCGCCTGGCCTCCCTCGAGGGTTCATTCTTGTTTGATGCTGGGCCTCAGTTGCTCCGATGTCTTAAGTCCTGAGTATGTCATTGTCGTGGGCAGGAACCATCACCTGCTGCCGCTGCCTAGTAAATGTGTACCCAGCCGGGGCAGGGTGGGGACCCGGGGGGACTGGACTGCACAGGGCATGTGTCCTTACTGACCTTAATGGTTGGGATTTCGTGATTCTTCAGGCAGGCATTAAAATCTCTTCTGTGCACAAAAGACCAACTCCCGACAAGAAAGAAGTCCTGTTGAAGAAGGTGCTGGTGGCCCTGCCAAGGAGCGAGGCCCTCCCACAGGACGCAGCCTGTGATGCCAACACGCCATCCTGGGCAAGCGACCACAATTACAATGCGGTCAAGCCAGAAAAGACTGCCGCCCCGTGGCCATCCATGTTGTGTGCATGTATGTATCACCTCGGGGTAACCTCCTGGACCCTCCCGTGCCTCCTGCGCAGCTGTCCATGCGGGCCTGGCCGCAGCTAGCAGCCTCGGCCGATTTTCATCTGCACCTGCAGATTGAAGCAAGTGCCCGCGCCTGAGACACTCTTGAGCCCTGTGCCTGTCCGTAGTCCTTCCTTCTGTCTTGATTTCCCAAAGGCTGGACAACCCTCATTGTTGAATGCTTGTTACTCAACAGTTGGTTGCTTTAATGTTTTCTTTGTCGGGCTGCGGTAAGTATTAGCATTCTCCTCAGCCGAGTCTGGTTGCACCGACCCACTGCCCAGCACTCGTTAAGTCCATCTTGTCCGATTCCAGGTGTCAGCGCAGTTCTGTCATGGCCCCACTAGTTTGGGGTGGGTGTTTCCACTCTTCTCGTCACGTGTGATCACCGCCTTCCTTGGGGAAGTCTAGTTCTGTACATTAGTGTTTCGCTTGATACTGTGCTGAAGTCCGAGTTTCGGGATTCAAATGAGTATTTCTCATACCCAGCTCACATGCTACACACCCACACAAACACATTTGCCATTCCCCACGGCTTCCGATGTTGAAGGTAAGTGTCGTGTGAACATTGAGCAGCGCCCGGCTGAGGGCAGCTGCCAGGAGAGCCGCTTCCAGACTTCTCCTGAGTGATTTCACCGCCAGGTGCAAATGAGTGGAACCAAGGGATTTCGAAAAGATTTTTTGAAATCACACGTCTGATCATGAAACTTGGATTCGTAAAATTGTTTCACAGTCTAACTCCCAGAATTAAATTTTAGAAGTTCACGTTGACCTGTGGGGCATATCTTTTACTGTTCAGGTTCTTTTCAGAAGGCAGGCATCTAGCTCCGAGGTAGGACACATCACTTTGGAGTGTTTGGATCCCTCGGTGCCATTCCCAGCAGTCCCTCCCAGTATGTGTAGGTTTGCTCTCTGTCCTCCTGTCCCTTTTAAAAGCATCGAAGTGGCTTAAAAGCCTAAATGGTAAGATGACCGAGGCACTCTGCACCACCTGAGCCCATCGCACCAGGAAGGCGCGCTCCTGGAGGCGCCGGGCCTGGTGCTTTGGGAAATGGGAGGCCACATTCCCACGTAAAGACCAGTATAGTCGCAAGGAAATTTCCAAGAAGACTAGCTTTGGGCTTCTCGTTAAGCGGGGGGTGGTTCATACACAGAACCATTGTGGCATTGAGATGAATTGATAAAATTCGGGTTGTTTGAGCTAAAATTTCATCCTAACGAGCCTCAGGTATGCTTCCAGTTATATATAGCACATCTGTAAAGTGGCCCGTTTACGGAGCGTTAGAGTGTGGGCGGGAGGGTGGGAGTGGCTGCTGGGGTGTCTGCACAGCTACTGGGCATCTCAGTAAAAGCAGACAGGCCTGGCCCCCACCTGCCCTCAACGTCAGTTCCACGGAGCCCGCGAGTGCCAGCGGGCGCGCGAGAAGTCAGTGGGAAGACGGGGAGGATGGGCTCACCTCCGGAAGCTCACTCCCGCCTCGCTCGGGGTGGAGGGGCAAGGTGGGTAGAGTTGGGGTCCTGCCGCTAGGGAGACTTCGGTCTCCGCTCCTAGGTGAGTGATTTTCGCCTTGAACCCAGAAGCTGTGAAGGGTTCAGTTCTGCTTCCCAGATCACTGATGCCAATTGTAGGACTGTTTCTCGGCCAGGAAGGTCGCCTACTACTCATCCAGAACCCAACATGCCCCAGAGGGACCCTCTGCCACCTCTCCAGCTACAGGCTGCTACGCCCTCTTCCTGCACCGCTCCCTGAAGCTGCTGTGCTCTGAGCGACAGGACGGACCAATGGTTACTTTTCCTGGCTTGATACTAGTTGCTTCTGATCATTTGCTCTCCCAGAAATGTCATCTCAGAAGATGATTGGGTGGGAGGAAAGTGAGGTGTTTGGTAAAGCAGCTGGCATCATCGGCCAGGAAGGTTGCCACGTAGTCAGCAGAGCCCACCTTTGACCGTGAGGACCCCTCCTCCTGCCTTGGCCAGCAGAGCGCCGCTGGTGTAGCCTCAGCTGCATTTTCAGCCCCCACACTGCTGCCCCAGGATGCCCAAGCACCCTTCCCCCTCCCACAACCCCACCCCCCCGGTGACAACAGCTGCAGCTTCTTCGTTAACTTGGGGTGCTTGTGATGCAGGTCGTACTGCTCCCCACCCACCTTTAGGGTATAGTTCCATGCTCCTGTCAGGGTCGCGTTCAGCTTTGAGGGTTTCTAGACAGTTGGCCTGTTTGGGCTGCTTTTCTTCCCACTGGTACTGTTCCTGCCAGAATCCCTGTATTGTCAGGCATGGAGAGAGGTGAAGCCTTTTTCGAAAACGCCTGAGGTTCCTTGTGGACAGTTTGGGATTCTGCGCTGCATATTCATATGCACAAATCCTAGGTTTTTTGAACTCCAAGTGTCTCATGATTTGACCTAGAAGCACATGCCCTGAACAGGTTTTGAATGGGAACTGCGATTTCTACATTTCATCTAGCTTTGAGTGCTCAAATGGAAAATCTCAGAGCCTGTGCCCTGACATCAGGCTGCATTGTGAGACCTTCCGGCCTTGTGTGAATGGACAGGGCACTGCACAGCCCTTGGTGCAGAGTTTAGATTGTTGGAGGTAGCACGTTTCCTCCAACAAAAATGCCAGGGCCGCTGTGCTATAAGAACTTTAGGTAGAATAAGAGTGTTGAGCACGTGTCACTTGCATGATCCCTTTTTGTGTTTGTGGAATGAGGGCACAGTGGCCATCCTCAGGGACATGGCCGTGATTGGCACCAAATTCCTGGGCCCGGGATTGAACCAGGGCCAGCTGTGTGCAAGACAAGCACCTTAACCCCTGGACTGCCTCTCCATCTGCCTCCCCTTTCCCCCTTAACTCCAGAACTGTCAGTGGCCATCACACGGGCGGGGACATGTCAGTCAGCCTTGCGCTCCTCACCGATTTGCTGCTAGTGGGCTTTTGGCATCTGCTGCCACTTGGTTCCCAGTGGTATCTGTGAGGGTCTGTCTTACAGGCTTTTCAAGAAGAGCCAGCTGATGAGAAGAAAGGGCCAACAAACGGATTCCCGTGACCCAAAATCGGCCAGGCCCCATGCTGCCCCCTACTTGGGCTCCCCAGGGAGGAGAGCCAGTGACGTTTCCAGCTGGCTTGTTCCTGCCAGATTTACTGCTCCTTGGTGACCCTCACGCCCCTGTTTAGAGCTGCTCAGGAAAGCCTTTTTGGTGGCTCTCCGGTGTCAGCGAGCCAAGGTTCTTCAGTAGGGCACACTGCAGTCCCTGTATGAGTCTGACCGCTTTCTCGACCTGCATGTGACACACGAGCATGCACAGGAAGTGCAGTAAAACTAGCAAAGTCATGGCCACTTTTTATGGAAGAAGGTTGGGGCAGCTCTTACTGCGGGAGCCTGGAGGACAGAGCGAGAGGATCCTGAGGTAACAGCTTCCCTGCCCGCCCGTGGGCTGCTGCTAGGGACCTCCTGGGGTCTGGGGGCGGGGGGCCTGGGCAGCACCAGGGAGGCCACCTAGATGCCAGCAGCTAGGGGGGGGGAAGACAGCGACTGTCTTCCAGGGTGGGGTTAGTCACAGAGCGCGAGGCAAGGGGTGGCTCACTCTAAACATGGACTGCCCTCTTCCTGTCTGGGGGGGCTCTGGGGATTAACCCCGAGGCTGTGAGCCTGCAGGGTCCAAGCCCTTTCTCAGAGAAGAGTGGGCAGCCACCTCTGGGGGTTGAGGGCTGCGACCTCATGACAGCATGAGCGATTAGTGTCAGAATCCTCAGGCCAGAAGATCTGCACGACCTTTTCCACCCATCTGCTCGTGACCTAGGCTGTGATCCTGACTCCCAGTCAACGATGAGCCCCCCCCCCTTGGGTGTTACCAGGGTGTAGCTTTCTTGTGGTAGACACAAATCAGGACTTGGCTGTACTTGTAGGAGGATGGTTCCCCTCAGATACTTGAGCAAGTGTGCCACCGCAGTGGCCGCCTCTTGCTGCTGTCACCCACTCTTCGCACTGCGAGAGCGCCTGCCGGTGAAGACACAGTGGAACTGGGGATTCCATTGTACATGGCCGTGCCAGGAGCAGATGCCCGCGTGCTTCAGCTCTGCCCCGTGTCCTGTCACAGCAGTGCTGGGAGAGGTGCCAGGACCTCTGCTCTCGCCACGTGCCCACCAGCCTGCCCGTGAAGAGGAACCCTTCCTGGTCTGCGCTGGATGGGGGGGGCGGCTGGGGGAAGGGGCACGTGGTCTGGGCGAGACAAAAACATGCACCCAGGTTTCTTGCAGGGGCCTGGTCCAGGAGCTGTATCTGAGGGGACAGAGCCACGTGTGTTCCCTGCGCTCCCCATAACGGGGACTGGCGTTGCGCCATCCTGCTGACTATCCCACTAGTGCCATCCAGTGGCGGCACGGCAGCACTGCAGCCAGTCTCATGTCCACCTGACCTGCTTTTGGAAATTGCTCCAGTGTGTGTGCTGATAAGTCAAGTGCACCTGAAACATTTTCTGGCTGTTACAAGTAAATGGCTGCATGCACACAGCATCTGAGGCAGCAAGCAGCTGTTGTCGTGGCGCCTTCCAACAGTTTGCTGAGGGTTCAGCAAGCTCAGAGCCCACACCTGCACCACACTGAGCCTGCTCACAGGTGGAGGAGCTTAGACCCCTGGGGAGGCACACAGGGCCCGGGCAGTATGAGGTCAGTTCTCCACTGGGGCTGGCCTGCACTTGGCCCACTTCCTTTGCCCTGCACGAATGCATATGTAACTTAAAAGAATTGAAGAGTTGGCAAGTCTGATGTTAGCTCTCCTCACAAGGAACGTTCTATGCCGCCAGCATTGTCCCATGGTGGGGGCCTCTAGGTCTGCACACCAGTGGCTGCCGCTGTCGCTGGTTGGACTCAGTCCATGTTCTAGACGTTCCTTTTCAAGGTAGAAGGGCATAGCCGACTTGTACTCTGAACATTTTACCAACGAGAGACAAGTTTGACCTTCGAGGCCCAAGGAATTGCTGGACATTGGCTTCTGTGTGAGACATTCCAGCCCTCCCAACTCACACTGAGGCTGATCAGCACTCTGGGTCCTCAGATGCGATCTGTGGGATTGTCTTGACAAAGGCCCTTTGAGGCAGGAGGGGGCAATTCTGACAGTGTCCTGTATGTCACGGGTGTGAGATGAACTCGCAGCCCCTCATGCCACCTTTCCCAGCACACACTCCAGGTAGTACTTGGGGACCACTCCTGGCAAGCTTGAGGAATCATGGGATCCTAGGGCTCAAACCCAGATCAACTGCATGCAAGGCAAGCACCCTACCTGCTATACTGTCGTCCTGGCCATTGAGGGCAGCTTTGGGGTTTGAAAGGGTTGCTGGGCCAGCAGAGTCTCAGCTGGGGGTTTGTGACTACTGCCAGGTGGCAGCTCCTGCCACATTTCCTGCCCTCCCTTTCCACATGAGAGGGTCTCAGCTTACTTGGGTTGGGTGCCATGTGCCTCACTGCCTGTGTGGTGGCCCCTTGGAGTTGACTCCAGTGGGTGAACTGATGATTGCAGAGGGGGCTGTACCTGGGGTCTACTTGGGACCAAGGTGAGGATGGGACTTATGGACGACTCTGCCTCCTGGTCAGATTGCTCCTGCACTGTGGCACTGACCCTGCACACCAGGTGACCTCATGTTTGTGAGGAGGTGGTAGGGCAGGCACTCCTCCCCGTTCCTGGGAAGCACAGGAAAGCACTGGAGCCTTTTACTTCCATGGGGGCAGGAGTGGCTCACAGCCATTCTGTTACTGGACCTCCTGCCCAAAGTGTGTCCCCAAGGAGCATCCTGCTTTTCTTGACTTTGTCCCAGGATTCCTGGCTCTTGAGTGCCAACCTTGTACAAGCCTGCTGGCACAGGAGTGAGACGGGCTGGTCGTAGAGCTGTCTGATCCCCAGTCTGACATGACAGTTGGAAGCACCCAGTGACGCTGGGGTCCAGCAGACCCAGAATCCTACAGTGGTGCATTACACGCTTTTTGCAGGGGTTACAGGGTTTTGTTCATGTGTTCAAACTTCCGGGTCCAGTACTTGTTTAGAAGTGCAGTTTTTGGTTTTGTCTTCCCCAATAACTGGACATAGCAAGGACTGTGTGGATGGGAACACTTATGTAACAGCATTTTTGTGTGCTTGTCATATCAGTGTTCCAGTTCACTCCCCATGGTTGCAAGTTGCTGGTGACGTTCCCCTCTCCAGAATGAAGCCTGAGTAAACATCCCCCTTCCCTATGGGCTGTTGCTGATTTATTCCAAAGCCTGAAGGGTTTTTCATAGCAGTTCCAAATTTGTAGTTTGTCTTAGCTATTGGGAAAGAGCTCTGGTTCATGTTTACAAGAAAATCAAACGGGCATGGGGAGGTAGTTCAGAGCGGTGGAGCAGCACGTGCTTTGTACCAAAGAGCTCCAGGCTCCATCCTTAACATTGAGCTGGGAATGACCCCTGAGCACTCTGCGACATCGTTTTGGGTCTTCTGGAATTCCTGGAATTTGCCTCTCGATGTTGAAGCTCGGCTCATTGAAATCGAGACACTGCTCCCTGGTTGGCTTACTGACCGTGGCCAGAGTTCAGTGGAAAGAGTGTTTCGGAAGTGTGGTTGCTATCATGACTACCGCTGGTAGCCTTCACGCCCGTTCTGAAGTGACTGCTGCTGCGAGGGTTATGTGCTCGGGTGGAGAGAGTTCATGGGTTTGGTCCCCAGCACCCTCCGTGCTCCCCTGAGCTCCGCCAGCAGTGATTCCTGGACAGACGGAGGTGAATCCAAAATAAGATCCTTTGGGGAAGCCGTGCAGGCCCACGGCCCTACTAAGCCTGTTGCCTTTCCTTGCAGCCACCAAAGAGGACCGACGTGTGGAGGAGAAGCCGACTGCGGTGGCGGCTGTGCCCAAGAGAGCTGTCCCTGCAGGCTCTTCTGCCGGCAGCAAAACCCCTGTGCCCAGAAACCTCCTTCCGAAAAAGTCTCCGATTGTGAACGTGGCATCCAGCAAGCCAAGCATCAAAAACTCATCGGGCTTCCAGGGCACCATTCCTAAAAGACCCTGGACCGCCGCGGCTTCCGCGGGCAGTGCTTCCACTGCCAAGAGGGCAGGGCTGGCACCTGGCACCTCCACATCTGCTTCCAAAAAGCTGCTGGGTTCTGCTGCGCTGCTGGGGGCCGGAAGGAAGCTGGTGGGTGCCTCCGTGCCCGCAACCTCTCCTGCCCCGGGACGGCTCGGGGGCTCAGGCCCGGCCCCAGCCCAGCCAAATTCGCAAATCCGACAAAATATAAGACGTTCCTTGAAAGAAATTTTGTGGAAAAGGTGGGCTATCTGTGTTCGATTCGTATCAGTGGAGAGTTTGCCCTTCCCCAGAGGTCCCTTCAGGATTGCCCTGCTGTTCGGAAATGGTTTTGTGGGAGGGCGCTGTGGTTCACCCGCTTCTTTCTGATTCCCCTCTAGAGTCAGTGACAGTGACGACTTAATCATGACAGAAAATGAAGTCGGGAAAATCGCTCTCCACATCGAGAAGGAGATGTTTAATTTGTTCCACGTTACAGATAATCGCTATAAGAGTAAATACCGCAGCATCATGTTCAACCTCAAGGACCCTAAGAACCAGGTGTGTGTCGCGTCTCCCGAAGGCTGAGGGCTCCAGGCCAGGAGATGCCTGGTGGCAAGCGTGTCACCCTCGCAGGACTGACTGTGCCTCTGCCAGTGCTCCCGCCCCTGTAGCAAGGCCTGTGCCACCCATTGCCCCTGAAGTTTCTTCTGGGCATGGCTGTGAACGCCCCTTCCCAAGGTGAAGTGTCTGCAGGGCCACTCCGTCCCCGGCCTTGGCTGCTCGTTCCTGGGGGGACGTCAGCCATGGGCTACCTGGCTTCTGCCCCGTGTATGCTTTCCAGCTGTCCTCCCACACACACCGTGGTAGGGGCCAACGGCAGGGACTGTGGCTCACCGGCTGCCCTGACCTCTAGGCTAAAGTCTCTGCCTCTGTCCCCAACTCCACATTTGTTTTTTGGGTTTTTTTTATTTGTTTTTTCTTTTTTGGGTCACACCCAGCAATGCACAGTAGTTACTCCTGATTCATGCACTCAGAAATCTCTCCTGGCAGTGCTCGGGGGACCATAGGGGATGCTGAGAATCGAACCCAGGTCTGCCGCGTGCAAGGCAAACACTACCCACTCCAGCACCCCGACTCCGCATTCGGCAAGGGGTTCTGATTTGGGCAGCGGTGGCCCGACCGGGGCCCCAGGCAGGACTTGCTCCCTCTGCTCTGCCCCCGCCACCGAGCGAGAAGACCTTGAGCAGTGAACGGAAGCTGTTTGTCTCTTAGGGCCTCTTCCATCGTGTTCTGCGGGAAGAAATCTCTTTGGCAAAACTCGTGAGAATGAAACCGGAAGAACTTGTATCCAAAGAGCTTTCCACCTGGAAAGAGAAACCCGCCAAGACCGTGAGTGCTGTCAGGGCTTGGAGGCGTGCCGCGCTGACGGCACCACAGCCACTCAAGTCACGGGGGCTTCCTCTCCCCAGCAGGTGACGGAGGCCCGGGCCAAGCTGCACAATGAAAGCAAGAAGGCAGCTGTTAAACAGGAGCCCCTGCCCGACATGGAGGACTCCCCGCCCGTGTCCGACTCGGATGTAAGTGGGCGCCTGTGCGGGCGGCAGCCCTCCCCACGCTCGCCGCTGGCCTCTCCCTCGGCTTGGGCTCACGGGCTTCTCGTTGGCAGGAACAGGAGGCCGCACGCGCGCTCCCCGAGAGCAGCGCAGCCCCTCTCCTCGATACGGTCAGCAGCATGCTCCGGGACACCACGAGCCAGCACCGCGCGCACCTCTTCGACCTCAACTGCAGAGTCTGCACAGGTGAGTGCCAGGTCGTGGCCTCTTCTCCTGTCCTCTCTGCCACGTCAGGCTTCTCACGACCCTCCCTCACACCCTCAGGTCAGGTTCTGTCCTCGGAGGATGAGCCAGCCCAGAAGAAGCCCAAAGTGCCGGCCACTGCCAAGAGGGAGGACACCAGGCTCAAGGGTGACGGGCCTCCCTCTGAGCCAGCCCCGAGCGAGAGGCCGCCCAGAGATGGCCCAGAGCCCGAGCTGGAGAGGAAGGCCTTCCCTGCCCCCGAGGAGCCTGCGGACGACGGGCCTCCTGAGCCCTGTGTCCCCGAGGGGCCCGCCTGCCTGGCACCCGGGGCGAGTGGGGTGCTCACGACGGTCACACTTTCGGGCCGGGACCCCAGGACTGCACCAAGTGGGTCATGCACAGTCACAGCCCCTGCCGCAGCCAACCCAGCGGAACCCCGACAGGACGTACCGAGGCCGCCTGTGCCCTCCGTGACGGTGCCCAAGTCCATCCTGGCCAAGCCGTCCCCCTCTCCCGAGCCCAGATACCTCCTCCCAGTGCCACCGTCAGCGAGCATCGGGTGCGTGTCCCTACAGCCCCGCGTGTGCCCACCAAGCACCGTCTGCGGTGCCAGGGTTCGGCATGGAGCTGGGCCCAAGAAGCAGCTGTTTAGTGGTTCCCCTTCACCTGGGAGGCCTTGTGTCTGTGACAGTGTCATTGCCGTGATTGGCTTAGGGATCAGGCTGAGTGCATGCTTTGTGGGCTGGGTCCCAGGTTGATCCTCAAAACCACAGGATCCCTGATTACTGCTCGGGTGTGATTGATTGATTCAGAGACCAAAGAAACTGACAATAATAATCAAGTAATTAAACAGTAGGTGGCCAAAACCTGTAAGGATTCACTTTTAAACCTGAAGTTTTCGCCCTTGAGAAATTCATTGAGTAGAGAAATTGACTCATTTCTTTTTGTTTTGTTTTTTCCCCCAGTGTCTCCGAGACACCGTCCCCGCCGGAAGGAGACACAGCTCTCTTTCTGTCTCGACTCAGCACCATTTGGAAAGGATTTATTAACATGCAAAGTGTAGCGAAATTTGTCACGAAGGCGTACCCTGTCTCTGGATGCTTTGATTATCTCAGCGAGGTCAGACCTGAGGGCTGTGTGCGTGCGTGCGTGTGTTGTGTGTGTACGTGCGTGTACCTGTGTGAGTGAGGCCTCTAGGGACAGGGGTTCTCCTGATCCTGTGCTCTGGGTGTCTACACGGATAAGCCCCTCTAAGGCAGTAGAAATTCCTGCAGGTGCCACCTGCACAGTAGCAGAAGCTTAGAGGAGGTAGTGGGCCCCTGGGTGTCCGTCGCCGCTGTTGGGCGGCACGTCTGCTCACCTGCTGTGCTGCCAGGACTCACGGCTTGGTGGGTCTGTCAATGGCAAGGAGCCCTGGGACTCCAGTGTCCCATGTGTCTGGGGAGCCCTGGGTATTGGGTGGGACCCGCCAGGCTCGAGCCCTCTTGCTGGAGCCTGACTTCAAGGTGACCTCTGGTGCCTTCTGTCTAGGACCTGCCCGACACGATTCACATTGGTGGGAGGATCGCACCGCGGACAGTCTGGGATTATGTCGGCAAGCTCAGATCTTCCGTGTCCAAGGTACCGCCAGCAGCTGGCATCTGCGGCACCACAGGGGCGGAAGGGTCCTGAAACGCCCACTCGGGGGCAGCGCGTCTGCCGGGCAAGCGTCCCGGGTCAGCTCATCGCTGTGTGGCACAGCTGTGATGGGGTGGCAGCTGCCCAGGGTGGGGCTGGCCTGATGGCTCGGCACTGTGGGAACGGGGCCAGATCCTCCCCAGCTTAGCAGGAGTCAAGGTCCTCGCTCCCAGGATGCCCGGGAGCTCTGCCGTTACCCCCGTGTGATGGCACCTGACCGGCGCCTGCCTGTTTGTGTTTTAGGAGCTGTGTCTGATCCGCTTTCACCCTGCGACCGAGGAGGAGGAGGTGGCCTATATCTCTCTCTACTCCTATTTTAGCAGCCGCGGCCGCTTTGGCGTCGTGGCTAATAACAGCAGGCACGTCAAGGACCTCTACCTGATCCCACTGAGTGCCAAGGACCCCATTCCCTCCAAACTCTTACCCTTCGAGGGCCCAGGTAAGCCCTGCCTTCTGGGCGGATGAGTCCCGCCCACCACACCGAGTTCACTCAGCACCGGTGATTTCTCGGAAGGGGTCTGGGGGCTCCTGTGGCCCTGGGAGCTAGGCTCGTGAGTGCTGGGCGTAGCACGACAGTGCATCACGGTCCCATGGAGAGATGCGTGCCCCCCGCCCATCGGGCTCAGTGGCCAGGCCGGCCTGTGTGTCTGCCCTCAGCCTCCCGCCCCCGCCTGCACCCCCCTCCCCCCCAGAAGTCTATTCTGAGTCCAGCTGGAAAGGAACACACCTGGCGCCGCCTCTGTCCCCTCCACAGGGCGGAGGGGAGCTGGAGGGGCGCGTGCAGTGCAGAACCCTGCCCGGTGTTCCCAGGGACCCCAGAACAAGCAGGGAAGTCCGTAGTTGCGAGCAGCCTTTCGTCGACTCGGCTTTAATTCTCCTTGCACAACAGTTTATACTTACTCCTAAGGACCACTTCTGACTTCACACTTGGACAGTGGGTGTGGCCGGTGGGTGGGTGGCCTGTGCAGTGCTGGGAAGAAGGCGATGGGATCTTCCTGGGTGCCAGCGCCAGGTGGTGGGGGGCTCCCTCTTCCAAAGCTGCTCTGGGAGTCTTCGCTTCTGCCTTCTGTCCTTGACCCCGTCGCCGGGCCCTGCCTTCCAGCGATGCCCGTGAAGGCCCAGGGCACTGTGGCCCCCTCGGTGGGGATGAACGTCCACTGGGACCATGTCAGGTGGGACCTGCGAGGCACACTCCAGGCCATCTCTGCGCGTGCACTCAGGACGGAGGCTGCTGGAGGGCAGCCCTGGGACTGGCCCGAGCGCCCCAGATGCGGCAGGAGCCCCACCGTCAGTGCGGAAACCAAGACGGCCTTGTGCGGCCAGAGTGCTCCTCTCAGCCGAGGGCCCTGCTTAGAGGGCGTCGGGGCCCTGCTCCCCCTCCTGAGACAACTGGACGGCTGGGCATAATGAGAGGCAGGGGAGAGGGCCACCAGGGCCTCTACAGTGAGGGTCAGGGGCTCGCAGGTGACCTCCCCTTAAGGGCACCTCATGCAGAGGGAGGCCGTGGGGGCAGTGTATGGGGGGGGGGGAGGTACACCACTTCCTGACCCGCGGAGAGTTGTCTGCAGTGAAGCCTGAGCCACTGCAGGTTATCCCAGGAGTCCCGCACTTCGGCCCCACACCAGACTCAGACCTGTCCCCTTTCATGGTGGCACTTGCCATTTCTACCACCTGCCTGTCTGCATGTCCTGGTCCGATGGAGGTGGGGGAGGTTCCCGGGCCTGTGTGTCATTCCATGGTCTGGTGTGTGCGGACCTGTGGGTGGCTGGGCATGGACTGGCCTCCCACACCTGTGGCTCTGTCCCATGGATCCTCTCTTCGTGGCCCCTGCAAAGATGCATGGGCGGAGGCTGTCCTGGCCCCTGGGCAGAGTGCCCAGACGCTCTGCACGCCTGTCTGGCAGCCAGAAGAGGACCCTACCCTGGCCAGCCGGCTGGCCAGCACACGTCTGAGCTCACATACCCAGTAAGTGGGCGTGGGTCCCCGGGGGCCTCATCTTCTGCCTCTCTCCAGTGGGAAGCCATGGATGGGCATAGCGCAGTGCTTGGAGGGAGGGCAGGGGCCAGAACGTGGGCTGCGGGGACAGCGTCGCAGTGGACACAGGTTTCAGCTTGCCCAAAGCATTAGGTGGCGCAGACCAGTCCACCACACAGGCCCTGCGACCTTGGCACGGTCCCACTGTCTGGATCCCATGTGGACACGCTGCTCCCATGTGGCTGCTGTCAGCCGGGTTAGATGAGTCAGGTGACCCCGGGCTGCTTGTGTCTTTTGTCTCCAAGGACTACACAGCAGGGCGGCCTCAGCCAGGCCAACTAGAGGCCCACTGCCCCTGCACTTCCCAGCAGGGCCCCCCCTAGCCCAGCCAGGACTCTGCAGAGCTACTCATCCAGGGGCGGGGGTGGGGTCGAGCCAGCCAGTGCCCGGGGTTCACTCACGGGCTCTACCTCCGCGGGCTGACACCTGAAGTCTTCCCCTGGAACGCCTCCTCAGGGGAGGGAGTGCCAGCAGGTAAGCCAGTTGGCCGTGTACCGACGTACACGCCTGTAGCTCCATGCACACTGGCCGGGCTTGAGCCAGACTCCCGGACGGAATGTACCACCGCCGCCCCTCAGATCAATAAAGCTCTTTCAGAGAACCTGCTCAGTGCCTGTTTGACTCGCACCTCTGCCAGCTGGGGCACCTGTGACGGGTCCAGCTGTGAGGAAGCACCGACACCCGCAGCTTCACTGCCCCTGCTGGTGCACGAGCCACCACTGCTCCAGGCCCCCGATGAAGACGGGCTGAGCCCAGCCTGCTGAGCCTGGCTGTGCACAGGTCCTGGGGAGGAGAGGGGGAGGCAGGAGAGCCCCCGGGAGGGTGTGCGTGGGGCTGGCACAGAGCTGGGGCCCCGTGTTCCCAGGCCTCTCCCACCTCCCGTCTGTCCAGCTAGGTTCAGACCCCGGGAGGGTTTTCTTCCTTGAGGCCTTGGGCCAGGGAGGAAACTGCCCAGGCAGAACGGCCGGCTTCCCTGTGGCGCTCTGCCCCGGCCAGCGGGGAAGGCTGCCTGGCCCCTGCACGCCTGCATCTGCTCTCCCCTTTTGGCTGGGGGGAAGGCACAGCCTCCCCGCACCTCACCCCTGCTATTCGAAGGGGTGGCCCTTGCCTCTGCTAGAGGGACTGAGCCGTGCCCCCTTTAGCCTTTCCCAGGCCCTACTAGCACCCCCTCTGGGTAATGTGAAACCCAGCCCCTCCCGCCCCCTCTGCTAGGGCTTCATTCAGGAGCATCAAGAGCTGCCCTGGACGCCGCTTCCTAAGGGCCGCCATGGAGCTGGGGCAGGGACGCAGGGTTCCCCCAGTGACAGGCACAGGTCGGCCCTCGGGGGAATGTGCCGCTGACCCTGGGCCTTGGCTCGAAGCTGGAGGCTCAAGGTGTTCAGAAGCACTGGCTGTGTCTTCCATACCGGCGCTGGCACAGGGCTGGCCCGTCCTCGTGCCTGGCCACGTGGGTGGTGGTGGGATGGCACGCTGCCAGGACCACACCCGTTGTCCAGGCTGAGTGCAGCTCCCCCCAGCGGCTGCTTGGCCAGCCTTGTGGGGCGGGCTGTGGGGGTTGCCTCGTGGGAGGGGCACGGCACACCTGCCTGCAGGACAGGCTCTGCAGCTGGCCGTGTCTACTGACCGCCCGCAGATGCGTGCGGAGCTCTGCTCTGCAGGAGCCCTCATTCAGGTGCCTGGCGTTGCTCGCGCACCAGGAGGGGAATCAGAGTGTGCTCCCCCCGCCCCCACACACACACTCCCCCTCTGCCCAGCTCCCTTCAGAGCAACGTCTGAGAAGGCTGCTGCCCTTCCAGCCTTGTCCTCTTCCCCCCAAGACCCTACGCTGCCCAAGCATTTCTGAGATGCGGGGCCAGGGTGCTGTGGGGAACGAGGCGCCTCAGTTCAGAGGCCCCTGTGCAGCTGGACCCACTGTGCTCAGCCCCCTCCCCACTGCCCTGGGCTGGAACCCAGTTGGGCGGGAGCACCAGCTCCCTGGGCTAAGATCTGCCACGACTTAGCTGGAGTTTCTGAAGAGGAGAGCCTGTCTGTACAGACGTGCCATGCTCCGAGCCCTTGTGTAATACGTCTGGTGGATTAGCGCCTGCAGGCTCCTGTTCATGGGCCTGGAATCTTCCATAGCTCTTGAGTTTTCGTGGTGGGAAACCTGAGAGATTTGGCCGTTCCCATTTTCATCTTTTGCCCCATTCCTCGTCCAAGGCTGAGGTGAATATCCCCGATGGTGTGCGTCACTCTCAGAATTCTAGCGGCTGGAGGACTGAGCTTTAGGGCTCGCCCCTGACCAAGTGCTTCATATCCGCGTGTTTAGTGCTGTCATTGTCCCCAGCAGGCTGGAGTTTCGGTCACCAGGGCTCTGGCTTCCCGCCAGGTAGTCAGAGGCTGAGGGGCAGCTTGGGGGGTAGGCGGGAGGGCGGGGAGCCGCAGCCGTGGCCTCTGCGCTGTCCCTAGGGCTAGTCAGTGCAGGACCTGCCGACGCCTTGGGACGTGGGCAGGGTGGGAGGCTTGTGCAGTTGGATGGGCACGGATGGGCGCCTCGGTGAGCTCGCAGTGGACCCGAGGCAGTCCAAGAACTCCCTCCTTGTAATTTGACTAGCAGTGAGAACTCGCCCGACTGGCCACATGGAAGCCCCCGGGGGCGTCAAGCTCAGGTTCTAAGGAGCACATGTCTTCTGTCCTGCAGGTCTGGAGTCACCACGACCGAACCTCATCCTCGGGCTCGTGATCTGTCAGAAGCTCAAGCGTCCTGCCGGCGCCGGGGAGTTAGAGAAGCCAGAGGAGAAGCGGGCCCGCCTGCCCGCCGCGGAGGAGCTGGACGTCTCTGCCTACCCCCGGCCGCCCCTGGCACCTCAGCCCGAGAAGAAGCCCCCAAAGTATCAGCTCTGCTCCGGGGACCCGGTGGCCAGCACCACGCCTCCAGGCTCCCCTCCGCCTCCGCCCCCGCTCCCGGAGCCCCCAGCTCCACCCACCTCGGCGTCTGTGTTGAAAATACTGTCCTCACTCAAGTCCAGTCCCTCCGGCACTGCCAGCCCCGCAGCCTCCTCGCCGGTGGCCACGGCGGCCACGGCCACCGTCACCTCTGCCGCCAAGACAGCCTCACCCCTGGAGCACATCCTGCAGACCCTCTTTGGGAAGAAGAAAACCTTCGAGCCGCCCGCCCAGGAGCCCGCAGAGGCCGCCCCCGCGCCCCTGCATGACCCCAAAGGCCTGCCTGACAGCGGGCTGTCTGCGGCGCCCCTGCTCGACCCCATTGTCCAGCAGTTCGGCCAGTTCTCGAAGGAGAAGGCTCTGGAGGAGGAGGAGGACGACAGGCCCTATGACCCCGAGGAGGAGTACGGGCCCGAGCGCGCCTTCACCGCCCAGCTGAGCGAGAGGAGAAACCCGGACCCGGGGCAGGGGGAGGAGGCGGAGGAGCGGGAGGAGGTGGCATATGACCCCGAGGACGAGACGATTTTGGAAGAGGCCAAAGTCACCATCGATGACCTGCCCAACAGGATGTGTGGTGACGCCAAGGGTCCCGCGGCCACTGTGACGGCCGCGCCATCCCTGGTGGAACAGCAGAAGATGATCGAGGAGCTCACGAAGCAGATCGAGGAGCAGAAGAGACAAGTGGAGGAGCAAGAGGAGGCTCTGCGGCAGCAGCGAGCGGCCGTCGGGGTCTCCATGGCCCACTTCTCCGTGTCTGACGCGCTCATGTCGCCGCCACCCAAGGCAGGGCTCCCCAAGGCCGAGGTGTTTGCGCAGGAGCCGTCCTCAGCCAGCCAGCCCGCCGTACCCCCCGCGTCCTCGCCAGCGACGGGCCCGGGCTGCGACCCCCGGCCCAGCAGGGATCCCCGGCAGGCACGGCGACTGGCTGCCGAGGGCAGCGACGGAGAGACGGGCCCGAAGCCTCCAGCCAGAGAATCGCCCGGCTTGTCTGCAGCCCCCACGGGGGCCGCTGAGCCGCCGGGGCCCACGGCCTGGGCTCCCGCGGAGGACACGCTGCTGCCCGCCCCGCAGGACGTGCCTGCCTGCAGCCACGCTGAGAGCCTCGGCCTGGCGCCCGGGGATGGTGTGGTCAGGCCTGCCCGGAAGGTGCTGCTGCCCACACCCCCCAGCCCCGCCTTTGCCCCCCACTTTCCCGTGCCGGGCGACGGGCAGGGTGTGCACGCGCCCCCCGGCAGGGAGCCTATCCCCGGCCCCATGTTCCCGGCCCAGGACCCGGCGAGCGGCTCCTCCCCGTACGAGGGGCCTGCAGGTGCGGAGTGGGCCGACGGCGAGGGGCTGCATGTTGCCACCGACGCGGACGGGGCCCCCGTATTCTCCCCACCTGGACAGAAAGTGGGGGCCCCTCCGCCCCCGTTTCAGGGCCAGCGCGAAGCCGCTTCACGCGCGTTTGGAATGTCAGGGCTTCACGGCCCCGGTTTCCCTGGGCCCAGGGGCCCCGTCCCCCCGTTCGTCGAGGAGAACGTGGCTTCCGGTGCTGAGGGTCCCCGCGGGCCACTGCCTGCCAGATTCGGGGCACAGAAGGGGCCCATCCCTTCCTTGTTCTCAGGGCAGCATGGACCACCCCCTCCCTACGGGGACAACAGAGGTCCCTCGCCCTCGTACCTGGGGGGTCCCCGAGGCGCCGCTCCGGCTCAGTTTGAAGAGCACCAGGATCCCCATGGGGAGAAGCTGGAATTCCAAGATGACCCCTACGGGGAGATGGCCGGGCCGCCTGCCCAGTTTGAAGGACCAGAGCATGCCCAGTTCTTGGGGGCTCGGGGCCCCACGCCTTTCCAGTTCGGGGGCCAGCGGCGGCCACTGCTGTCTCAGTTCAAGGGACCTCGAGGAGGCCCCCCTCCCTCTCAGTTCGGAGGTCAGCGAGGGCCACCCCCTGGCCATTTCGTGGGCCCCCGGGGGCCGCATCCTGCTCCCTTTGAAGCCACCCGCGGCCCCCATCCCGGTCAGTTCGAAGGGCCCAGAGGCCAGGCACCAAACTTCATGCCGGGGCCCAGGGGCCTGCAGCCACAGCAGTTTGAGGAGCAGAGGGTCCACTCGCCACCCCGGTTCACCTCCAATCAGAGGGCGCCCGCACCCCTTCCTTTCGGGGGGCCCAGGGGCGCCGCGCCTTTCCCGGACAAAAGTGAGCCGGCGCCTCCCCGCTTCCACTTCCAGGGCCAGGCGGCCTCGGGGAAGCTCCCGCCCCGGCCCCTGCTGGAGCTGCCCAGCCACCCGCCGCACCGGAAGGACCGCTGGGACGAGGGGGGCCCAGCCCCGGCCCTGCCGCCCGGCCCGCTGGGGCCCGAGGCCGAGGCTCAGTGGGCCTCTCCCGACTTCCGCGAGGGCAAGGGCCACGAGTACCGGAGCGCCGGCTTCGAGGCCCGGCCGCGGGAGCGCTTTGAGGCCGGGCCCAAGGAGAAGGCAGCGGACGAGCCCGAGGCCTCGCAGCCCGACAGCCGGCAGGGCCGCGCCTTTGACGAGCGCCGGCGGGAGCGGGAGCGCGGCAGGAACTGGAGCCGCGAGAGGGACTGGGACCGGGGCCGCGAGTGGGACAAGGGCCGCGAGCGCAGCGCCGGCCGGGACAAGGACCGGGAGTGGGACAAGGGCCGCGAGCGCGGCCGGGACAAGGAGCGGGAGTGGGAGCGCAGCCGGGAGCGCAGCCGCAACCGGGAGCGGGAGCGGGAGCGTCGGCGGGACCGCGGCCGGTCCCGCAGCAGAGACCGCGACCGGGACAAGGGCCGCGAGCGGGGCCGCGAGCGCAAGGAACGCAGCAAGAGCAGGGACAGGGCGCGGGAGCCCAAGGCCGACGCCCCGCGCGCCGACGTGGCGGCCCAGAGCTAGGGGCCCGCGGCCCGGCCGCCACCCGCATGTCTGGCCTGTCTGGCCTGTCTGGCCGTGGCTGCGAACTCCGATGCAGAATATAACATTCTGGACTGCAGAAATTACTGTAGTTTTGTGTATGATGGTTTCTTACGAAATTTCACGTCTTTACAGTTCTGATGCTTTTTTAAGGAAAAACACAAACTTACTCTTTCCATTTAAAATGACCGAAATGGGAAGCACCTCCAGAAGCACACTGCTTTCTCGCTGCAGTGTCTGCAGTGACCGGACTCCGCCCGCAAGGGACCCTCCTCCTTCCCCACCTGGCCCCTCTGGGTCTCTTTGTCCCCAAAGCTGCTTTTCAGATAGGAAGTTCCCTCTGCTCCGCAGGAAAGGAGGAGCCTGAAAAGCCACTTGCCTTTGTCAGAAATTTGAATTGCAGATTTCAGCCTAGAAACAAAAAAAGGCGGTTTCTCAGTTTTGCTCAGTTTTTGTATAGCTAGCGCCTTAATCCTTTTTTTTCTTCCCGGAAACATGGGTAAAAGCAACATCTGCCCCAGTAGGTCCTACTGCATTTTAAATAAAGATGTGTTTCTAAAACATTAGAATTTACCAGCCTACAGAGAAAGTCGAAGAAGACGGCAATCACGCGTCCGGTCCCGGCCTGCGGGTGGCGGGAGCCCCGGGCTGTGGAGACTGACTCACCCACCACGGAGGCAAAAGCTTTTCACTGTGAAGCGCTTCTGGCCATGGGTTTTTCAAGTACTTCTGAAGTGTGAAATAGAGAAAGCCTAATTTATTTGACTGTACAAATCCACTTTGATAATTTTTTTATATTTTCATAAGCTTTCGCAAATATAAAATTAGAGAATTTTATTTGTTCTTTGGAGTCTCCTCCATGTATGTCACTACAGGGTCCCCTCCCGAGCACACACATTTCTGTTTGGGCCGTCGGAGCAGAAGCCACTGGGCACTTGTCCAGTGGCACAGCATTGGTGTCCAGCTCAGAGCCTGACGTGAAGTGAAGGCTTCCTACTTGTCAAACGTGCGTTTCTAATTTAAATACACAAATGTAAAAATCAAGAGTGTTTCTTTAGGTTGACTTGATAGACATTTCTGTAAATTGAATTTTATATTGCAAAGTATTATATCACTGTACATTAAGAGATGGAACTTCATAGGTTTTGTTACTTGAAGTAGAATAAACACCGAGAAGACTCTGCCTCTGCCTCCTCACTTCCTCCTCCCTTCCAGCTGTGTTCCAGCTGTGCCAAGCAGCCTGGTCGGGACTCCCCGCCCAGGCCCAGATGCTGGAGGGGGTTTACCGGAACAGGCTGGCGAGCGGGGCACGTGGCAGGCGGCCGCGCAGGACTCCCACACTCGCCCCCAAAGGTTAGGCTCATTTCATCCCGTTCAGAAACCTGGATGAGGGGGGTGGGCGGATGGCCCTCTGCCGGGACAGAGCGAGACTGTCACCAGGGGTCCAGCGGTCCAGGAGTGTCGTGTGTGTGTGTGTGTGTGTGTGTGTGTGTGTGTGTGTGTCCGTCTCTCGCAGCCACAGCCCACCCCTGTCAGCACCTCTGCCTTAGGGAAAGTGCCTGTCGGAGATGGGCGGAGTATGGATTTCACAGTACCCGGGGCTGGGCCATGCCCACGTCCAGGGAGAGAGTGCACTGCTTCCTGCCAATGCCCAGGCCTAGGGCCCACTCCCGCCAGGGTTCTGGGACGCGCTGTGCCCTCATGTTCTCTTGCCCTCCGTGCCCCTTGTTCCCCAGGCTTCCTGTGCTCCCTGTTCCGTGCTCTCCGTGCTCCCTGTGTTCCTCATGCTCCCATGCTTCAGTTTCTGCCTTGGTGGAGGGACCTGAGCCACCCCGGGGCAGGTCTGAACTCTAGCAGTTGTCCCTCCAGACCAAGCATGTCCTCTCTCTGCAGGAATCGGGGGACACTGACGGGCTCCAGGAGGCCCCTACATTCCTGAACCTCGCCCGACAGACACCCCATCCCCGGCTGGTGCAGCCCCTTCCGGGCCACTGACGCACTGCCCTGAGGATCAGAGGCTGGTGGCAGTGGATGAGTGCTCGGAAGCCGGCGAGGCCCTTCCCAGCCCAGTGAGTCCCTTCCGGCCGGCGAGGCCACCGCTGCATCCAGACCAGCCTGCCTGCTGCGGTCCATCCCGCCGCAGAGCGTCCCCAGGCCCCCTCATCTCCGGCCTGAGCTCGCCGGTGACTGCGGTGTGTTGCCTCCACTCACAGCCTCTGCCCCTCTGTCTTGCTTCGCCCGTTCTCTTGGTCTTCTCGGAGAACCAGCTTATGCTTCGCTGGTTCTGGGCTTGGGCCACAGGCTGCAGTGCTCAGGGGCTGCTCCTGGCTCTGTGCTCAGCGGTCATGCTGGTGGTGCCAGGGATCCAACTGGGGCTCGGCCCTGGGCAAGGTGAGCGCCTTCCCAGGGACTCTCTGCGGGCCCATGTCATGAGCCTTTTGGGTGGTCCCCACACTGTTCTGCTTCCCTGACTTCAGGTATGTCCATCTGGGTCACAGCTGGGGGACTGTGGAGCCCGCAAGTGCTTCAGCTCCTCCTACAGTCTCATCCCATTTCCCGGGGCCTCTCTGAGCTCCAGATGCCCGGGGGGCGCCTTTCTGCGCCTTTCCAGGCCCTCCTGCTTTGTAACGGGACGCGCCTCTGTTGGCTGAAGGATGGAGAGCCTGCCGGCTGCCCACCGTGGCCAGAAACTCCCCGGCAGCTTCTCTCTGCACGTGCTCCTAGGAAGATGGTGATTGTTCCAAGGACGGGCCCCAGTGGCACTGCTGAGCAGTGTTTGCTCGAGTCCACTGAGGCCACACGGCTCCTGCCTGCAGCTCTGTGGTGGCCACCCCAACCCGTCCCGTGAAGCCACTGGCTCCCCTGGTTACGGCTCGGCCCACATTCAGACTGCCCAGTCAGCGACTCCTCCTGTGGCCTGGCAGTGGCCCCACCATGGAGATCTGGGAGTGAGGCAGGGCCTGCCCGGCCCCGACCCTCACCACAACACCTGCTATCGCCTCTGTCCTCTGCCGACTATCCTGCACTGGTTCGTGCTTCTGACTGAGGTGGATTAAGTTTCCAGGCTTCGTGGCTTTGTCATTCTTACAATAATTAGAAATTGGGGGCCAGGGCCTACTCCTGGGGCCACTCTGGGTGACTCGGGACTGTATGCGGTGCAGGGGCCTGGGCTCAGGTTGGTGGCATGCAAGGCAAGCACCCCCCTCACTGTACTACTAGTCCGGTCCCTACCGTTGGAGATACTATTTTGTTTGGGGCCACGCCCAGCAATGCTCAGGGATAACTCCTGGCAGTGTTCAGGGGACCATATGGGATGCCAGAAATCAAACCTGGGCTGGCCCCGCACGAGGCACGTGCCCTCCCCACCGTGCTACGTCTCCAACCCCTACACTTGGAAATATTCTTCCTCGTTGGCTCTTTGACTTTTTTCCTCCCAGGTCCCCCACCCCAGGCCTTCGAGCTGTGGTTCCCACCCCAGGGTCCCTCTCAGATCCACTCCTGTGTTAACTCCATGTTAGCGTCCTGGAAACTCCGTAGCTCACACAGTCCAGCCTGGCTTTGCTTCCGAAAACCTGTTGAGCCCCAGGGATGAGCGTGCCTATGCTTGCAGCGTTGGAGCTCTGTGTACAGTGACCTTTACACTGTATATGCAGGTGTAGGGTTCACATGTGTGCATGGCTGTGATATGCGTGTGTGAGTGTACTGCGTGCCTATAGGAGTGCATATTGCACCCAGCTGACTGCAACGATGGGGATGCATGATTGTAACTGCATACATGAGTGCAGCTGGTACTTGTAGGAGTGCAATTGTGCACACGTCTGACGGAAGCTGTGCACATGGATGGATGTAGCAGTGCAAAGTGTGGGCGTTGTTCCAGGGTACATATATGACCACAGCTGTGCACATGCATGAATGTAGCATGGCTGTGAACAGCTGTCCTTGTGCATGTACATGGGGATAGTTGTAGACATGCATGCACACATGGGTGTACTGCCCACATTCCTGAGAGTAGTTGTATGGTGTGAGTGGAGTTGTGGCTGTACCCAAATGTGATTTTCCTGTACCTGAGTCCGAGTGTATCGTGTGCATATGTGCGTGTCCTGGGTGTATGCGTGGGGATGGGTGTAGCCTGTGGGTGTTGCTGGGTGTTTCTGGGGAGAGCTGTGTGCTTCTAGGAGCATGCTGTGCCCATGCATCGGAGCAGTTTGTATACATGCCTGAATGCAGCTCTGTGCGTCCATGTGTAGTTATGAGCATGCATGAGGTTGGCTGTGCCGTGCATGCGTGTAGTCGTGTATATGTGTGACTGCAGCAGTTTGCACAAGTGAGTGTGGCTGTGTGCACAAGCAAATCTTGCTGTATGCATAGGTGTGCAACTGTGTATCACTCTGGCTGTGCCCGTGCACGAGTGTGGCTGTGTCTATGCACACAAGTGTGGTTGTGTCCGTGCACGAGTGTGACTGTGCCTGAACACAAGTGTGACTGTGTTTGAGCATGAGTGTGACTATGCATATGAGTGTGGCTGTGTCCAAGCACAAGTGTGGCTGCACCTGAGCACAAGTGTGACTGTGTATACATGTGAGTGTGGCTGTGAACATACATGTGAGTACAGCTGTGTCTGCTGATCATTCCGCTGGATCACAGGTACTGGACACGCAGGAACCCACCTCGCGCTCCTACCCGCCTGACATCCAGGGAGAGCTGGTCCCGCCCCAGCCAAGCTGCCTTCCTTGTGTCCTGCTTTCTTTTTTCAGATTAGGGCTCCCCTGTGCTGTCATATGTCCCCCATCCCTGAGTCTCTTGGAAGGACCTGTGTCCCTGCTCTTCGTCACAGTGTCGATGTGCAGGACACAGAGTCCGTCTAGCCGCCGTCTGGCATTTCTGTTCGTGTCTCCCACCAGGGCGTGGCCAGGTTCTCAGTGCTCGCCTCTGCTTCCTGCTCGGGGAGCAGCCCCCTTGGGGAATGGCCTCGCTTCCCACAGCAGCGCCCAGGCCCATCTGCCCTGAGCAGCCCTCTGCCAGCAGAGACATGGCTGGAGAAGAGGGGAGGGAGCACAGGGAGACAGATGGACAAGCCAGCCACCACAGCCCGGCACAGGGCCTCAGCCCTGACCAGTCTCCACAGGCTGGAGTGTCCCCTGGCCCCTCGATGGTCTGCCCCTCTCTGCATCTCCTCCTTCACCCGCCCATGGCACTGGAGCCAGAAGCACCCGTCGAGACTGTCTCCCTGTGGCCGTCCCTTGTCACGCTCATGGAAGCCCTGGAAGCCAGGTCATTCTCGTGACCTCCGTGCCCAAGGGCTCTCAAAGGTGGCCTTGCAAGTAGCAGCCTCACGTGGCGGAGACAGTGGTCTGGGCTGCTGACAGAATCTATTTCCCTCCACACATGGTCATCTCTATCGCGAGGCCCGCAGAGAGCAGTACCCACAGCAGACCGGGGCTTCTCAGAAAGGCATTGGGGTTCTGCTCAGGGACTCAGGGGACCATATGAGATACTGGGGATCAAACCCGGGTCAACCATATGCAAGGCAAACACCCTACCCGTGTACTATCTCTTCCGTCCCCCGAACTCTTAATTCAGTGGATAACTGCCTTGCACGCAGCCAATCCAGGTTCAATTTCCAGCATCCCATATGGTTCCTCAAGCACCGCCAGAAAGCGATCTCTGAATGCAAAGCCAGGTGTGAGCTCTAATCCCTGCAGGGCCAGGAGCCCAAAAAAACATAGTAATAAAACTTTTTTTAATTGAATCATCATGAGATACACAGTCACAAAGTTGTTCATGATTGGGTTTCAGTCATACAATGTTCCAACACCCGTCCAGTATACGCTAATATTCCAACACCGGCCGGTATACATTTCCCACCACCAATATCCCCAATTTCCCTCCCGCCACCCCACCTCCCAGCCTGCCTCTATGGCAGACACTTTCTTCCATCTCTCGGTCTTTCCTGCTGGGCATTATAATTTGCAGTAAAGGTCATCTTGCACATCCTTCAACTTTTCAGCACGCAGTTCTTGTCCAGGGAAATCACTTCCAACTCTCAAGAGTGGTCCCTTATCTGTCCCTATTGCCTTCTCCCCACCCCCAAAAAGAAAACTATCTTAATTCCTTGGCCAGTGTTTGGTGGGCAGTGACCGGGGCCGGCTTCTGCCTTGCCAGCAGCGGTGTTTCACGCCTCAGGTGTGGGGCAACTGTTGGAAGACAGGTGGACTGAGGAGTTGGAAGGGAACCCCAGCACCCCACGGTTCAGGAGCTCACACAGCATCACTGAAGGGCAACTTCTGGCCTTCGGTTGGTGGGTGACTGGGCCCAACGTCACCCTGGGCACTGGGTCTGTAGGTGCAACCTGGATGTTTGGTTTGTTTTGGAGCCACCCCTGGAGGTGCTCAGGGGTTCCTCCTGGCTCTGCATCAGGAATCACGCCTGGCCGTGGTGCTCAGGGAACCACAGGGGATGCTGATGACTGAACCGCCGGCAAGTCAAGCGCTTAGCCGATGTGCCATGGATGTCTCGAGACCCATAGCAGTCCGGCGGTCTGGAAAGCCTGGCAGACGGCCCAGTGGCGTCCAGCGACCGTCCAGCCATACACCCGGCTTCATGAGCAGTCAGCTCACGCCAGCGCCCCGCCCCCCCAGCGCCGTGGTCCCAACAGACTAGGACACGATGGCCTGTTCGGTGGGACACCTAGCCCGGGGTCAGACTCTGTGCACTGGGGGGCTGGGAGCTGAGGACCCCGCAGCCTGGGTGTGTGGGCGGGCGCTCGACCTGGGTGTGGTAGGCCGGGGTGTGGCTCCGTGGTTCTGGGCTCAGGGATCTGGACAAGCCCTCCAGGCCTGCAGGCCCGCCCCGCCTGGGTCCCCGCCCCGCCCCGCGAGGCCCCGC
>JAOXYA010000037.1:1759058-1776010 GCA_028565675.1 Sorex palustris | reverse complement strand
CTGAATCCTTTGCGGAACCCAGCTTGCTCGCATGGTTGTCTCCCGCTCTCGGCAGAGCTCCGGCAGCTCCTGCTCGGTGCTGGAGGCCGCCAAGCACCAGGACCTCAGTCTGCCCCGAGCCTTTTCCTTCTGCTACCAGCAAGAAATCGAATCCACCAAGCAGACGCTGGGGACTAGGAACAAGGCTCTGCCCGAGCAGGTCTGGATCAAAGTGGGAGGTAGGTGCCAGCCCGGAGGGACCCAGGCGGGCCGAGGCGCCGTCTCGTCTGCCTCCCGCGACGACGAGTGGAAACCCAGATTTGCAGCCCCTTTCGCCCACTCCGGGGAAGTCGACCGCGTTCTCGTGGGCTCCAGCTCCTGGGCCATGTAGCCTTTCCCTCTGCCCACTCTGTCCCCGTGTGAGCCAGGCCAGCATCGAGAGGCTGGCATTGGTGGGGGCTCCTAGAGGCCAGAAACTGCTGGCCAGCCCGACCTGGCCCCAGTGTGCAGTCAGGACTCTGAGAACGGTGCCCCCACTGGTCCACGCAGCCCTTTCCCAGTGGCCTGCCTGGTGTTGGGGACCCCTGTGTGCACCTCCATGCAGCTGGGGCCCTTCCGCGCAGGAAGGCTGACTAAGGTGCACCGGGCACAGGCCATGAGATGCTGTCCATTGTCCCTTGTCATCTTGCCACAAGAAACGCCATGGGAGGGGGCTGGGGAGAGGTGCAAAGGACGGGAGCATTTGGCTGCCTGCTAGGGCCCTGGGTTCAGGGAACCACATGGACCCCCAAGCACAGAGCTGGGCCCCAAAAAAGCCCTGCTGCGGGGGGCATCGCTGTAAGCCCCTTCACACCTGCCTTCTGGTCTCGGAGTTAGAGCAGTGTGGTTAGAATCCTTCAGAGGAAGCATCTCCTCCTGGTTCCAGTATTCGCTTTCTGCTTTTTGGGTCTCTCTTGGCAGCACTCAGGGCTTACTCCAGGCTCTGTGCTCAGGGATCACACCTGGCGGGCCTCAGGTACTGGGGATAGAATCTGGGTCGGCAGCGTTCAAGGCCAGCACCCTCCCCCCCCAACACACACACAGTGTTACCGCTCCGGCCCCTGATCTAGCTTCCTGTCCAGAGGACACAGCACTGCTGGCTCCAAAGGGGCACTGCTGACAAGGCCTGGGCTGAGCAGGTCACAACCCCTGTGCTGTACTGACCACAGGTGTGGACTCGGTGCCTGTGGCCCCCGCGCTGTGTCCTCGGGGCTCCTGGTTCTTTAACGCTGGTGTCCCAGGGCCGCTGAGGACGGGAAAGGGGCCCTGGCCAGGAGGACACCAATTAAATGTGCTTTTCCTTCTTTTGCAAAGAAGAAGCGCTATGTAAACAGGCGATAAACAAGCGGAATCGAAGCCGCATCCGCCAGCTGGACGCCAGCGTGGAGCGGAGAGCCCTGGGGGAGATCCAGAATGTGGGCGAGGGCACCTCGGGTGCCCAGGGCGCTTGGCCGTCGGCCGAGTCCTCGCAGTGCGCCCTGGGGGAGCAGAGCCAAAGCGGGCCCCAGGGAGGAAGGTCCCAGCGCAGGGAGAGGCACAACCGCATGGAGCGAGACCGAAGGTAACCCGGAGCGAAGGGTCCGGCGCGTCGACTGGTTCATGGTGTGGGTGAGTGGTAGCTGGGACTGCAGCTGGTGCGTGTGTGCCGGCGGGCGGGGCGGGGGTGTGTGCGTGCGAGTGTGTGTGGGGAGGGGGGCAGGTGTGCAGGCGCGGAGGGGTGTGTGTGTGGGTTTGGCGTGCCGAGTGCGCACGTACGTGCGGTGTGCACGCAGGCAAGAGGCTGGGCAGTGGGAGCTTTGCTCAGTCTGGCGGGCCCGGCCGGCTCTCGGGGCTCGGCGAGGACTTGGGGCTCTGCTGTGCTCTGGAGCAGGGTCACAGCAGCACCAGCCGAGTGTCCGGGCAGTCGTGTGTGAGCCCGGGTTGCCTCCACAGGTGCACTCTGCTCCAGTACTGGATGCAGGGTCCCCTCTGCGGGCGGCCAGACCTCAGCTTCTGGTAGGAGGGTGCTCGCGGGTCCCCCGTCACGGCCTCAGTGCCCACATGACCCGGGGCTCAGACTGTCGGGTTCTCGTGCGTGTGGGGGCTCACTTGCCTGGAAGTGGTTTTCCCGTGCGGCTCTTCTGTGGAACAAAAAGGCAGTTCAGTGCCTTTGTCACTGCTGCATCGAGGCCGGGCTACACAGCGGGCAGGCCGGGGGCATAGTCCACAGGTTCCTGCCACCTCTGCCGGCCCCCCAGTGTCGTGAAAAGTGTGTCCCAGGTTTCACCTCCTCCCAGGCTTGGGCCCCTTGTCCGGTCCTGGGGGAGGGTACGTCTGGCACTTGACCCGGCAGGAGCCCATGCTGGGGAGTGGGGACCCTCGTGAGTTCCTGCTCCCTAGGGCCTCCCCCTTCCCTGCGCTCACAGCACTCTGCGACCCGTGAGTGTCGCTGTGTGCTGTTTGTCCGCAGAAGCCCAGCTCCGGCCTGGCTGTGGTGGAAATGGCTGCCGAGCGGGCTTGTTGGGGCCGTAGTTGGTAGCCGTTCCTGGGTCCTCTTCCTCGGGCACCCGGAGAACCTGCTGGCAGGGAGGCCCGGAGGGCAGGTGTGGCTGGCTTGAGAGGGTCGCCTGCCGGAAGAGGCGCGAGAAGTGACGGGCTCTCCCACCCTGGCCGCAGCTTCCGCTTCTCCATACGGTTTTCTGCTTGGGCCACAGGCGCCGGATCCGCATTTGCTGTGATGAGCTGAACCTCTTGGTCCCGTTCTGCAATGCTGAGACCGACAAGGCCACCACGCTGCAGTGGACCACGGCATTCCTGAAGTACATCCAGGAGCGGCACGGAGATGCCTTGAAAAAGGTGAGTCGCCCAGCGCCACTGGCCTTGCTGTTCGGAGCCCTGGACGCTGCCGTCTGCTCCGCTGGCACCATGCTCGGGTCCTGCAGGCCGCAGGCCGGTGCCTGCAGGGCCCGAAGGCCGAGGACCCCCAGGGTGAATGAGGAGGTAGATGCAGAATGCTGACGTGTCGTCTGTTCGGGAAAGCAGCTCGAAACCCCTCCAGGCGTCTGGGGCTGGGCTGCTCCGCCTTGGTGCCCCTGACTGACTGCCCCAGAGGGACTCTGGCGACTGAGGGGGCAGGATGGAGGTGTGCCTGGCTGGGAGCGGGGGCGACACCTGGCGTCAGGGCTTTTTGCGTGTCTTGGGGCGGCAGCTGCCGACCCCCCTGTGGCCATGTGACCTTCCCGTCTGGGGCCCTTCCCTCATGAGGTTCAGGTTTCACTGTGCCCTCAGCTGCACCTGAGAGCTGGCCTGGTCCAGTTTGTCCCGATCAGATCGTGTCATTGATGACACCACTATGCTTGAGCATCGCTTGGTAAGGGTCGACTGTTGGTTTGCGTTTAATGAAATAAAACTTTTCGATTTGAAAAAAAAAGACTGCCCATGTACCTTTTAGTAATTCTTAATAAAGTTCAAATGACAAGTGAATTAAAATACTCAAAGATTAAGTAGACTGAACACTTAATGAGTATCACATTTTGTTCATGCTCTGCTTTCTCGACATTCCTGAAATTCAATCATGCTGAATTCGATGATTTCCGAATCAGAGCATTAGACTCCTGAGAGGCAGAAAGTGGCGCCCACGAGCAGTTTGGAGGCGTGGAAGGGCTCCGCGGGGACACGGCCCCCCTTGGCTCCTTGTTACCCCTCCGTGGATGTGCCCCGCCCCCACCCCGCCAGCTCTGCCTCTGGGGAGGCCGAGGGCAGGCGTGACTCCTGATGGGGGGCAATGAAAGTGGAGGCTTGGACCCACAGCCGGCACCCTGTCCCTGGTGGGGCAAGTCACAGAGCCGGTCGGAAAGCTGGCGTGGGCCCCCTTGGGAAGAGTGGGCAGGGCAGCTGCTGACTGGCTTGTCACTGGCGCCGCAATGTCTCCCGGCTTCCTGCAGCTGTTCCCGGCTCTGGCCCTGCCAGAAAGCCCTTGGCGCCGCGCGTGCTGGCCCCTGACCTGCTCCTTGGCGTCTCTGGTCTCTTACAGCATCCCCTCTCCTCTTCCTGCCTTGGGGCCTTCCCAGCTTGCACCACGCCTTCAGGCCACACTGCCGCTGGGCTCTGGCCACACAGCATCTCAAGGTGTTCGATGAGTTGTGACAAGGCCATACAGTCCGGCTCATTGAAAACAGATGCTAATTGGGGAGTGGAGGACAGCGGCTAGCTCAGCCTTGATTCAGCTCGGAAGACTAGCACCCCGTCTCCCTCTTTCCTGGATGCCGCAGGACCCAGTGAGAGCAGAGGAGAAGCTCGCCCTCCCCCACTTCTGACTGAACTGACCCAAGCCGCGCCTGTCTTCCTGTGAAGAGTCTTTAGACAGTCTCGAAGAATGTTGTTAAGTCAGAAGACTGGTTGCTTTCTCCTTTCTGACTTCTGTTTAGTTATTCTCCAAGGTAAATGCCGCCTTGCCAAATCTGTGCAGGTACTGTCTAGCCAGGCTGCAGGTGTCAGGAGTGAGGCGGCCTTCCGTGGGGCTCATCTGGAGCGGCGTCGAGGCGCAGCACCCTTTCCTGCCTTGGGCAACGTTCGGTTTGCCTTGCTCGGACAGGTGCAGCTGCCGGCCTGGGCGGGGCTGGCTGCTCTCGGAGTGCCTGGGCCTCCACCTTCCCGATGACCCAGAGTGAGGCCAGTGGCTGGAGCCGTACCACCTCGGCGACAGGACAACTAGTGTTCGCAGGTGGACTGAGGACACGTGCGTCCTCCAGAGAAGACAAGTGGAAGGCCTGGGTGTGCCTGGGAAGATGTGCGGCCCCCGGTGACCACCACGGCCATGCCCCAGAGCCACAGACAGCGGGACTGGAGCCTGTAGCCATGGCAAAGCTTGTGTGCCGTTGGGGGGCACGGACGGGACAGCCCTGCGGAAACAGGATGGTAGGCCCCCCCTGCCCGGTCTTCACAGTCGGACAAACTCATGGGGCAAGCCCCCAGTCCACCCACAAATGAGCAGAGGCGCCCTTCGCACGAGCACTGTGCGCTCAGTGCACACACTTGGCCGACCTAGAGACGGATGCAAGTAAAAGACGGGAGGGCTGGGCTCGGTGTTGGGCCGGCTCAGGGCTTAGTCCAGGGAAACCGCAGCGTGGCCATGTGAGCGTGTGCGCACTGGCATGGACACCTACAAGCCAGGATTTGATTCTGTCGGGAGGCAGGACAGTTCGCCCTGCACTCCACCGGGTCCAGGCCCTGGTACCCCTACGGTGCCCCCAAAATAAAGCTCTGACTATTAGAGAAGCTTCTGGAAAGTGTCCATTGATTTGTGAAACTTACGGGGGTGGAATAACGGAGCGGTGTCCCTGTAACCGAGCCGAGCGCGACCGTGTCGCTGCCTCTCCCTCCTCGGGTGGGAAATGCCCCAGCGGCAGCATAGCGCTGGGCCATGTCGTCCGCTGGGCTGCCCAGACCGCCTTCGGTGGACAGCCTCGTTCCCTTCCTCTCCATCTCCCCCTCTCGCCTGCGACTCGACTGGTTGGAGTGTCAAAGGCTCGATGACGTCCTGGAGGCAGCCTCCCCAGTTGGCTGTGCAGTCGCAACATCTGCTGCCCAGGGGCCATTACGGTCAAGGCACTTGGGGCCCAGGGGAGTCCTGGCCACGCGTTCCCGTGCGGGGGTCATGCGCAGAGAACACGCGTGGTGCGTGGAGGCAGATGGAAGGTGCTGGAGGTGGAGGATGCAGGCATGTAGTTACGAGGGTGGCTCCTCTGTGTGTTTGACCGCAGTAAGCGAGGTTGCGAGTAGGGTTTTGGTCACTGAGACCCCCAGCATGGCCGGGCCTGTGGCCATCTGTTGGAACCCAGGACTGACTGCCAGGCAGCAGAGGTGGGTCCCTGTGACTGCGGCCAGAGCGAGGCGGGGCTCCCGTGAGGCTCCTCTGAAGGGGTTAGCTCTCCAGGTCGGCCCTCGGCGAAGGCCGATCTCCTGCTCCCGCTTTCCAGGCCCTGATGGTCATTTCTTCGCTTTAGGAATTCGAGAGCGTGTTTTGTGGTAAGACCGGCAGGAGGCTGAAGCTGACCCGACCAGATTCGCTGGTGACGTGTCCTGCACAGGAAAATCTGCAGAGTAGCCCCGCGATGGAGATCAAGTGACTGGGCCTGCAGCCCGATTCCTGGGAGAGGTGAACGGCCGTTCCCTGGGACCCGCGAGCACGCCACGGCCCACGGCCGCTCGGGAGTTTGACTCCGAAGGATGGCGCAGGCCCACGGGACTCCAGTGAGGACTTTGAAAGCACATTTTGTAGAAATATTTCTCTAGAGCCAAACACCCAGCCACTAGTGTCCTCTTAAACCACTTGAGGATGAAGACATCTTGACAATTAGTAAGTAATTTTTTGATGATCTGTCTGATTCTATCATGTTTTCTTAACATGATAACCTTGAAAAAACACCTTTGTAATTTCTTTAGTCTTAAAAAGGTACATTGCTTTTTATTTTATTTCCATTTAAAATACGCCCTCTTAGCAACCAGACAAGTTAAAGTGTACTTAACTAGAAGTAGTTTGGAAATTTTATTTCATTTGTTTGTCAGTTCCCCTTGTAAAGATTCCTAGTCAAGGACTGTGTTGCAAAATGCAGTCCTAATGAAACCCTTTTGCTAGAAATTTTCCAGAGACTTCCTTTCCCAGCCTTTGTCCCTAACTGAAACACTGTCTCGTGGACTGATGGCACCTCATGTCACATCCAGAGTCGTCACTTCCTGTGCAATAAACTGTAGAGTTTGGAACTGAGGTTTTCAAATGAGTGGCTTTATTTATTACAACACATAATACCGTAGGCTTTAGTGCAATACAAAAGTCACCTTCCACGGACTCTGGCCACTGGTGCAAGTCGCCGCCCAGACTAGCCCGTCCCCTCCCAGAGGGGAGGCGGCGGCCCGGCCCTGTGGCCTTGTCCTTCTGTGGCCATCACGGATCTGAAGCTAGGCCAGACCTGCCACCAGGGTTCTCTCGGTCCTCACGAAAACACCGTGTAAACAAGTGGCTGAATGTTTTACCTCCTGGAATCGTATAACCTTTCTCTGAGTTCCCTCCTCCCGAGGGCCGGATGGAGCACTGTGTCGAGAGTCCCACGCCCAGGAGAGGCGCTCAGCCCCTGTTCTCTGCCTCTGGCCTCTCGGCTCATTCCAGTTATGTTTTAGGAGCTTCTCGGACCTGACTTCTCCCCGCCCCCCCCTGCCACAGCTCCTTGGCAGGCCGAGGTGTCACAGATGCCGGGGGTCCCCTGAGCACCCACAGCGCCAGGAAGGCCGGGATCTCCGGGAAGGCCGGGCTCGCCATGGGCTCCGCTGTGGCCATCTCTGCTGGCACCGGGCACGCCTGGCGGTCCTGGGGGAGAGCAGGAAGGTGAGTCAAGATGCAGCAGAAAGGAACTGGGGGCCCAGCTCTTGGGGTACCCGTGTGGGAGGAAGTGTGTGGAGGGGGCGCCCTGAGTGGGGGGGTCTGCGCCTGGGACTAGGGGCCCGGGCCGGGCGTGCGGTGCCCGGCAGGGTGGTGGCTCCTTGGAGCATGGTGGCGGCAGTGTCCAGGCCGCTGCTGGGGCGGGCGAGCCCCGTGTGCCCACTGTGATGGTATGGCGTGCCCATGGTGACGGAATGGCCCCTCGTGTTGCCTCGGAGGAGCCAGACCCCATGCGCGTACCTTGGGGCCCCTGGTCTCCATCGGGCCCGTCCAGACCCACGCCTGCTGCGCCTTTGTCTCCTCTGTCTCCGGGGGTCCCTGTGGGGGTAGCCGAGCAGTGTCAGGGCTGGAGTGAGAACGCGGGGTCCTTCCTGTCACGCCCCTTGACTTTCCCCAGGGGGTTGGGGACGTTCCGCCTGTGTTGAGGGGTGTGGGGGTCCCGGCTCCAACCCAGCCCGGGGTGAGGCTGCCCCTCCCGACCCTGTGGGCAGCAGAGCGGGAGGCGGCCCGCCCACGGCTCACCTCGGGGGCCGGGGTCTCCCAGCTCTCCGGTGGGACCGCGGTATCCGGGGGGGCCTCGGGCTCCAGGGTGGCCAATGGAACCGGGGGGCCCGGGGGGGCCGGGGGGCCCTGCCGGCCCGGGCCGGCCGATGGAGCCCGGCTCCAAGGGCTTCCTCAGGTGAGCGGCCAGCTGTGCAATTTGTTCTTGGGGAGACAGACGGAGCCTCGTCCCAGGACCCAGCAGCTGGACTGCCCCCGGGGCGCGGGAAGGGGGGGTGGAGACCGCGCCAGGGGCGGGGGGGGCAGGACTCACCGCTGACCAGGCCCCCACACAGCTCCCTGATGTGCTGCTCACTGGCCTCCTTGCCCTGGCGTCACCCACAAACCCATCAGCACCGGGGCCCGCTGGTCCCCCCACCCAGGGGAGCCCGGCCCAGGGGCGGTGGGTGGGGTGGGGAGGCATACCGGAACGCCTGCTCTCCCGGTGATGCCAGGCACGCCGGGGGCACCGGGCAAGCCCAGGGGCCCGGGCGGCCCGGGGACGCCGTCCACACCGCTGGTGCCGTTGGGGCCCTGGGGGCCTTTGGGGCCAGGCTCCCCTCGGCTGCCGGACTGGAGAAAGCAGGACCTGAGGGTGGGCCCCAAGGGCCCCATCCCCCGCCCAGCCTGGCCCTGGGTCTGTGGGGGGCGTCTCCAGCACCCACCTCTCCTTTGGCTCCAACGGGGCCGCTGGGACCCTGGAGGGAGAAACGGTGGTCAGGGCCAGGCTGCCGGGGTCACTCATCACACTGACCTGGCCACTGTCCCCTCCTACAGACCTGCCGCCATGGACCACATGCCGGGCTGTGTCCTCAGGCACTCCAGGCTGGAGGGACAGGGACCAGCCAGCCCCCAGCCCCTGGAGGCACCGTCAGCCCCAGCACCGCGCTCTGCCCGGGCCATGGGAAACAGCGGGGCAGAGGGACTGGGCAGACCACCTGCGTGTGTCTGCAGATGAACGGCACGGGCGTCCCGGAGCCGCCCCTGCTCCCCACCCAGCCCCTCGCCCCCTCCCCATCTGGCTGCGCCAGCACTGCTGATCGGGCTCGAAACCAAAATAAAACCAAAGCGAAACTGTCCAGTGTGACTCATTCCCACTGCAGGTCCCCGGAAAGCCTTCGGGGCACTCACCAGGTCCCCTCTGTCCCCAGGGAGGCCATCGGAGCCCGCGATGCCCTGAAAGAGAGGCTGTGAGTGCACCTGCCTGGCCTGGCCTCACGGGCAGCAGGAACCAGCCCTGGCCCTGCGTGGCCTGACCCCAGACCCAAGCGAGCCCACCGGGGCCAGCAGGGGCCAGGGTGGCCTGGACAGGGGCTAGGGAGTGGAGGTGGGTGGGTGTGATGTGGGACAGGGGCGGTGGGGGGGTGGGTTGGGTGTGGCACACAGGGCAGCATCGGGCAAGTGAGAATGACATGGAGCCCCGGGGTGCTGAGCACAGGCTGGCCTGGCCTCGCCCCTCACCTGCTCCCCCTTGGGTCCGGTGGCTCCTCCAGGCCCCTGGGGGGAAGAGAGGCAGCAGTTAGGGCCCCATGCCCACGCTGTCCCCCACACACGACCCGACCATCCCGGTGGACCCAGATCCCAGAGCCAGCCCACTGGGCAGTGCTGCTCCAGCACGGACTCAGACATGAGCCTTGAACACACGGTGGCCCGGCGGCCCCTTGACCCTGAGCGCGCCCGGGACGAGGCCCCAGGATAAGAGCAGGGGGTGCGGGAGGCGGAAGGTCCAGGAGAGGGTCTCGAGCTCCCAGGCAGGAGGGACCCCCAGTGACTGCCAGGAAGCCAGGGGTGACGTCTCAGTGACAGGAAGTGGAGGCAGGACCCCGAATAAGGAGCCCACAGGGCCGCAGCCCGGCCCCCGCCCCCACAGAGACATAGGCTGAGCCAAGCTAACTCGTGAGTGCCCACAGCCTATCAGCTCTGTGTGTGACTGCTCCATGGCCTGTCTGTGAGCTGTGTCTCGGAGTGAGTGTGTGTGTGTGTGTGTGTGTTAGTCTGCGTCTCTGTCTCTGAGTGTATGTTTGTGTGTGTGTCTGAGTGTGTGTGAGTCTGTCTCTGAGTGTGTGTCTATGTCTGTTTGTCTCTGTGTGTGTGTCTGTGTGTCTCTGAGTGTGTGTGTATGTGTCTGTCTCTGTCCCTGAGTGTGTGTGTGTGTGTGTGTGTGTGTGTGTGTGTGTGTGTGTGTCCCCTTGGCCGGGACCATCAGGGGTAGTGCTTACCTGGTCGCCCATGCCACCTCGGAGGCCCTGGGGACCTGGCATCCCAGGGTCGCCAGCACTGCCCTTTCGGCCCTGCAGATGAGACCCAGGTGGTCACACAGCAAGCCCCCAGCCCCACGCCGACCCTCCAGCTCCAGGACTCAAACCTGACCCACCTGAAACCCTCGGATACCAGGGGCCCCAGGAGGACCTTGTGGGCCCAGAGCCCCCTGGAAGACAAAGGTGGGTGAGTGGGCCCTGCTGGGCAGATGCCAGAGGCTGGGGCTGCTCAGGCCGGGGCGCCATCAGGCTGGGCCCCGACTCTGGGCACCCCTGCCCTCATGCCCTACTCACCGAAGAGCCGCGGTGGCCGGCCTCGCCTCGCTCCCCGGGGACACCGGCGTCTCCCTAGCGGAGAGGAGGGGTCAGTGGGGCCCAGAGCCCAGGGTGGGGGAGGGGGGGTTGGTACTCACTGGGATGCCGGGCTCTCCAGAGGGCCCTGCCTCACCCAGCTCTCCATCGCAGCCCTGCACGGGATGGGGTGTCAGCGCCCGCCCGGCCTGTCCACCCCGCGTCCCCTGAGGGGGCCACGTACCAGTTCTCCCTTCTCACCCTTGGCCCCTGCTCGTCCCGGGAGGCCCTGCAGGCAAACGGCAGGGGTCAGAGGACGTCAACCTGGGGTGCAGGAAGACCCCCAAGGGACAGGCGAGGGGCTTGAGTGGCACCTGGACCTGCCACTCAGACCTCCTCGAGCCCACTGAAGCCCCATACTCACAGGCAGCCCGTTGGGGCCCTTCTCTCCCGGGGCACCGCCGTGACCAGTCTCTCCCTGCAGGAGGGGAGGGAAGCTGTGCTGAGGCCCGAGGCAGGCCTGTCCACCCTCCCCTCGGGCGTCCTCATGCCCTTGCCCATCCCCCGGTGCCCGCACACCCTCTGCGCCTGGCGCCACCACCAACCTTCTCACCGTCCGTGCCTGGCACTCCGTCTTGGCCGTCCTTGCCTGGCATGCCCTGGGAGCAAGGGACAGGCTGAGGCCGGCTCCCAGCACCCTAAAGAACATCACTGCCTGCCACGGCCTCAGCCGTGTGGACCAGGGCTGCCCACGGTGGCCAGAACACATCTGTCCCTTCTAGCAGCCGCGTCCCAACTAGGCACCAGGACCAGCCCAGACTCTGCCCCCACACCTGGATGAACTTTGATGCTGGGGACACAGTGGGGAGGGGGACCCGCAGCCCCTGCGGGGAGACCCCTCGCCTTGGCAGCAGGAGTGCTGGGGAGCAGAGGGAGGGGAGGGCCGCGGGGAAGGCCACTCACCGGCTCTCCGCCTGGCCCGGCCACTCCAGGGACGCCTTTGAGACCGGGTTTGCCCTGGAAGACAGCACAATGGGCAGAGCACCAACTGCCCCCAAGGGGGCCCGCCCCGACCGCCCCAACCGCCCAGGAAGCTGCTTCCGTTCAGCTACCCCAGGACCTGGTGTCCCACTCACCAGGTCGCCCTTGGGGCCGCGGAAGCCCTCGAGGCCTCGCTCGCCTCTGTGTCCCTGCAACGCCAGAGGAGCCAGGGTGGCGGGCGGGTCTCTGGCCTGTGCCCGCCACCACCGCCCCGCCGCGCCCAGCTGTGACCGTGTCCTCGGCCCGTGTCAGGGCGAGGGGCAGGGGCCGGCCTCTCCCGGACGCCCACATACCGCTTTTCCGGGTGCTCCTGGGACACCGGGAGGCCCCCGGAACCCGATGGGACCCTGCACGGGAGAAAGGGTGTTGGGGCTCACGTCGAGGGGCTCAGGGTTCCCAGAACCCCCTGCACGTCCCTGTCGGCTGCCCAGCCTGGGCCCTGGCCCGGTGCCCTCAGCAGGCCCAGCCTCTCCGCCAGGCGGGACGCGGCACTTACCCGGTCTCCAGGGGGCCCGAGAGGCCCTGGGAACCCTGGCTGCCCCCGGGGGCCCTGTGGGGAGAGGCTGGTGGTGACAGCGGCCGCGGCTTTAACTGTCCTGGGGGGCCCCCACAACCCCACCCGGCCCCTCACCTGCAGGCCCACGGTGCCCGGGATGCCAGCGGCACCAGGGGGGCCAGGCGCACCCTGTGAGAAGGGGAGGAGGTGATGAGCGACCAGTGGGGCTCCCGCTCATGGCAGGCCCGGCCAGCCCTCCCCCTGCGAGGCCCCCCAGACCGCACGCGCCCCTTGTCACCTTCTCGCCGTCCTTGCCGACTTCTCCTCGTTCCCCCTTGTAGCCCGTGGGCCCCTGAAAGCAGCCGGGAAGTGGCACCATGTCACCCTGCTGGCAGCAGCGGCCCCCCTCCACCCCTGGGCACCCCAGCGGCCCGCGGCCTCGCAGCTGTCCCTCACCTTGAAACCGGGCATTCCTGGGGGCCCGGGGGGTCCTGGCGGGCAGATGGCCGGACACTGCAGGGGACAGAGTGCTCAGGCCCCGGCCACAGACTTCCCTGCCCACTGGGGCCCACCCAGCCCTGCCCGCGCCCTGGAGTTGAGCAGTGCCCCTGGTCACCCGAGCCGACCCAACCCTGCCCGTGGGCACACCCACCTGCAGGTCGGGGACACCTTCTGGGAGCACGGCAGGGTGGCCCTGGGGGAGACAGAGCTGGTTCCTGCCCGCGGCACGTGGAGGGCGGCTGGCGGCTCTCACCCCGGCCGCTGCCCCTCAGTACTTACCGGGGCGCCGGGAGGTCCTGGGGGGCCAGGCAGGCCTGGGAGTCCCGAGGGTCCCTGGTGGGGGTTGTGGCTTAGATGGGGCAGGCACGGGGCCCCCTCAGGGTGCATCTCCGGGGCCCCTGCAATCAACTGGGTGGGGAGGGCGAGGACAAGGCCACGGGGGGTGCAGAGGAATTGGGGGTGTTCTGGGAGGGGTGTGGTTACTCACCGGGGGTCCCCGAAGGCCGACGCCACCCGGGAGGCCACTTACTCCTGCCTCTCCCTGGGAAGCAGACATGGGGAAGTGGGCCCCCGAGTCCGACCTGCCCGTGTCCCCCCACTTGGGACGCGCAGCCCAGGTTGGCCCGGGGGCGGGTGAAGGCTCTGGTACTTACAGGGGGTCCAGGGAGGCCTTTGCCCTGCGGAGCCGAGCACAGGGAGGGGGGTCAGACTCGCCCTGCGGGAGGGGGCTCCCGGCACCCCCCCAGCCCAGGCCCAGCCCTGAGGAAGGGGCTACTCACCCCCAGCCCGGGGGGTCCCGGAGGTCCCAGGTTTCCCTGCGGAAGGAAAGAGGGCAGCGGGGTTTCTGATCTGTTCCTCACCCAGGGCCCAGGCAGGAGCCTCTGTCCAGGCCTGGACAGTCCCCCAGCACTACAGGAAGGGGGCTCAGTGTCCCCGCTGAGCTTCCTGCTGCTGGGCCGCCCGCCCCACTCCCCCCTGCCCGCCCCCAGGCCCACAGCTGAGCCCAGGGGCACAGTCGGGGTGCGGGCCTGCGGAGGAGGGGCGCGGGGGGCTGGCTGCATCTGCCTCTGCTGTGTCTGAGGAAAAAGCCGTCAGGCCCAGGAAGGGGGGGTCGGGGTGGGAGCACGGTGCCCCTGCCCCACCCCCACTGGCGCTCGGCCCCTAGACCCCTCCAGGGACCTGCCCGCTCCCTGCCTCAGCTTACCCGTTCTCCAGGGGCACCCTTGGGCCCGGGGGGTCCGTCCTTCCCCGTCAGACCCTGGGAAGGACACGGATGAGGTTTGAGGGTGGTATCAGGAGAGGACAGCCCCTCCGAGGGGCCCAGAGGCTGCCTTGGCTCCGTGCCCCTTCCTGCCAGCCCACAGCTGCAGTGCTGGGGGGAGACGGCAGCCCCCTCCCGACGCCCCCACAGCCACCAGAGCCCGGTCAGTCACGCTGTGCCAGAGCCGCCGAGGTGGGAGCCCCTGAGGTAGGTCCTGAGGCCTGTGGGACCCTGGCCGTGGGGTCGGGGTCAGGAGCAGCACAGAGCCACTGCCCAGGCAGCTCCTGGGGCACAGCTGGGCAGCAGGGGAGGATGCAGACCCCAGGCCCGGACACCCTTGAGGGCAAAGGGGGGAGGGGGAGGGGCGGATGGAGAGGGGGAGAGAGGGGAGGGGGAGGGGGCAGGGCCAGCCAGGCCCACTCACGTCCACACCGGGCAGTCCAGGCAGCCCCGCCTCTCCCGGCGGGCCTGGCTTCCCAGGGGCGCCTTTGGGTCCCTGTGGGGAGACGACGTGAGGGGAGCTGATATCCTGCTTCTGCAGCTCCCCTCGCCTGCCCAGAGGGGCCCCCAAGCCCCATTCCTGGGCCTGATCAAGGTGGAGGGTTCTAGGCCAGCCAGCGGGCGGCACCTGGTGGACCCCTTTCCCCTCCCCCCTCCCCCACCCCTCCCCCATCCCAGACACTCACCGGGGCCCCAGGCAGGCCAGGGGGACCAGCTTCTCCCTGCAGGGTGCGGTGTATTCATGTGTCCCCACAGCGCCCCAGAGACGCCCACCCCTCGAAGCAGCTGGCCAGAGCCCCCGAGCACCTCCTGGAGGCTAGAGCGCCCCCAACACGGGGCAGCAGGAGGGCGCCCCTTCTTGTACCTAAGCCCCCTCCAGGGCCTGGGGGGAGGCAGAGGAGACCCTCCTCCACCCTCCCCACTCTGCCTCCAGCCCGGGGACCCCAACACCAGGCCTCAGCTCCTCATGTGCAGCCCCAAGGTCACCCCGCGCCCCGCTGGGCCCCAACTCCTGTGGTGTGCGGCAGAAACAAGGCCGCCTTTGTGTGGCCGCCTCCCGCCCGCGTCACCCCAGCCTGAGAGGGGCGACTAGAGAGGCAGCGACCCCCCCCCGCCGGCCCCAAACTCACGTCGATGCCGTCCTTGCCCGGCTTCCCGGGAGGTCCTGGGGGGCCTGCGGGCCCTCGGGGTCCCACTTTCTGCAGGGAGAAACACCACGAGCAGCTGGAAGCGCCCCTCTTTCGACCCAGACCAAGGCCCGAGACCTCCCAAGCCCCAGGACCCCCCAGACCCGGCTGGATACGGCTTCCAGCATCAGCCTGGGAACAAAGGCGGCTGTGTGCCCGGGCCCGGGCCCGTGGGGACGGCGCTCCAGGCTGCCCGCCTGTCATCCCAGAGTCTCAAGGACGCGCCCTCCCGGGGCTGCAGCCGGGCCAGCAGAGTCTCACCTGTGCGTGGGAGCCAGCCAGGGTCAGGAGCAGTGCGGGCAGCAGCAGGGCCAGCATGGGAGCCCCGGCCATGGCTGCAGCGCTCTGAGCAGTGGACGGTCTCCGCCCCGTGGCACAAGCCCCCGATTCAGCCGGCCCACCTGGGGCCGCCCCTGGCACTTGGGGGCCGGCCTCCGGGCCAGCGGTGCAGACACACACACCTTTCAGAAGGAAGACAGAGCCCCTTTCTCCTCCCTGACAGGGTGCCCTGTCCCCACCCCAGTGGCCTGAATGCAGAGTCTGTCTCGCTCCCGCGACCCCCACACCGTGGCCAGAGGAGGAGCGCCCCTCCCCGCTGGCCTGGGCGTCACCACTGAAGCCTCCACTCAGCCTGTGGCCAGGACACTGCCTCCCCGACCCCCAGACACCAGCCTCTGCGGAGCCAAAGCCTGGGAGGTGCCACCGGGAGACTCCGACGCCAGCCCTCGAAGATTCCCTAGGAAAGCTGGTCCCAGCGGGGGATGGGGCCGGCTCCAGCCCAGCATTGCAGAGAGGCCTCTGAGGCGCCTGGAGTGAGCCTGAGCACCATCAGGAGTCGACCAACACTCCGGCCCCCAAGAGAAAAACAAAAGCCAAAAGGAGAAGCCAGTCCCGGGCTGGATTCCCCAGTGCAGATAAACTCCCACTTAGCCTTGCTCGGTGTGAGTCAGTGCAACAGGGAGTGGGAAAGCCGGGACTCAGGCCTTTAGAAAGCTCTGTCAGGGCGCAGGGATGGCACACAGGGGAGGGCGACCCCTGCTGTATCACGGCCACCCACAGCGTCCCCACAACCCAAACCACGGAGCTGGAGCGACAGCACGGCAGGGGAGGCACTGCCCTACGCATGGCCGAGGGTGGACCCCTGACATCCTGTAAGTCCCCCCCGAGTCCTACCAGGTGTGACACCCCCCAAACCCCAGAAAACCAGAATACCCAAACCCAACAAAAAAACTTTATTGCTAAAAAGTGTTCCCAGGTAACCCCGAGGGAGCCATCAGCCGAGGGTGGAGGTGCTGGCAGGCTTCTGGCCCCCTGCAGCGTCCCTGCGTGAAGATATTTCTCTGGCTGCCATGCCCGGAGGTCCCAGGACGAGGGAGGCCTTCTCTGTCCCTCTCGCTCAGAGCTGTCCCGGGCCGGCGTCTCAAAAGGGACCCTTGTTCTGAGTGGTCTCAACAGGCTCAGGATTGGGCAGTCACGGTATGCCCCCTCAGGCTTCGCTGTGTTCCTGGAGGCCCGGCAGGGCAGGCTGAGGCAGGTTCTTAAGGGTCCCAAGGGCTTTGGGGGACACGAGCCCTGGCTCCAGCCTCTCACGGCCGCTTTGGCTCCTGCAGGAGAGATGGCTGCACGTCGAGGCTGGTCCCCAGCTGGGACGTCCCCTCTGGTCGCCTCTCAGGGCAGAAGGCGCCCTCTAGGAGAATTTGCTGTTCAGTGGGGCTGCTTTCTCCAGGCTCTCAGCTAGATCTTCTGGAGAACTGGCTGCAGTTGCTTGGTTGGTCAGCTCAGCTGCCTCAGCTGCCATCAGCCCCCTTGAACCTCAGGAACCAACCCCGGACTTTTCTCCTGCAGCTTCTTTGCCTCTGTCCACCTCGTGGAGGTGACATGAGCAGGTCCTGGTCTCAGTGAGACCTACAGTTCCAGGGCTCAGGAGACCACTGTATGGAGACCA
>JAOXYA010000037.1:1721869-1734100 GCA_028565675.1 Sorex palustris | reverse complement strand
GGTCTCATTCTCCTAATCCTGAAAGAGCATTGAAATGGCTCTTTTAAAATCTCAGGGCTAGGAAGAAAGAGACGTTACTGGTGCCTGCTCAAGGAAATCGACGAACAACAGGATGATCGTGATCGTGATATATATATGTATGTATATATATATATATCTGAAAGCAGCAAGATCAAATAAGGAAATTATATACAAAGGAACACTTTTTTAAAAATCTTTATTAGTGAAACGCCATGAGGTACAGTTGTAGACTTACAAATTTTTTGTGCTTGGGTTTCAATTATACGGTGACCAAATACCAATCCCTCCACCAGTGCCCATTTTCCACCACCACGGGTCCCAGTATTACTCCCACCCCCCATCCCCCCTTGCCTCTGTGGCAGGCATTCCTACAAAGGAACATTCTTAATATTTATAGCAATTACCAAATGACTTTCCCGCCAACCCCTCCAGGCCTCAAGACAATGGTGGGCTATAGTAAAAAAAAAAATCTTGATGAAATGAAAGTCTTACCAAGGGTACTTTCATTCAGAGTTGAAACAATACACAACTTCAAGGATAAAAGCTCAGAAAGTTCACATACCCGAAACCATCTTTACAAGAAGGATGAAGAGGTCTACTTTAAGACAAGATAAATACCACAAATACATCAATCTTCTCTAAAAAAATGGCTAAAACTCCATGATAATAATCTCCCTCAGTCAAAAATTAAGAGACAGAGGCTGAATAGATTAGAAAACTAAACAGAACATCCTGCAGTCTGCTAGAAACATATTTGAATAGAGCAAAACAGACTCAAAAGTCAAATGTTGGAAGACAATTCTTCAAGCAAACCACTACCACAAAAAGGCCTGCGGGCGGCCGCGGGGGGCTTCAGCCTGCACCCCCCCTACTTCAACCTGGCCGAGGGCGCCCGCGTCCACGCCTCGGCCACCTGCGGCGAGGAGAGCCCCGCGCGCGGCGCCGCGCGCCCCACCGAGGACCTGTACTGCAAGCTAGTGGGGGGCCCGGTGGCCGGCGGGGACCCCAACCAGACCATCCAGGTGAACGCGCGCGGGCCGGCCGGGGGGGGTGCTGGTGGCGGGGTGGGGAGCGGTGGGGACCCCCAACCCGGCCACCCAGGTGAGCGCGCACGGGTCGGGCCGGGGGGCGGCGGAGACCCCCCAACCCGGCCACTCAAGTGAGCGCGCGAGGGCCGGCCGGGGGGCGGTGGGGACCCCAACACGACCGTCCAGGTGAGCGCGCGCGGGCCAGGCCGGTGAGGGGGCAGAGGGGACCCCAACCCGGCCACCCAGGTGAGCGCGCGCGGGACGGGACTAGGGGGGGACGGCGGGGACTCCAACCCGACCGTCCAGGTGAGCGCGCGCGGGCCGGGCCGGGGGGCGGCGGGGACCTCAACCCGACTATTCAGGTGAGCGCGCGGGACGGGACGGGGCCAGCTCGGGCCTGCCGGGGCGCTGGGCGCGGCCCCGATCCGGGCCTGGGCGGGTTCGAGGTGTGGGCGCAGGTGGCCCCGAGGGACCTGGGGCGTCTCCCCAAAGTCTGGAGCCGGCGGGTGGGGAGCAAGTTAGGTGGCCTGGGGGCAGCCAGCTGGGGGCCCCGAGCCCCCCTGAGGCCCCTCCGCAGAGAGTGGGGGCGGGGTGGGTCCCCTGGCGGCTGTAACCCGAGCCGCCTCCCGGGACGGCCCCACCTTCCTGCGCGGGGGAGGGGCGAGGCTGGGAATGAGGGGCCCGAGGTGGGGGAGGGTCAGAGCCAGGACCCCTGCAGCCACAGCATGGTCTGGGGTCCTGGGGAGGAGCTCAGACTGTCCCCAACAGTCTGAGCCCCTGAGACTGCCCCCTGCAAGCCCTAGGGTCTCTTCCTCCTGCCCAAGCGGGACGGATGGAGGGGCGCCCCCAGCCCGGTCCTGCACCCTGTTGCCCGGGGACCGCTGTAAGGGCAGAGGCTGGCGGTCCCGGCGGCCCCCTCTGCCCCAGTTCTCAGCCTGGTCACTCCTTTCCCTCTGGGCCATTGTTGGGGTGGCCTGTGGCGGGGGCGCTGGGGGCTGGCAGACCCCAGCCGGGGACCCTCCTGCTGACCCCACCTCCCCCAGATCCCAGCCATTTCTCTCATTTTTTGCTTTTTGGGTCACACCCAGCGATGCTCAGGGGTTCCACCTGGCTCTGCACTCAGGAATCAATCCTGCCAGTGCTCGGGACTGTTCGGGGTGCCCGGGATCAAACCCGGCTCTGCCGTGAACCAGACAAACGCCCTCCCCGCTATGCTGGCCGCCCCCACCCCAGCCATTTTTGCGAACAGCAGTGGAGGGTCCGGCGGGGTCTCATGAGGACTCAGGTGGGCACGGGGAGGCCTGGACCCCCCTTGTCGTGACTCATGGGGTCACTCTGCGCTGCCATTTCCTCGCTTTGTTCCTGACAGGACACTCTGGGGAAGCGAGGTGGACCCTGGTGGGGCGGGGCACCGGACCAGGAGACCCCTGCAGTGACCGCAGGGGTCAGAAATGCGCTTCTGGGCAGGGCAGACGGGAAACCCTTCTGGGCCCTTGACCCCTGCTCCTGCCCGTCCCGAGCCCCCGACCACCCCAGCTGAGCCCCCCGCCACAGCACCTAAGCCGGGGAGTGTCCTGCATTGTTTCAGGGCCTGTTGCCACCTGTGGGCAGTGGGCTCGGACCCTGACGCTTGGCCGGGGAGGGTGGAGCGTCCATGGCCGGCCATTGGCTTCCTGGGGAGATAAATCAGACTTGTGGCGGGGAGGGGGGGGGAGGGGGAGGGGGCAGGCTGGCACGCTGGGTGGTCTGAGGCGCCAGGGGTCCGAGGAGGGGCCCAAGGAGGCAGCCAGGGGACATGTCCTGGCAGGGGACCGGGAGTGGGCATGCGGGGGGGGGGGTCCCAGGAGCTCACAGAAGGTGCACCCGGAAGCAGACGCAGGCAGGTGGGGGGGCCCTGGGGGCCAGGAGTGGGGCTCTCTGGGGTGAGGCCCGCCCCGAGCGCCGTTCCCAGAGGCCTCTCCTGGCCCCGGTCCCTGCCGGAGAGCCTTTGTGTGCCCAGGGCAGTCGGGCAGCTTTGCTTTCCGGCGGCGGGGGCGGGGCACCGGGGCCCAGCGCTGCCCCTCCCCCCAGAGCAGCCCGGACTGGGCTCTGCAGGGCCTGGTCCCGTCCTCACGCCCCTCCCCCCAGGACCGGTCCCGGACAGGTGGCCGTGGTGCGCGGGTGGCCCCCACTGGTCAGGGGCCGTGACTTGGCCCAAGGCCGGGGCTTGGAAGTGACCGACCAGGAGGCCCAGATGGCCCCCACGCCCCACTCGCGCCTGTCCCCCCAGGCTGCAGCCCTGAGGACCCCAGCGGGCCAGGCGGGGGAGGGGCGCAGTGGGCATCGGGGCTGACCGGCCCTGTCTGCCGGCCATTCTCACATGGCCCTCCCATGACCCCCGAGAGGCCTGTTGGCCAGGGACAGGCGTGTACGTGACGGCCTGGCGGGAGCAGAGACGCCCCCGGCCCCACTTCACCTCCTGCGATCCCCGGGTCTGCGTCCCCCTGAGTGCCAGCCTCCTGCCCGCAGGGCCAGTACTGCGACATCTGCACGGCAGCCAGCAGCAAGAAGGCGCACCCCGCCAGCCACGCCATCGATGGCACGGAGCGCTGGTGGCAGAGCCCGCCGCTGTCCCGTGGCCTGCAGTACAACGAGGTCAACCTGACGCTGGACCTGGGCCAGGTACGGCCGGACCCCGCAGCCCCTGCTGGCCGCTGACCCAGGAATTCCTGCGCTGGGAGCCGCCGGGAGGGAGGGCCTGGAATGCGTGGGTGGGGGCAGCGGGGGCTGGGCTGGCCGCTGGGGCCCAGCTCAGGTGTGACAGGCAGGTGTGGCCGCACCTCTCTTCCCTGGCCGGGGCAGGGGAGCTGCCCCCAGGACTCAGATCCTATCACCTGCCTGGAATTTCCTGCGGCCCCAGGGGAGCCCCTCTGGAGGCCTGGCAGGTGGTTGGAGGGGGAGGGGCGTGCTGTGTGGGGCCAGGCTTGGGGTGGGGGGCTCTCCCTCTCTGCCCGGCACGTCCTGCCTCTCCCAGCCTCAGTTTCCCTAGGCGCAAAAGTGGAGAAGAGACAGGCGGCATTTCGCCTCTGCCTTCCGCCCCGTCTCCTTTTCCTCCCCCGTCCCACGTGGCAGGGCAGCGGGGTCAGCCCTAGCCCACTGCTGCGGGGTCACCGGGTCAGGCTCAGCTGGGGTGGGGTCGGGTGTCGCTTCCTGCACACATGAACAGTTCCATGAATGGTTCCGGAGGAATTTCCCGGAAACGCGCGTGAGCTCTGGCCCCAGGGGGGCTGGGAAGTGGCCAGTCTGGGGTCGCCTGGTGTGACAGGGAGCACTCCAGCAGGGGCCGCACAGGGCGGGGCAGGGTGGACCCCAGGCTGCCGCCCTGGGCGCCAAGCTTTGCTGCGGGGGCTGGGCGGGCAGGAAGCGGCCCCAGGCCTCCGGGTGCCATTGTCCGGCTCTGGACGATGCCAGGGAGGGGCGGCCTGGCCTTCAGCCTTCGCGAGCCTTCCTGCGTGACTGGCCACTCCCCGCCCGGCCGCCCAGCGCTGCCCTGCCCTGTGGCCGCCTCCCACCCCGTCCTGGGGTTCAGCTGAGCTTCCTTCTGATCCAATTGTCCTCCCAGGCAGGTCATCTGCTTCCTTCCCCCGGCCACTGTGTGCGGGAGGGATGGGCAGGGCCCAGGCCTGCCCCACCCGCGCGGGACGGTCTGGGGCCTGCAGAGCCTCTGGGAGTCCAGGCCCTGCCCGCCCGGCCGAGCTGGCCCTGCAGCTACCTGTTTTTTGGGGGGATATTCGGGCCGTGGTTGCCCCTGGAGGCCGGAGCAGGGTGGACCAGCACAGGGTTAAATGGGTTAGGATGGGGGTCTTGGTCGCATGCGGTGCGGGTGGCTGAGGGCTGGCCCTCGAGGGCCGCCTCTCAGGAAGGGTTCCCGGGGTGACAGGTGCCAGCCCAGAGCCTCCTGTCAGCAGGATGCAGGGACACACCTCAGCCCCAGGCCCCAGGAATGCCCTCGGCTCGCCTCCTGCCCACGGGCTCCGCTGGGCACGCAGCCATGTGGCCAGTGCCCCGGGTGAGCCTGGCCTGGCGCGGGCAGGAAGTGAGGTCGAGACTGGCTGGGCTCCGGTTACTAGGACAGGTGGGGGCTGGCGCTGAAGGCTCCTGCCGGCCCGGGGACGGCAGAGGCCACCGTAGCCCACCCACTTCACAGGGCCCCAGTGCCTCCCACACAGACCCCTGGGTGCCCCCCACATGGGCCCTCAGGTGTCCCCCATGAGCCCCACTCCGTCCTGTGTTCCATGGGCTCCTCCATGACCCCTCACATGGCCCCAAGCTGCCCGGCAGAGACTAAACTGCGGTTTCCGGGCCCTTGGGATAAACTGCATTTCCTGTGGCCAGATGGCCTGGGAGGGCCTGGGGGGGGGCCGAACCCCCAGCAAGCCCCCTCAGGGCTCCCGGGCCTCTCACTGGGGAGGATCCTCCCACAGCGGTGTCTCTGGGCCTGCCTGCCCTGTCCCATCCCTGTGCCCACCCTGACCCCGTCCCTGACCACTACCCCCTCCCAGACCCAGTCCTGTCCCTGACCCCATCCGCGACCCCGACCCCGTCCCTGACCACGACCCCATCCTCATCCTCATCCCCGTCCCTGACCCTGTCCCTGACCCCGACCCCATCCCTGATCCTGACTCCAATCCCGCTCCATCCTTGACTCCGACCCCATTCCCGACCCTGACCCTGTCTCCACCTCCGGCCTCAATCCCGGCCCCATCCCATCCCTGACCCCGACCCTGTCCCCGACCTCCGTCCCCAGTCCTGCCCTGTCCCCAGCCTGGACCACCACCCCATCCCTGTCCCTGTCCATCTCCTTGGAGGTGGCGGCGGGTCTGGCCGGCCGTCCCTCCGCCTGTGCTGGCTGGTGTCTTGCACAGGGATGGGGCAGGGTGGACGTGGGAAGGCCCTGGGGCCGCAGCACAGGTAGTTTCAGGCCCAGATCTGGGGGGCCAGCCAGCAGTGGGGGCACCGGGCGCGGGGGCACTCCTGCCCCCACCTCAGCCAGGCCTGTCCACCCTGGGCCTTGGCATGGGGCCGCTTCCCCCGCTGAGTCACGCCCGCCGTGACTCACTGCCCCTTCCTCCCTCCCGCCCGGGGCTCCCCACGAGTGCTGCCAGCAGGGTCACACCCCCGGCCTCTGGGGGACCCGGGGCCACGTTTTCCCACGTTTCCCCACTGCACCGGGCCAGCCCTGCTGCTCACCGTTGCGGTGACCAGCCCAGGCCCTGCCCCTCTCGCACAACGCCCCAAGGCCACGGCCCCTTGAGCCCCGCAGGACCCTCTGCTTGGGGCTGGTGTGGGCCCAGAGGCGGGCGGGCCGCCGTCCTGGAAACGTGCCTACCCCAAAATAACCAGATTTTTAAAAATAACTCGACAGCCTCTTGTTTGGCTTTTGCTTTCAGGGACTTTTCCTCCCTGCCCAGAATTGTGCTCCGCGGGAAAGGTCAGCCCGTGCTGGAGGCGGGGCCGGGCCGGAGGGGCCTGGGGTCCAAGGGTCAGGCACCCCACCCTGGCCCACGCCTGAACGCCGCGAGTAGGTCCACGCCGGGCCTGGGGTCCCGCGGTGACCAGCAGGGGGGCAGCCCCGCGTGGCGGCCGCACGCGTGCTCTCAGTGGGCAGGAATGCTCGGCCGCACGGCCTGGGAAAGGCAGGGGCGAGCCAGCTGTCCCCGTCCCCGCAGCCTGTGTCCGTCTCGCACCCCACCCGCCTCACACACCCTCCCGCACCCGCTGGGGCCACGGGGGCCCCGCAGTAGGACAGAGGGCCTGCACTGTTGGGGTCCTGGGATCTTGCCCCCACTGCCCCGGCCCGGCCTGACCCTGCCCTGCCACAGGTGTTCCACGTGGCTTATGTGCTCGTCAAGTTTGCCAACTCTCCGCGGCCCGACCTGTGGGTGCTGGAACGTTCCACCGACTTTGGCCTCACCTACCAGCCCTGGCAGTTCTTTGCCTGTGAGTGGGGGATGCCCACGGGGGTCCTGGGGTCACTGCCAACGTCCTGGCCGCCAGCCTGTCCCACTGTGGCCACAAGGCAGGTTTGTGGGCACCCTGGGCAGGTGGATTGGGAGTTCTTGTCCTGCCCCGAACCTGGACAGTGCCAGAGTGTGTCTCCTGGGTGCATTGGCTGGGGCCACCCTAGGCACAACATCGCTGCCCCTCCCTGCTGCTAGCCTCGCCCCTGCTGCTACCCCCTGCTCAGCCCCACCCTCTGCTCTGTTAGCCCCGCCCCTCACGGCTAGCCCCACCCTCTGCGCTGTAGCCCCCTCTCCTCCCGCTAACCCCGCCCTCTGCCCTGTAGCCCCGCCCCAGATCTGCTCTGTAGCCCCGCCCCTGCTCCGTTAGCCACGCCCCACCGCAGCTGTGATCCCGCCCCTTCTCCGTTCGCTCCGCCTCTGCTCTGTTAGCTCCGCCCCACAGCTGCTCTGCCCCGCCCTCTGCTCTGTAGCCCCGCCCCTGCTCCTTTAGCCATGTCCCACAGCGGCTCTGATCCCGCCCCTTCTCCATTCGCTCCGCCCCTGCTCTGTTAGCTCCGCCCCACAGCTGTTCTGCCCCGCCCTCTGCTCTGTAGCCCCGCCCCTGCTCCGTTAGCCACGCCCCACAGCTGCCCTGCCCTGCAGTCCCCGCCTGTGCCCTGCCCCACCCATGCCCCGCCCCGTGGCCCCTGCCCCGCCCCCCTCCCTCCCTCCCCCGCCGCTCTGCCAGCCTCGCCCATTTCCAGCCTCGCGCAGAGACTGTCTGGAGCGCTTCGGGCCCCGGACGCTGGAGCGCGTGGAGCAGGACGACGACGTGGTGTGCAGCACCGAGTACTCGAGGATCGTGCCCCTGGAGAACGGCGAGGTGGGGCGCGCCCCGGGGAGCCCCGGCCGGCCACTGCGGGCTGGGCGCAGCCTGACCTCCTGCCGCCCGCAGATCGTCGTGTCCCTGGTGAACGGGCGCCCGGGCGCCAGGAACTTCTCCTACTCGCCGCGGCTGCGCGACTTCACCAAGGCCACCAACATCCGCCTGCGCTTCCTGCGCACCAACACGCTGCTCGGACACCTCATGGGCAAGGCGCTGCGCGACCCCACGGTCACGCGCCGGGTGAGCGGGCGGGGACCCCTGGCAGGGCCCAGGGGCGCGGGGTGGGGGGCAGGCGGGGGAGCAGGGTTCAGGCGGGGCCCCGGGGCGGGACACAGTTGGGGACCCCCGGGCGGGCGCGGCAGATTGGGTGCCGCTCACCTGTGTGCGTTGCAGTACTACTACAGCATCAAGGACATCAGCGTGGGCGGCCGCTGTGTCTGCCACGGCCACGCAGATGCCTGTGACGCCCACGACCCCACGGACCCCTTCAGGTGAGTCCCACGCATTGCCGCGCCCCAGCCCCACGCTGTCTGCCAGCACCCCTGCCCTCGGTCCCCAGCAGTCTCCCTCAGGGCGGGCGGCTGCTGACCTCCTTCCCTCCCCAAGCCCCCACGCTGTTTCCATGTCCTGGAGGTGATGAGATCCCCTTCCCGGTCCACGCGGCCGTGAGTGGCCCCTCCTGGGCCCGAGGGTCTGGCTGTACCTTGTCACTGCACCAGCGATGGTCCCACTGGGCCTCCACCTTGGTCCGGCCCTTCACGGGGTGGGCGGGTCCCTGCCCAGGCTCTCCCGTGCTTCCCCCGCCCCGTGTACAGTGCGGGGGCGGGGCTCTGCAGGGTGGGCCTAGTGGGAGGTGACGCAATCTCGCCTCCTGCGTCCAGCTGTCTCCTGGCCCCCCAGGCCAGCAGGCGCTGCCGTCCAGGATCCCGGGCACAGCTCCAACTCAACGTCCGCCCCCGGCTGCAGGAGGAAGCAGCCCTGGCCACCTGCCCGGGGAGCTGCTGGGCACTGGGGCGCCAGGCTGAGTGAGGTCACTGGGCAGTGAGGTCACTGCTCTGGGAGTGACCGCCACACTCACCCTGTGGAGACCCTGCTCCCGGCTCTCTGGTCCTGAGCCCACCTTGGTCCGAGCCGTCCCTGGCCCCGGTCCCCACCTCGCGCCTGTGTCCCCTCAGGCTGCAGTGCGCCTGCCAGCACAACACGTGTGGGAGCTCCTGTGACCGCTGCTGCCCTGGCTTTAACCAGCACCCGTGGAGGCCAGCGACCACTGACAGTGCCAACGAGTGCCAGTGTGAGTGCCCGCACACGTGCACACGTGCGTGCAGTGCAGACCTGAGCTCGTGGCACAGAGATTCCTTAGCTGCACACTCGACTCACACTACAGTGGGTGCCCACGGGACGGGGACGCGGCATGTGCTGGGGTCCCGGCCGCTGATCGCGTGTCCTTACTGCAGCCTGCAACTGCCACGGCCATGCCCACGACTGCTACTACGACCCCGAGGTAGACCGGCTCCACGCCAGCCAGGACCTGGAGCAGGTCTTCCGGGGCGGCGGCGTGTGCATCGACTGCCAGGTGGGTCCCTGCGGCGGCTGGGTGGGGCGGGGGCTGGTGGGGTGCTCCGGACTGAGACCCCGCCCCCGCAGCATCACACCACTGGCATCAACTGTGAGCGCTGCTTGCCCGGCTTCTACCGCGACCCCGATCACCCCCTGGACTCCCCACAGGCCTGTCGCCGTGAGTAGGCCCAGCCGGTCGGGGTGCTGTGGCCACCTCCCACGGCCTCCACCCTGCCCACACTGGACCCCCACACCACCTGACCCATCTCCCCTGGGCCCCTGGACCCCACAGCTCTGGGCCTGGGGCCTCCCCGGCCCCATACCCTGGGCCCCTGGACCCCACAGCTCTGGGCCTGGGGCCTCCCCGGCCCCATACCCTCACCTCTGCCCCCGCCAGGCTGCCAGTGTGACTCGGACTTCACTGACGGGACGTGCGAGGACCTGACCGGCCACTGCTATTGCCGCCCCAACTTCACGGGCGAGCACTGCGACGCGTGTGCCGACGGCTTCCTGGGCTTCCCCCAGTGCTACCGTGAGTCCCTGCCCGGCGGGCTGGCAGCAGGGGGTGGCCCAGGGCCCTCGGTGTGGCGGCTCCTGCTGACTGTGGCCGTGTCCCCGCAGCTGTGGCCTCCTCCCCCAACGACACCGGAGAGCAGCTGTCGCCGGCTGGGCAGATCGTGAGTGAGTGTCTCCTGGGCCAGGGCTCAGAGCGGGTGGAGGCTGCAAAGGTGGATCTTGGCCTGGAGCACCTGTCCCTGCCGTGGACAGCCCCAGCCGCGGTTGCTGGGGCTCCCTCTGCTCAGCTGTGGTAGGCCGCTCCGGAGAGAGCACACCTTCTCGTCCGGTGGCTGCTCACGACCACAGGGAGGATGCGAGGGCCAGCCCTGCCGCTGGGGAGACCCTGTGAACCAGCCGGCGGTCAGTCTGCTCGACTCTGAGGCCTACACTCAGCCCACTCCTGTGTCCACCCCTGCTTTCGGCCCAGAGTTGGCCATATGCCCACCCGGGCGGCTGTGTTGCGGTTCTACGGGCTGCAGGCTGGGAGCAGCCGAGTCTGCCTGGTTCTGGGGCTTGGTGGAGCCCTCACTGACCAGCCCCTCAGGCAGCGTCCACGGCGCCTCCGGCACGGGGCCTGTGCCCCGTCTTAGGCGCTGTCTCAGCTGCTCGCCGGGAACCTGCTCTGCTGTGGGGACGGTTGTGTGAGGAGCAGGGGCAGGGGTCTGCCAGGCGCTGGCTCGTCCTCCTCCTGACCCCTGGGATCTGGGCTCTGACAGCCTGTTCCGTGGCCCTCGGGGCTCTCTGGCCTGTCCGGCTGTGCTTGCCGCCCCTCCCCCACGGGCCCCAGCCGTGGGCTCTGCGCATTTCCCTGACGTCAGCGCATTTCTCTGACGCAGCTGCTGACCGGCAGGAAGGAGACAGCGGCCTCTGCGGGTCTGGCTGGGGGCTGGTGGGCACTTCCTTCTGGGCCGTTCCAGGGGCTTCCCCATCTCCTGTTCCCACAGCCGTCACCCTGCTCTTTGGACAGATGTTATGTTGTTTCTGTTTGGGGCGCCAGGGCTGCTCCCGGCTGTGTCCCGGGCCTTGCTGCCACGCCCTCTGCTGTGCCCATGGGCAGGAGTGCCAGCTGCCGCCTGCCCTCGCCCACCCAGGCCAATGCCTGGAGCGTCCGAAGTGGCGGTTTTCTTCCCGCTCTCCTTGGGGCCCCTCTGGGTGTGACCTCGTGCCGGGGGTGGGGGACTGGGTGCTGGAGGCTCGGGTGTTGGCATCTGAGACGGTCCTTGTCCCCAGACTGTGACTGCAGCGTCGCGGGGACTGAAGGGAACGCTTGCCGGAAGGACCCACGGCTGGGGCGCTGTGTGTGCAAACCCCACTTCCAGGGCACCCACTGCGAGCTCTGTGCCCCTGGCTTCTACGGCCCCAGCTGCCAGCGTGAGTGTGGCTGGTTCCGTGCCCCGATGTCGGTGGAGCCCGTGTCCCCGCCCGTCCCCCGCCCGTCCCCCGCCGTCCCCCGTGGCACTAACACCGGCCTGGCCCGCAGCGTGCCTGTGCTCCAGCCCGGGAGTGGCTGACGGACTCTGTGACCAGGACTCCGGGCATTGTGTGTGCCGCACGGGCTTCCAGGGCGCGGCGTGTGACCGCTGCGCCCCCGGCTACTTCCACTTCCCCCTCTGCCAGCGTGAGTGCCCCCTGCCCTGGGAGCCAGGGGGGCGCCGGGAGTGCCCCCGCTGGCCGCCCCGCTCAGGCCTCTCTCCCCGCAGTGTGCGGCTGCAGCCTCGTGGGGACCCTCCCGGAGGGCTGTGACCAGGAGGGACACTGCCTGTGCCGGCCGGGCTTCACCGGCCCCCACTGCGACCGCTGCGGGCCAGGCCACCACGGCTACCCCGAGTGCCAGGGTGAGTGGGGGACGGCGCCCCACTACGCCCCGCACCCCCGCCCCGCGCCCCGCCTGACCCGCATCTCTGCAGCCTGCAGCTGCGACCCGCAGGGCGCCCTGGACCAGCCCTGCGGCCCCACGGGCCTGTGCCGCTGCCGCCCAGGCTACACCGGCCCCACCTGCGGCGAGTGCAGCCCCGGCTTCCACGGCTTCCCGGACTGCGCGCGTGAGCACCGCTCCCCAGGCCCGCCCCGCCCACCCCGCACCAGGCTGGGCCGCCCCGCCCCCTCCTTCCCGCCCTCCCAAGCCTGCCCCGCCCCTTGCCCCGCCCACCGCCTGCCCCGCCCCTATCCCTCCCACAGCCGGCCCCCTCCACATCTTGCC
>JAOXYA010000037.1:1682284-1694257 GCA_028565675.1 Sorex palustris | reverse complement strand
CACCAAGCCATGTGTGTACGCAATCCCGGGTCATTGCGACCGCAGCAAGAGCAAAGAGGAAGTGGGGGAGAGGAGAGGCCAGAGACCTCCGCGGGGACCCTAACGCCCGCCGAGACACGCACCTGGCTGGCCAGGGGGCTCGGGCCCCGCGGTCGCTGGCTTTGGTGGCTGCGGCTGTAGTCGGTTCATTCGGGGTCGTGTCCTTGCACCCAGTTGGCTGGGCAGGGTCAGCGCTGGGTCTGCGACCCCCGAACCGGGTGTGTCCCCGTGGTCCTCCCAGCTCCTCTGACTGTCCATCACACGGTCAGTGCTGCAGAGGGACACGGAGGCCACAGCGGCCTGCCCAGTGTCTGACCTGAGACTGAGTGGTGTGGCCAGTGGCTGGGCACCAGGTAGCCCAGTACTCGTCTAGGGGGAGACCCAGCTTCCTGGGGGCACCTGTCCAGCTCCTAGGGGGGCACCCATTCAGACACGGGAGCGCCCGCGGAGAAACCTCTGCGGTGTCACACCGAGCCGGGAACCCAAGTGACAGGAGCCCGGGGCTGACCATAATTACCGAGAGCAGGCCTGGCCAGGAGCGCCCAGGGCGAGCTTCCAGGTCCAGATACTGTCCCGGGTGACCCCCAGGAATGTGACGAGCTCAGTTTGCCCTCTGACCGGCTGGGCCTGTGAGGACACAGGTTCTCAACAGCACCACTGGGGCCAGTGCCATGGGTGCAGGGGCTGGCCCGGCCCGGGGGCTGAGCTGTGCTGCTGGCCGGTCCGGGGGATCTCATGCCCTTCTCCTGGCCAGGAGTCACAGCTGCCACGCCTGGCCCCGAGCAGGGACCCAGCACGGATTCGCAGGGTCCAGTGGCACCGCCAAGGACTTGGGGTCCAGGAGGTGGAGCTTGTGGAGGGCAAGGCTGTGTCTGGACACGGATCCCCAGCACCCCTGGGAGGACCCAGCATGGTCCCAACTAACTCCTGAGAGCTCTAGTAACCGCCCCACTCAGCAGAGGCCGAGGACGGGTAAGCTGGGCTGCACCTGCCTCGGCGAAGCCTCAGAGCCCCTCACGTCTAACAAGCCCCAAGGCCGTCCCCATCCTTGGAAAGCCTCTTCTAGGGAGCCTTGCGGGGGTCCAGCCTGAGTTGCCAGCACCCAGATGCCACAGCCAGTGTATGAGCCACGGCACTCAGGCTCCAGTGCGGGGCCACAGCCCACCCACATGGTGCTCGGGACACAGTGCTCAGGCCACGCCTGCATGGCCTTGAGGGAGCGTTTGTGGGAAGGAGCGTCCCTTGCAGACTGAGTTAGGGGCACATGTGCCCAGGAACCCACTGACCAGCCCACAGTCTCAGTCGATCCAGATGTGAGCTACTGGTCAGCAATTCAGAAGCATCGTAAGACCCACCCAGATACCTGGCTCTGCGCTCAGGGCTGACTCCCGGCTCTGTGCTTGGGGCTAACTCCGGCTCCGTGCTCGGGGCTGACTCCTGAAGCCTTTCTGCAGTCCCATCTCCTAGCCCCTGAAGGGTTCTTTCAATGCAACTTTGGGCTTACCCTCCCCGTTTCCCATTACCCCACCCCCCAAGGAGCAGCCAGACAGGCCCACCTTCCCTTCGGCCCTTTGCACAGAGGCCTGGCATGCGCCTCTGATGGGGATGTGCAATGAGACGCCAGCAGCTTCCCAAGTGCTTTAATCACAGGTGTGGCCGGGAGCCTGGACACGCAAGGGCCTGGGACAGTGTCCTTGCACCAGCATGAAGCCCTGGGGACAGCGTCAGGGCCAGCGGAGGGCTGCCTGTGGTGGGGGGGGACAGGAATCTTGGAGTTTTCTTGTGTTTTGGTCACACCCAGCAATGCTAAGGGTCACTCCTGATGGTGCTCGGGGGCCACATGGGATGCCGGGGACTGAACCTGGGTGGGCGGTGTGCCAGGCAAGTGCCCTCCCTGCTGTATATCGCTCCAGCACCAAATAACTTCCTTTTTCCTTTTCTTTTTTGGTCTTTGGGCCACACGTGGCAGTGCTCAGGGCTCTCCACTCAGAGATCCTCCTGACAGGGCTTAGGGGGCCACACCGGGTACTGGGAACCAGACCCAGGTGGGCCGTGTGCCAGGCAAGCCCCCTCCCCGCTGTGCCAGTGCTCAGCACTTTGGGTGGCCAACTGGGGCGGTGGACGCGAGTCCTGCTCTCCAGCCGCCCCAAGCCAGAGGGGCAGACCTCTGGCCCTTCCCAAGCTCCGGCTCCAGCTCTGGCCTTCGAACACGTGGCAGCCGTCCATGGGGACATGCGGCAGGGTCCCCATCTCCTCCGCGAGGACGTGCTGGTCCCGATGAAGCTTTGTGGAGAGATGCGAGGTGGAGAAACGCCTGGCCCAATGGCCTCTCGGGTCCAGCCTCGGCGGAGCCAGTGCCGGTGCCCACAGGAGGGCCCCAGCCGCTCAGTAGATGTCAGGGCAGCCCGAGAAGTCCCGCTCGAAGTAGCGGCCCGTGTACAGCCAGTCAGGGGAGCCCGTGTGCGGGTTCTTGCCCCGGTGGAACCACCTATGGGCAGAGAGGCACATCAGGGCCCAGGCGGCACCATCAGCTGCGTGCTCGAGACGGGCAGCTCTCGGAAACAGGCTGGCATCCCTTGAGCCACTCCGAGGCAGCCTGGCCCAGCGGGGCCACGATAGTCGCAGACCCCCAGCCCTGTGTCTGTGCATGTGTGTGCACGTGTGTATCTGTGCATGTCCCTGTGTGTGTCTGTCTGTGCATGTGTGTCTGTGCGTGCGTCTGTGCATGTCCCTGTGTGTGTCTGTGTGTGTCTGTGCGTGTCTGTGCGTGTGTCTGTGTGTGTGCGTGTGCGTGTCTGTCTGCGCACAAGTGTGTGTGTATCTATGCATGTCCCTGTGTATGTGCGTATCTGTGCGTGTCTGTGTGTCTCTGTGTGCATGTTTGCACGTGTCTGTGTGTCTGTGACTGCACGTGTCTGTGTGTGTCTGTATCTGTGCACGTGTCTGTGTGTCTCTGTGTGTCTGTCTGCACTATGTGCGTGTGCACGTGTGCCTGTGTCTGTGCGTGTCTGCGTGTGTCCAAGGTCCCCTCACCTCGTCTGCCACTCGGCATCCTCCCTGGCGCGTCCCCTCCGTGCCTCCCGCTGCTTCTCCTCCAGCCGCTCCTTCTCCTGAGTGGCCAGATCTAGGCGCGAGCACAGGTGGGGGAGTCCGCAGACCGGCCAGAGGACAGGGTGCTGGGACCCCTCGTGCCCTCAGCTCCGCCCGCGTCCTCTGGGGACCTCCCCCCGCCCCCTGCCAGGCCTGCCGGCCGCCACACAGGGGTCCCCTCCAGGCGAATGGGGGGGTCCCTCCACCTGGCGCACCCATGTCGCCGTTCTCCATGCTGCGGATGTCAGGCCGCAGGCGGCAGTCGGTGGGCGCCAGGAGCCCCTCCATGCCCGCCTCCAGCTCGTTGAGGCTCATGGTGAAGCTGCTGAAGTTGTACATCTGCAGGGGTGGCCGGGTCAGCAGCGGGGGTCCCGCAGCCCCGCAACACAGCCCAGTGCTCGCCACCACAGAACCGCCCTCCAGCCCCTGCTGGCCAGCAGGAGGCCCCTCGCGGACAGCGCAGGCCAGCCCTGGGCGCCCCCCCCCGCCCCCCGCACTCAGCCGACCCCAGCCGCGGGCTGCACAGACCTGGGCCGAGTTGGGCGGCCGGCTGCTGACCCTCCAGAGCAGCTTGCTGCCGGGAATGACCTGCACCGACTCCTGTGCCCCGGGCACCGCGTCCGCCACGTCCCCGTCCTGGAAGAGGTGCAGCCTGTGGAGGGGACGCACGTCCCCTACGCCCCAGCCCGAGCGCGTGGGCGGGCCCCACCCCACCCCCGCGAGAGCACGGAGCACATCCAGGTGGCCCTGGAGCCAATGGGCCAAGGTGGGCAGCTGGGGGGAAGCCGGCTGCCCTCTCGGCCCGAGCCGGCACCCATGGGGGACGACGGGGACCCCGCAGCCCTCACCAGGCTGGGCCCCCTCGGGGCGCCGCCCCTGCGCTCCTGCTTCTGGAAGCGCTCGTAGGCCGCAGGCTCGATGCCCCACAGACACTCGGTCCACTTGCCGTAGACCATGAACAGCTTCTTCCTGCTGGGGGGCGGGGAGGGTCAGCGGCCGCAGAAATGGGCCCAATCCACCGGCAGGCCCCCCTGGGCGGCCGGCCGGGCCGGGGTCTCTGCCCTAGCCTCCACTGCCCAGGGCGCCCGGCGGCCACACGCTTCCAGGGCCGAACGTGTGCCATTGAGGAAAAGAAAGACGGCCCGGAGCGCCACCCACCCAGGGGTCCCCACCCCGCCCGGCTGGACTGCAGCCCCTTCCGGGAGCCCCAGGCCCACTCTGGGCCTGAGGGGAGGTGGGGTGGCTTACTGCTGGCCGCCCCTCCGGGAGGGGCCCAACCCACCGCACAGAGCCCAGACAGGACCACACCCCGAGCGCTCGGGCAGCCCAGACCTACTTCTTGTCCTGGATGTGGCCCTCGACGCGGTGCAGCTCCCTGCCGAACAGCCCGCAGGGCCGGAAGTGGAGCACACACTTGTCCCCGGTCCTGCAGGGACGATCCGGTGCGCCCTGAGAAGGGGCGGGGGTGGGGCGTGGGGGGGCGTGGGGAGAGGCCCCGTCCAGCCAGCCCGGGCGCTGGCTGCATCAGGGGCCTCGGAGGCGAACCCCAGCGTCGCAAGGGGGCCCCAGGGCCGGCCCGTCAGCAGGGCAGAGGCGGGCACCTGTGGTTGACGATCTCCACCGTGCCGTACTGCTCGATCCACAGCTTCCCCAGGAAGATGTTGTGCACGCAGCACGTGGGGTTGCTCCACGTGTAGGCCTCCTGGTGCCTGCGGGCCAGCAGGTCAGGGCACCCTGCCGACCCCGGGACAGCACCCGCGAGAGCAGAGGCGGCAGCGGCGAGGGGGCGGGGGGAGCACGCCTGCGTGAGGCCGCCAGTTTGCCTCTGGCTATAGCGTCTGGGAGGCTGGACTTGGGCCAGTTCAACTCGAGGGTGCTGGTGGCCTCAGAGCTGGGCCTCAAGGACCTCACCCTGGGCCAGCTGCGGGCGAACCCAGCAGGGCACGGAGGTCCCCGCCCAGCCAAGCCGGGGCTGTGAGCTGGTCTGCGTTTCTGGAGGGCCTCGGGGCGGGGGGAGCCTGGGGGGGGCATGGCAGGGGGAGGCCCCCAGGCGGTGCCCCGGGGCGATGGGGCCACTCACGCCAGCAGCTCCAGCGTGATGGTGCCCCGCGGCTCGGCCTCGACGCTCTTGCCCCAGAAGCGCAGCTTGGGGTAGATGGAGCCGTGGAACAGGAAGTCCTGCCCGAGGCCCTCGGAGTGGAAGGCGCTGACGGGAGGGTGGTGGCTGACCTGCTCCGAGATGCACCTGAAGCCCAGGTCTTCCCTGCGGCGAGCACAGGGCCAGCCTGAGTGCCACGGACGAGGCGGCAACGCAGGCAGCACGCCAGCCTCTGCTGGCCAGGGGGGGCCTGTGCCCGCCCCCCGGGACCCCCCGAGTCCGGGGAGGACACATCTTCCGCCCCAAGATATTCCTGGCAGGAAATGGGAATTTCAGCGCACTTGCTTTTTCAATAAAAATGTCAGTTTTTAATTGTTCCGGAACCGTGAATACACCTACAGCTGCAGTCATTAAAAATTATAAAGCTAAACCACATAATTACGAACTTAACTGGAACCAGAGCTTCCACGCGCTGCCGGGGAAGGCAGGCGCAGAGAGGATTTGAAAGGTCGCCTGCCCAGGTATGTAATTTGGAAAATGAGTGCTTGTCTGCGCGCCAGGCCCCGACCAGCCTCCGCGAGTGGCAGCCGGGCCTGGGTGGGCTTCCTGGAGACGCAGGGGCCTTGGGGGGGCGGGGGGCAGCCCCCTCCCGTCCTGCCCGCCATCACCCTCCCGATCGATCGCTTTCAGGACACGCATGCAGCGCCACACAGGGCCAAGCACCCCCAGCTTGCCAGAAGCATCTAGAAAGGCCGTCAGCCCGGAGCGGCCCAAGGCAAAACCCTCAGAGCTCATCCGCCTCAGTCCAGCCCCCCCCCCCCCCCGCCCGCCGCTGGGACGGGGTCTTTAGCCCGCCCGTCCATGACGCTGCACCCAACCACCCCACCTCACCCTGCCCCCCACACCCTGGCCGTGCGCTCTCCCCCAGCACCCCGTCCCCCTGCCATCCCGCAGTGAGTGAAGTGGCCACACCTGGCCCCAGGCCTGGAGCTGGGCCCACCCCTGGCTACCAGCACCTGCAGCAACTGTGAGGGCCCAGGGGTCACAGCCAACAAAGCAAGGGTGGACACAGACACCAGCAGGCCCGGGCAATGGCCGCGGGCAGCACCGCCCCACCCAGTGTTTGTGGCCGTGGGGTGTCGCGGTCCTGTGTGTGGAGGCAGGATGGGTCCCGTCTCACCCTCCTCCGCACAAGCCCCCCAATTCCCACGGCCTCGGGCTGGGTGCTGAGGTGGGACGAAGGCTGTTCTAGAAGCTGCCCCTGCAGGCTCAGCCTGAGTCGGGGCCTCTCCCTGCGGGGCGCGGCTCATGGCCCCACAGAGGACCCCCAGGCCTGCCCGCAGCCCAGCCTGTCCTGGCCCTGCCCTGCCCTGCCCCCAGCCACGGCCCTCCCCGCAGCAGCCACTGGAGGGGCCTCACCTGACCAGCTCGTAGGTCTCTCCCAGCAGAGGGTTGAAGGGTTTGCCGGTTCTCTCCCACTGCGAGGCCACGGCCGACACCGCAAAGGCCGCCACGGACTGGAAGCAGGAAGCAGGGCCTTGAGGGCAGGGCGGGGGGGGAGGGGCAAGTGGGGAGGGGCAGAGTGGGATGGAGAGGAAGGGGAAGAGCAGGGGAGGGAGAGGGAGGAGGAGGGATCTGATCGGCCTGATCTCTCTGTGCCACACCCAGTGGTGCTCCGGCCTGCTCCCAGCACAGTGCTCGGGGCCCAGGACGGCTGGGGCTCCCGCACGCCAAGCTCCACCCACTCAGCCCTCTGAGCCCCAGCCCCGTACCGGCTACTTGCAGGGACAGCAGAGGAAAGAGGAACTTTGGGAGCATGAACCCTCAGCCTGGGCACACACCCGGTGCACACGTGCCCACACACACTATGCACACGTGCTCACACACTCAGCACATTCACACGCAGTGCACGTGCCCGTACGCACCTCATATACGTACATGAACAGTGCACACATGCTCACACACTTCACACATTCACACATGCTCGCTCAGCACACATTCACACCCAGTGCACATGTACTCACACTCGCACAGTGCAGAAGTGTTCACACGCACCTCACACTTTCACACACAGCGGACATGTGCTCACCCTGCCCACCTCACACGCACAGTGCACACGTGCTCACACTCACCACCCGTGTTCACATACACAGCACACGTGTACTCACACCTCACGCGTTCATGTGCAGTGCATATATTCCCACAGTCACACACGTCTTGTACGCATGATGCTCAGTCGTGCACACACCGAGCATGTTCGCAAATGCATACCCCGTGCACAGATGAGCACACATGAAGTCCATGCTCGCTCTCGTGGCACTCTCACACTTCCCACGCGTGCCTTCCCACGCACATCGCACCGCGAGAGCACACACAGGCAGAGCACACCTCAACAGCGAGGCTGAGAAGCCCAGGAAGGTCAGAGGCGCCGCCCCCTGCCCGCACCCACCTGCATCCTCTCCAGGGGCTGCGGCTGGCAGGACGCCCGGCGTATGAGGTACACGTGCTCCATGTACTCCGTGATCCGCTGCAGGAAACTCAGGGGCTCGTTGAAGGCGATGGGCATGGTGATCTTGGAGAGCTCCTGCGGGGACCCGAAGGCTGTCCCGCCCGGCCCGGCCTGCTCGGTCACCAGCCTCCCTCCCACCCCGCGGCTGTCCCGGTTGGCTTCTGTCACCAGCGCCGCCCTCGGGACCGCTCCCTCCTCACTGGTGGAGTTGCGGGCACCGCATCCTGCCACCCAGGTGCCAACGTGGAAGGTGGGGCGCAGCCCAGGCAGCTCTGAGCCTCACGCAGCCGCCAGCCCTGCTCCATATGTGCGGCCGTGACACCAACATGCACACGTGTTCTGCCACAGCAAACATGCACACAGGTACACAGACACGCACACGTGTGCAGCCATGACAGATGTGCATGCACGTGCAGTCCTGACACCAACACGTACGTGTGTTCTACCATCCACACGTGTCCTACCATGGCAAACATGCACACATGTACAGACATGCATGCATGTGCAGTCATGGCATACACATGCACGTGTGTAGTCATGACACCAACATGTATGCGTGTTCTGCCACGACAGGCACGCACACATGTTAAGTTGTGTCAGATATATACACGTGCAGTCACTGACACCAACGTGCACGCGTATTCTGTCATGACGGATGTACACACATTTACATAGACGTGCACAAATGTGCAGCTGTGACATTCATACACGCGTGTGTAGACACAAGCATGGACGTGTGCAGTCGTGAACACAGATATGGACACACATGCAGCTGTGTGTAACTGTGCCAGTGGGTCCCTCCATCCCTGTTGGAGGCCCTGGAGCGGCCCTAGGGGCCAGGCAAGTCTGAGGAGCCCAGCTGGGTCCCTACAGGGGCCATACAGGGAGCTGGGCCAGGGTACACATGGGGCAGGGGCACATGCACGCAGGACAGGGCCCACGTGACGGGCACACTCCAGGAGCCAGGCACGCAGGAGCACTGCCGCTGGCCCTTAGGTGCTGGCCATCCTGCCGGTTGCCGGGTCCATGTTCTGTGCCCGCGTCCTGCCCTCTCCAGCTGGGACCCCATCAGACCTGCCATGCTGAAGCACTCGGCTGCGGGCGCCGCAGGGGCTGACCGTGGCCTGGCCAGACTCACCAGGCCGATGCACTTCCTCAGGATGCTCCAGACGCTGAAGTCACTCCTGCTGAACATGGGCGCAGGCAGCGACGTCCTGCAGAGACACGGGCAGCCCCGGAGCTCAGAGCGAGGTGGCGCCTCACGCCAGGGCTGCGGGACTGGCTCTGTGGCCGGCGGAGGTGGGCGATGGGTGGGAGAGCCCAGCTCAGGTGCGGAGCCACGGGGTCCCGCAGGCTGGGCAAGGCGCGTCCGGGGGCCATTCAGGGGAGGGGGCGTGGGTCAGCCCACTCGGGCAGCTGCAGCCGTGTGCCCGTGCCCCCTGAGGCCCCTGCAGGCCGTGTCCCCGTGTCCCCTGAGGGACTCCCCAACCTGCATGGCACAGCCCAGGCACACGCAGAGGGAGGGCAGGGACCAGTGCCAGCCGAGGCACCGCGGGCAGGGCTGCAGGGGAGGGTGTGTGCCCCGCAAAGGTGCAGGCAGAGCTGAGCCAGCCCTGATGGCAGACGGGGACGAGGGCAGAAGCCCGGGAGGCACAGCAGGCGGCCTCCCTTCCGCACCCCACTGCCCGCACACATCCGTGAAACTGGGGCCCAAAGCAGCCGGGGGGGGGGGGTGGCGGCAGGAAGACTCGGCCCGGCAGGGAAGGAGCCCGGCCAGAGGGCCACGTACCTGTGCTTCCGGACCCCATTTTCCTGCGGGGGGTTCTCGCCGGCATCTCGGGGGCTCGTCTCGGAAAACTCCCCGGAGGAGCTGGCAGAGTCAAAGCCTGGGAGACGGGCACGGGGTCGCAGCACGGGCAGCAGCCCCAAGACCGCCGCCACCCCGAGCACTGAGAGCGCAGCAGGCGAGTCAGCACAGGCCGGCACCCCGGGTGCAGCTTCCGGCCCAGGCGGAACCAGGCGAGCCCCCCACCCCATGCACTCAGAGCAAGCTCCAGGGGCACCTGGGAACCCCCAGGGCTGGTCCTGAGCAGTCCATGCGCGCTGGCAGCCCCAGTAAGCATGTGTATGTGTGTGTGTGTGTGTGAGTATGTGTGAATGTGAGTGCAAGTGTGTGAGTGCGTGTGAATGTGTGCATGTGAGTGTGTGAGTGTGAGTGTGAGTGTCCCTACCGCTCCCCACTGACCGGTGACGGCGTCGAAGAACTGCTCCTCCCCGTCCATGCTCCGCTGCAGGCCCTCCGCCTCACTCCTCAGGCATGGCGAGTCACGCACACGCAGCGAGTGGCCGCGGGACTCAGGAGTGCTGCGCCCTGGGGAAGAACACCGCGGCTCTGAGGCCTGCAGATGCCACTGTCCGGCCTTGGTGGCGGTCAGGCACGGCCCCAGTGGCCTCTCTGGCCGCAGAAGGGATTCCCAAGTGCCCATGTGACGCGGAGAACCCTGAAGGGCGTGCCTTGGAAGCGCCATCGTGTCCACCCAGAAACGAGGAGACAAGGACGGGACCCAAGGAGGCTGCCCCGGGGGTTTCAGACTGGCCACCGTGAGGCGCACGGCGTGCTGAGGGGGCACGTCCACACCTCAGGTCTTGGCGCCAGGCAGCTGCGTCCAGCGCGGAAGGGTGTGTTCGGCCAGGGGAGCTCAGGCCAGCGATTCCTGCAGGGGCGCCTGCGGTGGACGGCCGGCTTGCACAGAGGCAGGGGCCAGGCACTGTGTCCAGCCCAAGCCCACATGCAGTTGCCCGCCCAGGGGAAGCTCCAGGCCCGGGTGGCCCGCGTCCCTGCGGGAGGGGCCTCAAGCCGCCGTGCAGAGTCCAGGGGGACGGTCGGTGCAGGAAGCGGCTGCTGGCTCGTCTCCTGGGCAGCCCCAGCCAGGCCCAAGGCTGAGGCCCCGGGGCCCTGGGAGGGCAGGGCGGGCTGTGTGGCCGCGAGGGCAGATTAGGGGCGGCCTCCCCTTCCTCCTGGCCTCGTGCTGCTGACGGGGGTGGGGGGGCAGAGCAGGCCGCAGTGGGGTCCCTCCCAACTCAGGTCCGCAGCAGGGACCCCATGAGGGCCCCCCAGATCCAGTCACCTGGGAACAAGGGGGCAGCCGTGCTTCTGCCTCCCGCCCACCGCCCAGCAAGAGAAGGGGACTGGGACAGGACCTCTGGGTCAGGTCTGGGCAGGACGACCAGCCCTGAATCGGTGGTCAGGCGGTCAGTGCTTAAAAGCTCAGTCTCGAGCAGGGAGACAGCATGGCGGGGGTGGGGGGGAGGCACCTGCCTTGCCCGCGGCCAACGAGGTCGTTCGGAGCACCCACATGGTCCCGGGGCCCACCAGGAGTGAGCCTGGAGCACCGCTGGGTGTGGTCCAGAAACCAAAACCAAAACGACTCTTGGGCCAGGAGGTGTCTGCAGGAGGAGCAGCGCTCCTGCCAGGGAGACCCCCAGACCTCGGCTCTGGACGGCAGGGACAAGCTGTCCAGGGCACAGCCCCCGCGGCCGAGTCTCCACGCTCTCCAAGGGTCACGGCCAGCCCAGGCGCCTTCGCAGGCCGAAGGATGATGACAAAGATCTGGGCCAGGGTGAAGCCGGGGACCACGAACATGGCGCAGCCCAGCCTGCAGCCGGCGGGCCGGGAGCCACGGGAGCCAGAAGGCAGCGTGGCACGAGCGGCACACGCAGGCGTGGACACGGAGAAAGCGGTGTGTGGCGGCGGACGCCAAGCCCGGGACGCAGACGGGACGGACACGGCCGCTCGGGAGTCTCCTCCTGGGACGGCACCGCGGCCGGAGTCCAGGCGGCCAGTCCCAGAGGCCACTCGAGGGCAAGACTGAGGGGCGGGGGGACTTGGGGGTCGTAACTGGTGGTGCTCAGGGCTGACTCCGGGCTCTGCACTCCGGCTCACTCCTGGTGGGCTCAGGGGACCCTCGGGGATGCCGGGGATGGAACCCGGGACTCAGTGCTCGGGACGGGAGCAGGAACCCAGCCCGGCGTGGGGAAGGGGGAGCTCGGGGACCCTCGCGTCTGCCTTCTGGGGTCGCTCCTGCGTGGGCCGTAAGCCCCGGCGCGTGGGCCGGGTCCTCCCAGCCGCCGGGGCCGGCCCCCGCAGCCCTCTCGGCGCCCCTGGACACGCCGGGGGGCGCTGCGGACCCGCTCGGGGCCGGCGCTGGGCGGGCAGCCCGAGGCTCCCAGCGGGTAG
>JAOXYA010000037.1:1668050-1682184 GCA_028565675.1 Sorex palustris | reverse complement strand
GCGGCTGCCGCGGGGGGCGGGCGCCAGACACCTGTTGGGGCTGGAGGTGCCCGGCGTGCCAGACGCCGGCGGCGGCGGCTCGAGCGCCCCTGGGGGGCGGGGGGCGCGGCGGGATCCCTTCCTCTCGCGGGGACGTGGGGGAGCTCGGGGTGCCCCCCTCCCGCCCGCACACACGCGCCCGGGGCCGGGGGCGCCGGGGCCGCCCCGGACCGGTGCGCAGGGACCCGGGCAGCGTCAGCGAGGCAGGGCAGGTGCGCGGCCGGCCGCGGTCACTGTGGCCCTTTCCCCACAGGGGCCTTCTGCATCCCGCTCTACGTCCCCTATGTGCTGACCGGCCGCTGGCCCTTCAGCCGTGGCCTCTGCAAGCTGTGGTTGGTGGTGGACTACTTGCTCTGCACCTCGTCCGTCTTCAACATCGTGCTCATCAGCTATGACCGCTTTCTGTCTGTCACGCGTGCTGTGAGTGCCACGCCCTCGGGCGGCCAGCCGCGCGCAGGACAGGGCTGCGTCCACGCCCAGGGTGGTGGGGGCCCGGCCCATGCTGGCCCACCTCGAGCCAACATGCAGGGCCCCCCCACCGGCTCTCTCCCAGCCGCTGTCCCCTGCTGCCACGTGCCTTTCGTGCGCCTCCTCCGCTGCCCCTCCCATGCCCCCTGCTGGGACCACCCACGGGCCCCCAAAGGTTCCTTTGGCCTCTCAGCCCGGCTGACTTTTTGGGGCCACATGTGGCCTAGTCCACGGCATGGACAGGGCAGAGGACAACTCCCTGGACCCTGGCCACCTGCACTCTCCACACGGTGGGGTGCCGGGGCTGCTGGGGGGCCCCGCGGCTGTGTGAGCCGGGCAGTGACTCAGCCGAGGAGCGCTGGCCTGGCCCCGGGGAGACCTGGGTTCGAGTCCCATCTCCGCCCGCTGCGTGTTGGCTCACACGTGCTGGGAGTGGCCTGGGGAAGCGGCGGGAGGGCTGGGGAGGTCTCAGGCCCCTGGGTGGCTGGTGGCTGACGGGGCCCCTCTGCAGGTGTCCTACCGCGCCCAGCAGGGCGACACGCGGCGGGCGGTGCAGAAGATGCTGCTGGTGTGGGTGCTGGCCTTCCTGCTCTACGGGCCGGCCATCCTCAGCTGGGAGCACCTGTCGGGCCGCAGCTCCATCCCCGACGGCCACTGCTACGCCGAGTTCTTCTACAACTGGTACTTCCTCATCACGGCGTCCACGCTCGAGTTCTTCACGCCCTTCCTCAGCGTCACCTTCTTCAACCTCAGCATCTACCTGAACATCCAGCGACGCACCCGCGTGAGGCTGGACGGCGCCCGCGAGCCGGGCGGCCCTGAGCCGCTGCCCGAGGCCCAGCCGTCCCCTCCGCCGGCCGTGCCGGGCTGCTGGGGGTGCTGGCCACGGGGGCGCGGGGAGGCGGTGCCCCTGAGCAAGTACGGGGTGGGGGTCGGCGAGGGCGCCCCGGGCCCCGAGGGGGGCGAGGCGGGCCTGGGCGGCGGGGGCGGCAGCGGGGCGGCCGCCTCTCCCACCTCCAGCTCGGGCAGCTCCTCGCGGGGCACCGAGCGGCCGCGCTCCCTCAAGAGGGGCTCCAAGCCCTCGGCGTCGTCGGCCTCGCTGGAGAAGCGCATGAAGATGGTGTCCCAGAGCATCACGCAGCGCTTCCGGCTGTCCCGAGACAAGAAGGTGGCCAAGTCGCTGGCCGTCATCGTGAGCATCTTCGGGCTCTGCTGGGCGCCCTACACGCTCCTGATGATCATCCGCGCCGCCTGCCACGGCCGCTGCGTGCCCGACTACTGGTACGAGGCGTCCTTCTGGCTGCTCTGGGCCAACTCAGCCGTCAACCCCGTGCTCTACCCGCTGTGCCACCACAGCTTCCGCCGCGCCTTCACCAAGCTGCTCTGCCCTCACAAGCTGAAGGTGCAGCCGCACGGCTCCCTGGAGCACTGCTGGAAGTGAGCCCCGCCGCCGCCACAGGGGCCGGACCCCAGGCCGGGGGGGCTGCGGCGGCCCCCGCAGTCCTCGTTCGCCCCGGAAGCGGTCCCGGGGCCCTCTCTGTCTCCCAGTGCCGTGCCCAGTGGTGTCGCCCCCTCGTTGCCACACAGGGTCTGCCCAGCGCCAGCACTCGCCCGGCCCCCAGCTCCCTGCACCCTGCCAGCCTCCGGCTTGGCTGCGTCTGTCCCCAGCTTCAGCCCGGGCGCAGCCCTTCCCCCACTCCCCCAGTTCTTTCTGCTCCCCGCAAAAGTGTCAAGTGCCCTCCGCGCCGTGCCCCGCTTCCCCGTTCTGGGTGTCTCAGGGAGATGGAGAGACACAGCCGTGAACTTGATGTTCCCTGGATGTTTAATCAGGAGACAAAATTGCTGAGGAGCTCGGGGCGAGATTGGCAGCTGGGGCTCCCACGCCCTTCTTCCCGGCTGCACTTCCGGCGGAGCTGCACCGGCTCTGCTGCCCACCCCCACCGCGGCCGGTGGGCACTCGCCCCGAAGGCCAGGGCCCGCCCGCCCGCCCGAGTGACCGTCCGCCGGAGAGGTCTGGCCGTCCCCTGGGTCCCGCGCCCGCAGGCGGGGACTGCTTGGCACCTGCGCCCCTGCCAGCCCCCTGCATGCGCTCCCCGTGCGCCCTGAGGCTGGCCTGCAGTAAAGTGTATTTTTTTAATCGGTGCTGACTCCGGAGGACTTTGTGGGGGGCGAGTCCCTGCGCCCAGGCTCCGAGGGGAGCAGCAGTGCACAGCCGCAGAGGGGGGCCCCCAGTGTCTGCCGCACGGCCCCGCCAGGCTCTGGTCTCTCCGCCCAGCGCTGTGGCCGGGCTCCCAGGCCGTGGGCGAGTGTGCAGGCCAGCTGAGCAGGCAGGCCTTGGAGGCGGGACGCAGGGACACACGCTGGCCCCGGGTAGGGGCTGGAGCCAGCCCGACCTTCAGAGGCTCAGCATGACGGGGTAGATGCCCACCTCCTCCAGGCAGCCTCCCCTGCCCTCCGGCCCCCGCCCTCCCACCCAGACTCGCCTGTCACAGGGCTGGGTTCTGCGGCTGCTGTCAGGATGCAGGGGGGCGGGAGCGACACCCAGCTGCCCGCAGCAGCCACGTGCAAAAGGGGACATTTCCCTGCAGTGCCGGCCCCTCCTCCCTCCCTCCACCACCAGGTTGGGGCTGGGAAGGGGGGTCTACAGCTCCCTCGGGGCCGAGTGGGGGGCCAGGCTGGACAGAGGGAGGCCCCGGGCTGGTTCCTGGCAGTGAGGCAGTGGGGGCACGCTGGCCCCGCATGAACCAGCCCCGCCCGGGCGCTTGGGGAAGGACAAAGAGCTTGTCACCGCTGCAGTGGGCACGCGAGCCCACAGCACAGTCAGAGCCCTGCCGCCCCTCGGCCCGGCCATGCTAAATGGCCACAAATTGGGGGATGAAAGCAAAGGCTTTCAAGCAATTTCGCCTTCAATCTCTGAGTACTGCGCTCGGGTTCCCGGGAGCGGGCACGGGGAGGGGCGGGGAACGACCCCGAGTGTCTGCAGCAGGCAGGCCGGGCCGGGCGCCGTGCCCAGCTGTGGGGAAGGAACAGCCCCCGGCACCGGGGGTCCAGCGGGGACACGGAGAGGGGGCCACCTGGCCGCAGGGCTGGACGCTCTCCGGAGAAGCGGCCTTCCATGCCTGGTACTGGGCTGAGCCTCGGGCCAAGTGCGCTGGGGACACTGGCCGCAGAGCAAGCCCTCAGGGTGGCAGAAGTGACACCCAGAGGCCAAGGGGAGGGGCGGTCTTGCTCCTGGGGCCATCAAGAATGGGGAGGCAGCGTCAGGCCTGTGTTCATTGGACTGAACGGAGGAGTGGGCTCTGGCCCCCGGAGGAAGGGCGCAGACCCCAGGGCACGGAGCTGGGACTGGTGCCCCGGGAGAGGGCATACCCCCCGTGTGGCGGTTTGGGGCAGGGGCCAGCCTGGTTCCTGGGGAGCACGGCTCACGGTCAGGACCCCTGGCCACAGGTGTTGCCTGCTGGGGCCTGGAGCTGCTCCCGGCCAGCAGCAGACTGAGGTCAACATTCAGAACCGATGGACTTCTTGGGTTCCCCTGAGGGTTCGTGGGGGTGGCACGGCGGAACCTGGACTCCACAGGAGTTTGGGGGCAACAGGAAGATCTGCGGGGTTGGTCAGGGACGGGCTGGAGGGGCCCTCGGCACAATGCTCACTCGGGATGGGCACGTGGCCGCTGGCTGGGGCCGGGCTACCAAGGCTCATCTCATCCTCACACAAGGGCAGCTTCCCCACATCTGGGGAAACTGAGGCACAGAGGGGAAACAGCCTGTTCAAGGCCACAGAAGAGCTCTGCTCTGTGGCCACGTCTCCCCACCTCACCTGCAGCACATGGTAGGTCCAGCAAATGCCCCTGCACCCGCTACCCCCCCCCCTGCTGCACTGCCCCTCATTGCACCTGCTCTCCTGCACCTCACTGCACCTCCACCTGCACCTCCACTGTGCACCTGCCCCTCACCCTGTGTCCCTTCTCACTGAGTTTGCAGAAATCCCTTGTGTTCTCTCTCCAGCCTCAGCGCTTCCCCTTGGGGAGCACTTCACCAGCACCAGGTGAGGCCCGTAAGGAGTGAGTGCTTGTGCTGGGGGGTGGTGCTCTCCCTTGGAGCACCCCCGGCCCCGGCCAGGCTGTGGAGAGCCCTGCTCAGGGCTGGGAGCAGCTTCCGGCTGCTCCCGCTTCCTGGGCCCCTCTTCCCTCCCAGAGCAGGGCGGCTGGGCTGGCACCTCATCTCAGGGCACGCGAATCACGCCGTCCAGTCCCGCGGGCTCTGTCCAGTGCAAGGCAGGGAGCAAGGTAGTTAGTAGCAACAGTCTCCCCGCTGGTGCTTGGGAGGGAAACTGTATCTGTTCTCTCTACACTGGGTTTGGGGCCACACCCGGATGCTCAGTGCTCAGGGCTCACGCCTGGTTCTGCACTCGGGAATCACTCCTGGCACTGCTCAGGGCTCATACTGCGCGCCAGGGATCGAGCCTGGGTCAGCAGCACGAGCCAAGCGCACCTCCGGCGGACTGTCCCTCTGGCCCGGGGAAACAATGTTTCAACACAAGGCGGGGGCTCAGGTCTGCCCACGGAGTGCCAGGCGGGACCTGACCCGCGTTCAGTTTCAGCTTGGAGGGGGGCTGTGCAGGGCCTGCCTGCGCCAATCTGGGAGGACCCCAAAATATCCTTCCAAGGAGACGGCAAGGAGAGGAGGAAGGTGCCGGCGCTGGCGAGGGAGCCACCCCGCCCCGGGCAGACCTGCCGGGCGCGCCGACCTTTCACGCTCCTGCGGCACGCAGCGGTCTGCAGAGTGGGCGTCGAGCGACGCCCCACGCCCCCTCCTTCCGGCCTGGCCCACGCGCACCCTTTCCGCCAGGGCCCCCTCTCCGTCCGGACTCTCTGGGGCTGCTCCTCGGAATTCACACCAGAGGGAAGGTGGGCGGGCGGGACTCAGGGCCGAGGGCGCTTCTCCTCCCGGGGAGGCCGCTCCACCCAAAGGTCAGGGCTGACGCAGGAACAGACATGCTGGGCACGAGGTAAGGCTGGACTTGCGGACCTGGCCCGTGGGGCGGGGCGGACCCGGAGACACCGGGGGGTGGGGGGGACAGATCCAGGGGCGCGCGGGCACACGCACACGCACGCGCACACGCACGCGCGCGCACACAGACGCATGCACACACACGCACGCGCACACACGCACGCATGCACACACACACGGGCACAGTCGCACACACGCGCACACATGCCCGCGCACAGACGCACGCACACGCACGCGCACTTCCTGCTGCTCCGTGGGCCTCTCAGGTGCCCCTGAGGGTCCCAGGATTGTGCGCAATTGGCCCTCTTGGGAGGGGGTTCACTGTCTGGGCGGGGCCAGTCAAGTACAGCAGAGGCAGCTGCTGTGGGGACCTCCCTGGGGTGGCCAAGGAGTGGTGGGGGTGTTCCGGGTGTGGTGGGGCGTGGCCAGAGTGATGGGGGCGTGGCCAGGGAGCGATTGGGCGTGGCTGGGGAGCGTCCGGGCAAGATTGGTTGGGGTGTTACTGGGGGCGAGCATTGGGGGTGGGTTTGGGGGAAGGGTGTGGTCTCTGTCAGCAGGGACCTCCCTAGGGGACAGGGTTTGGACAGCAGCTTGGCAGGTCTGGTGGGGGGAGCGGGGGGGGGGTGGCTCTAATCCTGGTGAGGACAACTGGGCGGTCCCAGCAGATGAGGCCTTTGTCGCAGAGGGCAGCTGGGGGCGCTTCCCAGCCTCCACTGCCCAGCAGCCCAGCGCTGGTTTCTTGTCTCCTGCTACCCGTGTTGGGTCCCTCACGGCTGGGGGTGGGGGAGGCCCTGGGCGTGCCGGGACCCTGGCACCTTCCTTGTTGAAAGGCGCAGGCTTATTAGGCCAGCAGTGCCCTTGCAGCGGGCAGTTCCCAGTGCTGGGATAGTGCTGGCCCTCTGTGGCCGTTCCCTTCTGACCGACGTCCTCAAGCAGAGGGAGGACATGTGTGCCGCGCCCTGCAGAGACCCTGGCTGCTTCCTGGGTCTTCCGGGCACCACAGGGCGGGATTGCTGGGAGTGGGCCCTGGGCACTGCTCACCTCACAGGGAGGAGTGCTCCCATCAGGACTTGGGCATCTGCAGCTGTGCCAGTCCCTCTGCCTGCTCTGCCTGTGCCCAGCCCCAGGGGCGCCTCTGAGCCGCGGTGGATCCTGCGATGTCCTGCAAAGGCCCCTGGGCAGCTGCTGTGCCTGGCCCACCCAGGTGGATTCAGTGAGCTCTGGCTACGAACCCAGGCCAGAACTTGGTATCCTGGTGCGAGACTTTGGATGGGGCGGCACCCGACACTGGGGTGATGCGCTGGGTTGGTCCCCACCTGCACGGCCACTGCTGAGAGGGGACATGTGGCACAGGGCAGGGCCAGCAGCCAGTGCAGGCCCCAAGGGAGCAGGAGGCCAGAGAGCTCCCTGGCTTGTCTGGGGGCATTTTCTGGGGAGCCTGGGGCAGGGGATTTGAGTCCACACCCTCAGGAAGGAGGCACGGGTGTAACAGAGTGGGAGTCCCGGCTCTTGGGACTGGAGACAGGACGGGGAAGGCACCGGCCTTACACCCCAGCACCAGAGGGTTCCCTGAGCACTGGTGGGGTCACTCCTGAGCTCTGAGCATCACTTACTGTGGCCCCAAACATTCAGTGTCCATCAGAACTCAGAACCTTCTTGGGGTCTGGGCCATGGGAGCTGGGACTCACTGAAGACCCCAACATGAGGTGATCCTGATGCTGTGTCCTGAGGGGCCTCAGACGTGGTGCTTCCAGGGCTGTTGAAGGCCCGCACAGACCACAGGGCACCATGGCCGATTCCACGCACCCCAGTCTGCTGACCAGACCACAAGTGCTCCAACTGCAGACCACGGCACCTCGGTGCTCGCTGCCCACCTGGCGTGGCTCAGGCACTCGCCAGGGCTGCAGGCAATGCTGGAAGAGCCCGTCTGCACCCGGCTCGGGACGGGCCCCAGGGAGCGAGCATGGCTGGGGCTCCTCTGCCTGGTTCCTTTGCGTCCGTGGAGCGGAGCCGGGATGGAAGCCAGGGCTGCCGCAAGAAGGTGCAGCTGCCTCCCGGCCCCCAGGGCAGCCTCTGGCCACCAGGCGCCGCCGGGCCTGGCTCCTGAGGCGGGGGGGGGGGGCGGCGGGCAGGCCAAGGAGGGTACAGGGGGGCTTCCAAGCAGGGGGCACTGCGCCCAGGCCCCTCTTGTACCCTTGGGAGCAAAGAACAGGGTCCAGGGAGGAAACTGGGTCTCACCTTTGCACTGACACCCCATGTCCAGCATCCAGCCAGGCTGTGAGGCGGGAGGGGGGCTAGGGGGGTTGAGGGCACCTGGGAGGCGGGGGCAGGGGTCTTCCAGCACTGAATGGCAGCTCACCTGGGGCAAGGTCATGGCGTGTCTGGAAAAAGGCGGCCGAGCATGTGGGGTGTTAGGCGGGTGGGGTGTCAGCCCTGAGGCAGATGGGGTCACCAGGATGTGGGGGGCAGCGGTTGGAGTCAGGCGGGGGCTGTGAGAAGTGGGGTGCGGCAGAGCAGAGGTGAACCCTGCCTGCAGGGCAGAGAAGGGTGCAGAAGACGGGTGCTGTCGTGCGGGGAGTCGCCTTCCTGCTGTGCAAACCCTGCCGCCCCCCCCAGTGCTCAGTCATTCCTGGCACGGTTTAGGGACCACCTGGAGGCCAGCACCTCACCTGGTGCTCTCCAGCGTTTCCACCAGCCTTTAGCGATGATTCCAAGGGGCCAGGAAAACGGCCCAAGGTGGGGTCTCACGGGGGGCACGTGTGAGGCCCCAGGCTCAACCCAGGCCTCTTTTTAGGGTCACATCCAGTGATGCTCAGGGGTTACTCCTGCACTCAGGAATTCCTCCTGCGGTGCTCAGGGAGACCAGATGGGATGCCAGGGATCGAACCCAGGACAGTGGCGTGCAGGGCAAGTGCCCTCTCTGCTGTGCTATCGCACCACCCCCCTGCCCCGCCTCTGGCGTACCCAAGCACCAGGGTGTGGACCCTGACAGCCATTTCCTTCCCAGCAGAAACGAGACAGTCCGTTCCCAGAAGCGTCCCCGGGCCACTCCAGTGCAAAGGGTGGGGAGTGGGGGGGGGGGCGCACGCAGGAAGCAGGCGGGAGGCAGGGCGTGCACGCCCCCTCTAGACAAAGATGAAAGGCTGGATAATTAAAGCTACTCAGAGCGACTCCAGGAAACCCTTTGTGGTGGCGAGAGCCGAGCAAACAGATGCCGGCCCCCGTTTCTAGAGCGCAGGGGCCTGTGAAATGACGAGACGAAAACAAAGCTTGGCGACAAGATTCTTGCTCTGGCTCCGGATCAAAACCACCGTGCGCTGCGGGCGCCAACCCACCCCCACGGGCCCCAGGGAACCTGCGGGACCTCCGTCCCCACCCCTGCCCATGGGGACGGGGCTGCAGGGACACGCAGAAGTTGGGACTCCTCTGGGGGAGAAGGGACGTTCCTGAGCGTTCCGGGCGGGCAGGCAGCAGGTCTTGGCCAGGCCTCCCGTGGGTGTCCGTCCGGAGACGGCTGCTGTCCAGGCTAGACCCAGGGCGGCGCGGGCACGGCCCCGTCTCCTCACAGCGCTTGCCAGTTAATAACGGGCCGGACGCCTGGAGCAGGCCGCGCCCGCCTCGGATATTGGGTGCACTGGGCTGTGACACGTCTGGCTCTGGGGCGGGCACAGGTGAGCGTGGGCCGCTACCAGCGCAGCCCCGGCGCGGCGGCCACGTGCTGGCTGTAGAGCTGCTGCAGCCGCTGGAGCAGCTCCTCCAGGTTCTCGCCGGTGCTCGCAGACAGGCCGATGGCCGCATGCCCCAGGTGGGCCTGCAGCGCCGGCAGCCGCGCCCGGGCCTGCGGCAGGTCGATCTTGTTGGCGATGACAGCGTGGGGTCTCTGCGACAGGCCGCGGGCATACTGCTCCAGCTCGGCCTGGAGGTCGGTCAGCTGTGTCCAGGGCTCCGGCACCGAGAGGTCCAGCACGAAGAGCAGCAGGACGCAGCGCTCGATGTGGCGCAGGAAGGCGCAGCCCAGCCCGCGGTTCTGGTGGGCCCCGCGCACGAGCCCAGGGATGTCAGCCACTGCAGGGGACACGGGGCCGTGTGGGAGGCCCTCCGCCCACGGAGCAGCACCCCCAAGCCCAGCCGCAGCGGTCGCTGCCCGGCACCAGCCGGGGCCAGCGCCTGCTGGGGCCCATCTCTCTGGGGGTGGGAGGGGGGCCCAGAGCGGCTGAAGGGCCCTCGGCATCGACCAGCGGTTGCATTAGGGACAGAGGCTGCCACGGGGCCCTGTGGGCCGTGGCACCAGCAGCCTTGCTGCTTTTAACGGGGACGTTCTCTTCTGCAAAGAGTTTTCTTCTCTCAAAACGGCAAGGGAAGCTACATCAATGTCCCGATGCCTGCATGGCGGAGGCCACTCAGCTCCCCACACACACGGGAAGGAAGAGCCGCGAGAATCATTTCCTCACGCCTGAGATTTAAACTGACTCCTGGGTGGCGCCAAGGCAGCACGGGACTAGCCGGCTGGGGGCTGGCGAGAGCACGGCGGCTGGAGCAGCCCCAGGCTCAATCCCGGGTACCCACCAGGCCCCCAGGGAGCCCTGAGCACCACTGAGTATGCGCGCGCGTACACACACACACACACAGACACAGACGGGGGTGGGGGGAGAGAACAAGAAGGAGAGAGAGAGAGAGAGAGAGAGAGAGAGAGAGAGAGAGAGGGGAGGGCGAGCGAGACGCTGACCAGAGTGCAGAGCAACCAGACCGTGGCCACGCGGGGTCCTACCTGCGACCTGCTGGTGGTCCTCGAAGTGGACGATCCCCACGTGGGGCTTGAGCGTGGTGAACGGGTAGGCGGCGACCGCTGGCCTGGCATTGGAGATGGCCCTGAGGAGCGAGGACTTGCCGGCGTTGGGGAAGCCCACCTGCGGGGTCAGTGTGAGGCTGCGTCAGGACCGCGTCTGCAGGCACCGAGCGACCCGCCTGCCCCGCCGGGAGCCGCCTACCAGCCCGGCATGCGCCACCATCTTCAGCTCCAGGAAGAGGACCCGCTCCTGGCCGGGCTGCCCGGGGGTGCAGGTGACGGGTGCGCGGTTGTCGTTGGCCAGGAAGAAGCGGTTACCCTTCCCTCCGGCACCGCCCAGAGCAGCGACGTACTCATCCCCCGCAGCCGCCAGGTCAGCCACCACTTCCTCACGCTCCCTCACTAAGGTGCCCACAGGGACCTGGGGGTCACAGGTGCCGGGGTCAGCGGGAGGGGAAGGGGGCCACCACCAGAGGCCGCCCGCCCCCGCCATCTGCCATCTGCCCTGCCAGGGAGGGGGACCCCGAGCACAAGCACAGTGGGCGGAGGGCATCTGCCTCCCCCCGATCCCGGCAGGCAGCAGCCCCGAGCCCCCCAGAGTGACCCCTGAGCACCGCCGGGCATGGCTCCGAAACCAGAGGCACAAAACCCAACACGGGCCAGGAGGCCGGGTGTCCGCACAAGCCGCCGGAAGAGGGCGCGGGCAGAAGGCCACGGCCAGGACCCCCACCTGGACGTAGAGCACAGATCCGCCTCGCCCGAAGCAGTTCTTCCTGCCACCATGCTCCCCGTCGACGCCCTGATACCGGGACAGCACGGACGCCAGCGACTTGACCTGCCGGTCCGCTGAGAGGCGGAACGAGGCGTGAGCCTTCGCCTGCCAGCCGGGCAGTGGCCACCAGGCTCCCTGGGCGCCAGGCCAACCCCCACCCCACGAGACCCTGGCGCCACCGACATGTGGGTGACCGTCTCCAGGCGCCACCGGAAGGGGAGGGAAGACACTTACTCCTGCCCCTGCTGGGGGCCGTGCAGGCGGGGCGCCCCCCCCCCCCCAGCTGTGGGCTCTGAAGGTCACCCTGCAAGGTAAGTCTTCCTTTGTTTTTGGGCCACGCCCTTCTGAGCTCAGGGGTCTTTTCAGCAGTGCCTGGGGACACCGAGTCTGCCGGATTCTAAGAAGGGTGACCGTTTGCCAAGCTGACCAGTCGCGTGTGGTAGCCTCCCTGGGCACAGAGGTGCCAAGAGGCTCGATCCCCAACCCAGCCAGCTGTGCTAGCCATCCCTGCAGTCAGCTGCCAGGCTTGTTATCATAAAACAAAACTGGCAGAGTTGGGTTTTGGTACATCGTTTAAAGGTGAGAGTTTACTTAATTAAAAAGTCTTACCAGGTTTGTTTTTTTTGGGGGGTGGGGGCACACGTGGGGTTATGCCTGGCCCTGCACTCAGCAATCACTCCTGGCGGTGTTCAGGGGACCACAGGGGATGCCTCGTTCAAACAAACCTGGGACCACAAGGAAGTGCCTCCCCGTTGTGCCGTCTCTCCAGCCCCCGTCTACCAGGTTTCAGTTTAATTCAGATTCTCCTCGGGGCCCTCAGTGGCCAAGCCCGGGCCGTGAGTGCACGAGAGCCGGGCCCAGCCCGAAGCTCCTGCCCAGGGCACTCCCTGCACACGCGGGTCTCCCCCGGGCACCTGCCTCGCAGGATGACGTGACCGCCGCTGCCTCCGTCGCCGCCATCCGGGCCGCCAAACTCTTTCCGGGGCTCACTGTGGAAGCAGCTCACCCCATTGCCTCCATGTCCCCCTCGGACGAGCACTCGGCGACAGTCCACGAAATGCTTCTTCTGCAGAGACAGATGCGATCAGTGGCCGCTCCCCTCGGGGGCCAGGAGCCAGCGAAAGTGCCGTCTGCCTCAGAACTACCCGCACTGGGCCAGGGTGCACAGCCGGAGCCCTGCCTCCTGGGCCCCCCACGTGCCTGTGTGGTTTCACAGAATTGGGGGGCTGGCCCACAGCCACCACACAAAGTCGTGGCCCATTTAAGGGTTCTGGGTGTCTGGAGCGTGCATGAAACAACTCCAAATTCCACAATCCTGACAGCCCAGCAGGATGGGAAAATAACACAGAAGCCAACTGAGCTCAATAAACAAGACAGGAACACACCAGCTCAATTGGCAGTCGTAGCTGAGAAGCCCACAAACAAGGATTTAATAATCCCGATATGTAACATATGTAAGATATGTAACATTTCTTCTTCTTCTTCTTCTTTTTTTTTTTTTGGCAGGAGGGCCACATACGTAAGTAACGCTCAGGGGCTACTCCTGGTTGGGCACTCGGAACCTACTCCTCGTGGGGTTCAGGGGAATAGGTGGGATTCTGGAACTGAACCCTGGTGGGCTGTGTGCAAGGCAAACGCCCTCCCCGCTGTACTATCGCTCTGGACCCTCACAAATGGTCTTCTACTGAAACATTTTTTGATAATCGCATTAGCCATTTATTTGTAACAAGCAACATAAAACGAATTATCTGTGTCTGTTAAGGGGGCAGGCTGGGGGGATGTTCGGGAACACGGGGACACTGGGGAATGGGGACACTGGAACACCGAATGCCCGTAACCAATCGTCACGGACAACTGCTTAAACACAGGGCGGAAAACACCCCAGTTCTAAAAGGAAAGATCTTTCCATTAAGGGAAAAAAATTGGGGGCTAGAGAAATAACACGGGGGCTAAGGTGCTGCTGGCCATGGCTGACCCAACCACATTCCAGCACCACTCGGGGTCCCCAGCCCCAGCAGGAGGGGCCTGAGCACCAAGAGGTGTTGCTCTCAAAGCACTGTGGTCACACTGTCTCCGGAAGGCTCGTTCAAACCCCAGCTCCACTGGGCCCCCAAGCACCGCCAGGAGAGACCCCCACGTCAGAACAGGGAACCAAGTGTGTTCCCCAAACGAAATCCAACGAGGAAAAAGCCTATTTTTAAAAAAGACGTCTTAAGGCGAATTTAAGAAACTGCTCCCACAAGTGACCGCTTCCTGTGGGCATGTGGAAATCAACAGCAGGTGCAGAACCCCTGTTCCCTGCGGGAAGGCTTCTCGGGGAAGAACCCCCCGCCAGCCCCTCGACTCTGCCCACGCAGAAATAAGCCCGCAGGGGGCAGCGGAACAGGGCTGGCAGGCTCTGGGGAAGGGCCAGGCTTCACCCTGGGGCCCCTCCCAGTCGTCCCTCATGTAGAGTCCCGGAGGCTACCCATACACAGTCCTCGGTGGGGGCCGGGTCTGTCCTCCTATTGACTGCTCCGCTCCAAGCACCAGTTCTACACACACACACACACACACACACACACTCAAAAACACAACATTTTAATTTTGTGCTTTCACAGAAAATTATGTTGTGGCACCACCATGTGGAAACCCCGTGAACTAGCACCTGAGAAACTCCCGCAGTGGCCAGCAGCCCAGAGCCCAGGGCTGTGGCAGCTCACCAGGCAACAGGCCTGTCCCAAGACTGGGTGGAGAGAAAACTAGACCCCATTCCCTTCTGGCCGGGGAGGGACAAACCACACCTGAGCTTGAGATATGGGCTGTACAGATGGACAGCCCGTGGGATTCTCCTGAAGCCTGACCTGGGCTAACCTCTGGCCCGGTTGCTCTTTTAGGAGAAAAGGGGGGAAAAAAAAAGGAAAAAAAAGAAAACAGACCCTCCCCTTCCCTCCTCCCTTCCCTTACACCTTTTGGGTCACACCCGGCTGCTCTTTTAGGAGAAAAGGGCTGGAGCGATAGCACAGTGGTAGGGCTTTCGCCTTACAAGCGGCCAACATGGCCGACCCGAGTTCGATTCCT
>JAOXYA010000037.1:1649322-1660523 GCA_028565675.1 Sorex palustris | reverse complement strand
CCGCGCCGGCCCCGCGCTTCCGGCGCCGCCTCCGCGGGCGCGAGGGGCGGGGTCGCGTGCGCGGGGAGGTGGGTGGTGAGGTGGCGAGCGTGGGGTGGGGGGCGTCCCGCGAGTGGGCCCGGGCCCGGGTGCGAGGAAGCCAGGCCAGCCAGGCGGGTTTGAGGAACCAGTTTATTGGCAGATACACCCGCCGCGCAGGCCCACGCCGCGCACAGACGCCACGTTAAATAAACGTTCTGTTATTCATCATTAAATATATTAACACCGGGGAGCATGTATAAATTAAGAAATAAATGTATAAACTATCTCACAAAGTGCTTTTTAAAATATATACACAACATTCAAGAAATTCTTAATGTAAGACATTTCAGATTGAAGTTTTGGGATAAGTTTTTTAAGTGTCCTTTTCTTTCAAAAAGTATTATTACAGCACGCACACACACACACACACACACACACACACACACACACACACACACACGGCATATTCCCAGATTGGCAAGGAATAAAAATAAACCATTTTCACAGTTACCTAAAACATTTGACATTTTCAGTGGGAAAACACAGTCCCCAGTTGCATTTGCACATTACTTCTAAGAAAGTGGTCAGAAGGGTCCTGGGGGTCAGCTGAGGAGAAGGCACAGGAGTACCTAAGCCCTCACACGGTCGAGCACTGACTGGACACGGGCGTACCTGGAAGCCCTTAGCAGCGTTCCACGTTCTGGAAACCCATCGGCCCACAGACACCCCGTGCCCCATCGGGGTCCAGCTGCTCCGGGAAGAGGGAGAAGCCTGTCGCTGGACCCCGCGGTCACCTCCGCGTGGGCCTCAGCCCTGCACCGGCAAGGTGGGGACAGCCACTGCCACCACGTCCCCCAGCGTGGACCATCAGGATTCGTTCAAGCAAAGACCCCAGAACACACGAAAATGCCTTGTAAACCTTGAAGAACATAAAAAAATTCAAACAGAAGATGTACCCATTAAGAAGCATCGCAGTCAACCCATCTTGTCCAAAACTGCTATGTTTTGTTTTGTATTTTCTTGGTTGTTCTTGGATACATCTCAGCACTTAAAGGATTTGTAGTAAATATGGATATTATCCAAATAAAGGCAAGTAATATGTCCATATTAATTACATTTGGAAAATAATAGGGTTTGACTTTTAACCGTAATTTTTCAAGTGAGCTGTCTTAAAAGTTTTGTATGGAATTTAAATATGATTTAACGTCCCAGGAATGTAAAACTCAAACTAATCTACATGAAACTCTTGTTAAGAGGAACAGAATAATGTCACCAGGATTCCTCCTTGAAGGAAAGAACTTTTTATGTCCCTTGAAGAAAAGGAATGCTCGCTCGGACGGCTGAACACGTCGTTCCTGGAAGAAATAATATACAACACACAAGCTGCCCGGTGACAGGGACGTGGCGCCAATACTTGAAATTATGAATTTAAAACTGAGATATTCAGTTTTCAACCCCAAGATGACCATCAGACAAACAAGGGCCAAAGTCAAAGTAGTTCCCGAGAGTGACTCTGCTCTGGCCAGCCCGCGCTGACCCTCGCTTCAGATTCACAGTGCCTGAAATTAAGTCAGTGATCCTTCCTTTTTTTTTTTATATATGCAAAAGAGCTTTCGGGGGGTTGGGGGGAGGGCGAGAGGCAGTTACTGAGCAGAGCCGTGCAGGCAGGTGCTCAATGCCGCTGAGTGAAGGACCTGACGTGGCCACTCTGGACAAAAACCGACCCGCTGCTCCTCTGCGCCACGCAGGGGCTGCCACTGGCCGGACGCGGCGTCGCGGGAGGTAAGTTGACAGCCCACATACAACTGCTGAGGACGGCCAGACCCAAGGTCTGTTTTATGAACACACAGACTATGGCATTTGCGGAAATGTCCCATCTCTGGGCACAGAATACTTGGATGACAAAGGACCCCTAAAGCTAGCTAGAAACATCGAGAAGGGCGGACGGACACGGGCCGACCTCTCCGTCGTACAGACACAGAATACTATACACAGCACCAAGTCTGCCTCACCGCCAAGTGCCACCTCGCGCCAGCAGCACCCGGCCATGCCATCCTGCGCAAGCCGTGGGTGTGTCATGTCCACGCGCAGCGCTGTGCGGTCGGCTCGGCTCGGCTCAGCTCCGCTGCCACCCTCCAGCCCCGGCGGCACGTGCCACGCCCGGCTCCCAGCAGCCTGCGCCTTCCTTACTGCTGGTAGTTTCCGTACTGGCCCTGGAAGAGACCGAGCCTCGGGTCACGCCGGGAAGTCCCTAAGAGGAGACCCCACGGCCCCCCAGCCCCGAGCGTGTGCGCGCCCCCTCCCGGCACCCCAGACACACCTGAAGGTGCGTGCACTAGTCTCCGCGCTGCACATCCCGGACCCACCTCCACCCCCGACGTCCCCCGGATCTGCCTCCGTCCCTGCACTCTCCCCGCCCACGGACCCCCCCAGACAGGGCTCTGAGCCCCCTCCCCGCTCCAGGGCACTCACCACACGAGGACCCCCTTCTCGCTCCAGGGTGCCGCCCTCCCCGCTGTGCGGATCAACGCTTCTCCCCAAACTGCCCAAGCCAACGGTCCCTGCTCAGGCTCCTGCCCTGCTGCTCCCCCGAGGCCCTGTCCTGACCCCGCGGGCACAAGCCTGACCAGGGCAGGCGGCCTCGGGGGGGCCGGAGCAGAGAAGCCGCAGGCGTGCTTCAACCTCAGAAGCCAGAGAAACCTGCCTGCTCGTAGCCGTAAGGCCGCTGCTGCTGGGCGGATGGGCCGCTCTGGGCCGCTCGGTAGCTCCCGTACTGCTGCCCTTGTCCTTGCTGGTAGCTGGGGTACTGCGAGGGGGCGCCCTGCGCCGGTCCTGAGAACGAGTGAAACACGCCTGCTCCAGTCCGCATGCCACAGCCCCTTGGGAGGCCGCAGCCGTGCGCAGGCAAAGGGGCCGGCCCCCTCACCTCACAGGCCCCCTGCTGCCCACGGATCAGCGACACAGGTGCACGCCAGACCTCAGCACACACCAGCTCTCACAGCACGCACTAGATCTCACGGCACATACCAGACCTCACAGCACATACCAGGTCTCATGGTACACCCCAGATGACACCAGCACGTGCCTATCTCAAGGCACATACTAGATCTCACAGCATGTACCAGATGCCACAGCACATGCCAGACCTGAGCACACACCAGATCTCATCAGCACACGCCAGACCTCATAGCACAGTCCAGTTCTGAGCAGCGCGTAGGGGTGACGGGGCAGGCAGACCCTTGTCCCAGGCGACTGCGCTGGGTGAGAACAGCCCCTGGGCGGGAAGCACAGCCGAGGAGCTGGAGGCTGAGGGGAGAGCCACAGAAATGCTTGAAAATGCTACAGGGGTGGGAAGAGATAGGCTGGGAATAGAGGCCTGCGGATGTCCAACCCAGGCTGATCCCAGCCCCACGCTGGTCTCCCAAGCCCCGCCAGGAGTAACCACTGAGCACAGAACCAGGAAAGCCTGAGCACAGCGGGGTGTGGCCCCCAACAATGACAGCACAGGAGCGAGGCGTCACTTCGCCAACAGCCCGAGCTCAGCTCCCGGCACTGTCTGTGGTCCCCCAAGCCCCACTAGGCCACCCTGAGCACAGCTGGGCGTGGCCCAAAAAACAACACATACACCTGCTAGTAGTGGAGCCGGAGAGACACGGTGCGCAGGGCGCTTGCCTTGCACCTGGCCAATCTGGGTTTTGTCGTCGTCATCCCTGATGGTCCCCTGAGCCTGCCAGCCAGGAGCAAGCCCTGAGTACAGCCTCCGGCCAAATCAAACAGCGACTGTTAGTTCTGGGGCTGGAGAGACAGTGCAGCGGGCCAGAGACAGCACCTGCTTTGCGTGTGGTCGGCACAGGTTCAATCCCTGGCACGACGGGAGCCCTGAGCACCGCCAAGTGTGGCTTCCAAGACCAAATACCTAAACGCAAACTGCTACTAGTGGCCAGTGAGATGCTCAAGGCACACGCATACACAGACACACACTCATGCGCATGGGCACACGCAGGCATACAGACGCACACACGTGCACACACAGGTACACATACACTTGCACACGGGCACACACAGGCACACAGACACACTCATGCGCATGAGCACACACACAGGGGCACACAAGCAGGCGCACACACAGACACACACGGACACACACGCAGGCAGTGGCGTGGGCAGGGCCAGGCAGAGCCTCTGGGCGCTTCCATGAGCCCCTCCCTCTCCTGGAAGGCCTGGGTCAGGGGGGTCACTGTGGCCCTCGGCCTGCAGAGCCATTCCCAGGAGCGGTGACGGGGCTGGAACCCGTGGGCAGACCAGCCTGCCGGTGGTCCTGAAAAGGGGCTCCTCGAGGGGGTGGCCCCCAGACAACACACAGACCCACACAGAAGGCGCGGGCCAGGCCAAGGGTCTCCTCACCGGAGGACCCTGCGCCCCGCTCAGCCCTGGCACTGCCACAGGGGGCCCTTCAAGAAACCTTTCGCTGAGCCCCCTGAGGGGCTGCCCGGGCCACTCACCGTAGCCCTGCTGCTGCCCGGGGTAGCCCTGTTGGCCAGGGTACTGCTGCTGGTAGCCGGCCTGCTGCGGGGCCGCGCCCTGCTGGTAGCCGGCCTGCTGCTGGCTGTACTGGGAGCTCCCTGTAAAGCCAAGGACAGAGCAGTCAGAGGCGGGAGGCCAGGCCCCTCCCTTGGCCCCTCCGGTCCCGAAGGAAGCAAGGAGAAGGCGGATACCCAAGTTACACCAGGGGCCAGGCCAGCTCACCAGGCCGAGAGCAGGCTTTCCTGTGGGGGCCGGGCTGGACCCCTGTTCCGCCGAGGATGTCCACCGGGCCCAGCCAGGACTGGCCCCAAACCGCCAGGAGCAGCGTGCAGAACTGTGTCCCCCAAAACGAACGCCTCTGCCTGAAGCCTGTGCTGTACCCTGGCGCCACCCCAACTCTCCTTCTGGTGGCGCCCACCCTGCAGTGCTCAGGGGTCCTGTGGTGCTGGGGTATGAGTGCTACCACTCAGGTCCCCTCTGCAGCCCCCTGGAGAAGTGCTCCAGGGAGAGGTGTTGCTGGGATGGGCCGCGAGTGATCCCGGAAGCAGCCCAGAAGGATTAGTGGCGGACATGGGCCTTGTGGCCTGGACCCACGATGAGGGGCCGCCGGGCCGTGCTGAAGGCCGAGGGAGGGGCCAAGCCCAGACACTACCCACCTGCAGGCTGCGGGACTGCGAGTCCACAGGCAGAGTCCCTGGTGCACATGGGCTGCGTGTCCATGTACATGGAACCATGTGTCCACACAGAGCGCAGCTGCGTGTGGCTGGCGCGCTCACACGCAGAGCACCAGGGGCAGCAAGCCCCGTGAGACCTTGACATTCAGGCTGGCATCTCGACACGACCCCCACAGCAAATGGCCATGGGCACCATCACTGGGGGGACCTAAACTCGCAGCTGGGAACCACCCACAGTCTTGGCTGGTTAGTGGGACCAGGGGCGAGCAGGTCCTGAGACTCCCACGGGCCGTGAAGCCCACAGCCAGCAGGCGCCTCCAGAGGAAAGTTCCGGAAATGCCTCCTGCCCTGGGTGTGGGCCCCCGCTCTTACCGCCCTCGTAGTAGTGCTGGGTGGACTCCTCGAAGGAGCGGTCGTAGCTCTGCTCCGTGTAGGGCGGCTGCTGGTAGGCGTACTCACTGTGCCCTGCGGGCAGACGGGCGTCAGCGGGGCACGTGCCCGCACCCTTCCCCCAGAGGACACGGCCCCGACAACAGGGCGGGAGGACTCAAGGCCAGGCCCAGGGCCGGGCCGCTCACCGTCAGGGTAGTACTGCTGGCTCATGGGCTCCGAGGCGGCCTGACCGTGGCCGTACTGCTCACCGCTGTAGTACTCCTCCTGGCCCAAGTACTGCTGGGAAGAGCCTGCGGGGAGGGGCCGCACCTCTCAGGGCGCTGCTCCGAGGAGCCCTGGGCCCGAGGGTGGGCACCGGCCGGCCCGGCCCACCCTCGGAAAGGCCCAGCTGGAGGGGCCGAGAGCCCCAAGCCCGGCCGGGGCAGTACCTTGCTGTGAGGGCCGGTACGGCGCCAGGGGCCGCTGGCTCATCAGGCTGCTGCCCTGCCCGCCGGGGCCCATCATGGCCAGGGCCGGCTGGTTCTGGTAGTGCTGGCCACCGCCCTGCGCCGAGCTGTAGTGGGACGAGGCTGCCTGCTGGTGCATCATGGACACTGGGGGACGGACAAGTCTGGGTCAGCCGCCTGCAGGCTGAGTCCCGTGTACCCCTCCCCCCCACACATGGCAGCCCCCTGGCACCAGCACTGCTGCCTGGGGCTGCATTCCAGGTTCCTGGGGCCCCGGGCAGAGTCGTGTGCCAGCGCTGAGCTCTCCACCTGGCCCCTGCACCAACCCTAAGCCACTCCCCGATCGGGAAACGCCGGGCAGTGCTGGGCGCCACCTCAGGCCCGGCCCGACTCTCCAGATGTCGAGACGCGGCCTTCCCTCTGCACAGCTGGACCCCGCCTGCCTGGGTCTTGGCCCCCACCCACTGGCCTGTCCCTGCAGTGCCGTCCACACAGCAGGAGACGCAGTGCAGGCACGACCGACACGTCTCGTCTACGCTGCCGGCCAGGGTGCGGGGCCCAGCAGCTCTCCGTGGCTACCTGGGTTGGACTGCATGTTGATGTTGGCCCGGGACACGTAGCTGCCCATGGCGCCCTGGCCCTGCAGGGACACGCTCTGCGAGGGGCCCGCGTGGCTATAGCCGGGTCCCGAGCCGTGGCCGCTGCCCGACATGCTCATGGAGGTGGTGGGCAGCGTGCTGGGCGCCGTCTGCTGCATGGGCACGTGGTTGGGGCCTGCGGAGGGATGGGGGCTGTCACGAGGTCGGCCTGGCCTTCCCGCACCAACCCCGCGCCACGCCTCCGAGGAGCCCTGAGGACACCCCGCTGGGCACGGACACTCACCGTTGCCGATCTGGCCCTGCATGAGCGAGGCCGCAGGCAGGCCGGAGCCAATGGCGTCGCTGAGGCTGCCCTGGGTGTGCAGGCCCTGGCCGGAGGCGCCCTGGGGCAGTGCCCCGGGACCCAGGTTCATGCTCTGGGTCGGCGGCTGCGGGTGACAGAACAGTGTGGGTGCCCGAGGACCCGTCACACCCACCCTGGGCCATCCACACGGTTGGGGACGCAAGGTGGGTCCCCCCATCTAGCCCATCTAGCCCCACAGGCCTGCCCCCCCACTGGTCACGTACCACGAGGCACAGCGTCCCTGAACCTTAGCTGCCCTCAGGGGTTGGGGTGCCCAGGGGGCGGAAGTGCTGGCAGGCCACCCGGCCCGATGCTACCCCGCACCCTGGACTGTGGAACACATGCAAGGGACAGCCTTGTATGGCTGGGGGTCATCCCCAACATCCCTGGGGGGCCCGAGTCCACCAGGAGTGAGCCCCAAGCACCACTGGGTGTGGCCCCAAAATAAAACGAAAAGTCAGAGGAGGACCAGTTTCTCAGACACTTGCCAGGCCCCCGTCCCTGCTGGAGCCCCGCTGCCCCGGCTCCCCCGACTCACGGCGGGCAGCAGGGACTGCATGTTCTGGCTGGAGTCCGCGATGGTGGCCAGGTAGACCAGGTTCCGGTGCAGGGCCTGCTGGTACCTGTGGGAGGAGTCGGGCGATTACCCCGGGGCAGGGCGGGTGGGGGAGACCCTGCGGGCGGGGGGCGGGCGCTCACTGGGTGCACTCGGCCGTCTTGCCCTTGCTCTGGTACTCCAGGATGCACTGGATCAGGTGGTGGTTCTCGTCCAGCATCTGGAGAAGGACACGCAGGTGACGCAGCCGTCAGCCGTCTGAGTTGCCTCCATGCGAGGCGACCTGTGCCCGGCGGGGGCCAGCTCCAGCCTGGGGAATAGCCCGAGGGGACGGGGGCCACGGCAGGAGGGGAGTGGCCTCGGGTGTGGGGGTCCTGGTGGGCAGGGCAGTGGCACTGTCCAGTTACTGACAGGTCCGGGGTGGGCCTGCCTGTGGCCAGTGCGGCAGGGGGCCGCAGGGTGTGCCTGGCCAAAGGGCCAGGGCAGCGGTCTCCTGCCCATCTGTCAACGCTGGTCTCCCCGACCTGACCATGTCCGAGGGAGGCCAGCAGGGGTGCAGAGCAGAGCCCAGGTGAGGCACTGACCAACCCCAGCACCGGGCTTCTGGAAGCTTCTCCAGACCCCTGGAGGAGTGTCTTCCCCGTGGCACAGGCTGGGGCAGGCAGCCGTGTGCTCCCCGGGAGGTCACACGTGCCCACCCCAAGGTCCTCGGTCTGCCAGCTGCGGCCTCGTCTGGCTTCCTCCTCCCGGGCCCAGATCCTCCAGCCCACCGTGGCTTCCTGTTTTCCCGCTTCTGCCTTGGTCCTGGGATGCCCCGAGCAGCACCAAGATGGAGCCGGGCCGGGAAGGGCACCTCCAGCCCACTCAGGCTGCTTTTCTCTCCCCTTTGCACCCCAAGTTGCTGCTGCAACGGCTGGGGGAGGGGTCCCACAGGCTGGCGGCCACAGGGGTCCGAGTGCACCCCCTGCTAGTCCCACCCCAGCTCCGCGCTTCTGCCACATGCTGGCCGGCGCTGCCGGGACCCGCCAGAGCCACATGAGGAGGTGGGGCAGCAGCCGCGGGGGCCACAGCAGAGAAGGAGCAGAGTGTCCCAGGCAGCACGGGCGGCGGCCAGCTCTGCAGAGACAGATCCAAGGCCAGGGTGGACATGAGGCACACAAGGTCTTAGCAACCAGGCAGGAGTCACAGAGGCCAGGAGCAAAGGCCGCAGAGACACGCTCAGAGCCGGACCCGCCTGTGGGGATGGCCCCGGGAGAGTGGACGGGCCCTCAGGCCCCACTCCAGCCAGGCAGCGCCTGCAGCCATCGTGAAATATTCCAGACACACGTAGATGGAACATGCAGAGAGCACACGGAGACATACGCAGAGCAGGCGGGAGACAGGCAGGGAGCATGTGGAGACAGACACGCACTCAGGCAGCACCTGGGCAGCACGCAGTGCGGGGCCCCTGGGCAGCTCAGAGTGGCAGCAGGCAGAGCTCCGTGCAGCCGGACCCCGCGGCAAGCAGAGGGGAGGCTGGGGGCTCTGAGCCCCCCTCCTGGGGGCGCCCCTGAAGCTCCTTACAGAGCTGGACACTGGCCTTTGCAGAAAACCCTGCACCAGTGAGATGCTACAAAGGGCCACACCTGGGCCCCGCAGCACCCCCAGGCAGGAAGCAACCCCCAAGCCACGGGACGCAGCCCAGATCCCCCACCAGGGAGCTGTGACTGGAGGGACAGGGAGACAGCCACGGGACGGCAAAGCCTGAGCAAGGAGCTGTCGGACCAGGAGAGTGTCCGTGAGAGAGCAGCTGGGCTGGGCTGCTGGTGTGGCCCCCCAGAAAACAAGACGAAGCCAGGCCTTCATCATCGAGACAGGAAGGGGTCAGCTCAATGGGAAGGGCGCCGCTGCACTCGTGGCCAATGTGGGTTTGCTCCCTGGTACCCCAGCGTCCGCTGAACCCCAGCGGCGATGCCAGCACAGAGCCAGGAGCACCATCGGGTGTGTCCCCAGCACAGAAAAGAAACAAGAAGTCGCAAAGAGGTGCTCTTGGAGCCGCCAGGCTGGGTGCTGGCTCTTGCCCGGCAGTGACCCATGCTGCCGGCTGCGGGCTCTGAGTGTGGCTTCCGGGGACACAGCTCTGCACCCCGTGCGGGTCTGGGGGCACGCAAACTGCTGTGCCTCTGGCCTGAGCGCTGGGGGGCTGGAGGTCAGCAGGAAGGGCACGGCGGCAGAGGGGCTGCCCGGGGCCTGACAGGAAGGGGTCAGCTGGGACTTGGCGGGGGCCCTGAGCAGAGAAGGGCAGAGCATGGCCCTGGCACCAGGGTGCCCAGACACTGGCACTGCTCCTTCCTCTGCCGGAGAGGAGCTGGGAGGGGACAGACTTGGAGGGCTGCTCGGGCAGACTCAACAGCAGCCTGGCGACATGGGCAAGCCGTGGGGTGTGTCCAGCCCTCGCCAGAGCTGCCCGGGGCCTGTGGCACCTCCACGGGACACAAGGCGACCCCAGAGACCCCAAGGCAGCGCAGGCGGCCACAGCGGGGGCCACAGTCTCAGGGCGCACCCGTGCATGCATGCAGACAGACACACACACGATGCACAGACGTTCACTGACATGCACGGTCCTGAGTGTTATGAGGGAAGACGGGCTGACTGCTCACGGGAGCTGCCTGCCCGTCTGCCTGAGGAAGGAGGGCCGGGTGTGCCGAGACAGCACCCACAGCCTCTGCCGCGAGCTGCTCCAAGGTCAGCGCTGGAGCTTCTGGCCCTCCGAGTCACCAGGGCGGCCCCTCGGGCACCGCCGCTAACTGTGCTGGGCGCTGCGCCAGGCTGCGGGCTCAGTTCTGGGCTCAGCGGCCTCCAGCAGGTCTGCCTGGGGGAGGTGGCATTGAGGGGGGCACCCACGTTGAGTACTAACGTGCCAGGGTGAGGGCAGGTGTCGGCTCCCCACTCCTCACGCCAAGCTTCTGAGGGGCACCAGCTCACCAGTGCGGGCCCGGGTGCTGCATTCAGGGCCCCCGAGAAGAGGCCTGGATGCATCCAGACCACCAGGGACACGGTCAGGGGTGCAAGGCGGGCTGGGACCGCCAGGCTCAAGTGCACACGGCTTGGCCTGGAGAACTGGGGGAGGGTCTGCGGAGGCGGTGAGTACGTGGGCCAGGAGGGCGGCCGGGAACAATGGATGCTCCGGGGAGCAGGAGTGAGTGTCCGGGCCGGGCGGACTGGCCAGCAGGTCCCTCTGCCTCGGCGTGCAGCCCCTGCCCGTTCTCCAGGCAGACGGCCAGTGCACGTCGGCTGCGCTGCGGCCTCCGGGGGGCCCCTCCCGGCCCAACCCTCGGAGCAGCCGCAGCCAGGGCGGGGGGACCCCAAGTCCAGGCGGGGCTGCCTGCCCCTGGCGCCCCCGGGAAAAGCTGGAGAACACCCGACGCGCGGCTGGCGGCAGGCTTTTGTCGCAGGCGAACCGAGCCCCGCCGCGCGTTCTCCGCAGAAGGGGAGGGCGCCAACTTCCAGAACCTTCCCGGGAGCGCGGGCGCGAGGGGTCACACCCTTGGGGCGCCCGGTCAGGGCGCGGGGCCGCCGGGACGTCCCGCACGCGCGCGCGCGCCCCTTTGTGCGGGGCCCGCACCTGCCCCGGCGGCCGCCGCCCCGCTGACAGGTGCCCGCGCG
>JAOXYA010000037.1:1604200-1625267 GCA_028565675.1 Sorex palustris | reverse complement strand
GCCGCGCGCCCCGCAGCCCCGCCCGCGCGCCGCCCCGCCCGCGGGAAAGGTCAGCGCCCGTCCCCACCCCGGGCCCCGGGCGCCCTGGCTGTCGCCTCCGCCGGTGGCCCCTGCAAGGGGGACGCGGAGGGGGCCCGGCGCTGCTGCGGGAGCCGCTTGGATCCCCCGCAGCACGACCCCCAAGCCCACCAGGGCTGATCCCTGAGCGCAGAGACCGGAGGAGGCCCCGAGCTCCGAGAGGGGTGCCCCTCCCCCCAAAAAACCCCACCAAAACGGAGTGTGAGGAGCTGTGCGGCCACCCGGGAAAGAAGAGTCCCCGAGTTGGGGGTCTCTCCTCGGACCGCCGAAAGGGGACCGTTGTCTCGGCCCTGAACACGTTTTGGTTGGCTTTTGGCTGGCCGCCTCCTGCGCTTCCAAAGCCGGCTGAGCCCAAAGCTGGTGTGTCCCTGGCTGCCCTCCCCAGCTGTGCTGTCACCTGAATACAGGCCACATGTGTGGTGCTCTGGTGGCAGTTTCCTGGGTGCTGGGGGGACCATACGGGGTGGGGAAGGGGACGGTTGAACCCCGAGACTCCCTCTGGTCCTTTGGGCATCTGCCCAGAGCCGCGCCCTCTTTTTCTTTGTCCTCTACACCTCAACTGGTGAGAAGCTGTAAGTGGACGATTCCTGGTCATCTAACATTATGGTGACACGACCCCAGCCGTGTCGCTGGAGACAAATCGGGCTGCATTTGGAGGCATCTGTCTTTTGGGGACCAAGATACAGAAGCCAGCCCCGAGCCAGCGAGCACTGGAGAGCTGGCCCTGGTGGCACCCCCGTGCCAGCTGCATTTGGGATGATATCTCACTGTTTCCATGCCGGGGCACGAGATCCGGGGCGCCACTGAACCCCGACCCTGGCCCCGCCTTGTGACTTCCAGGCAGCTGCTCCTTTAACAGTTGGTTGGGGGACTCCACCCAGCGGTGCTCGGGACCCTGCAGTGCCAGGAATCAGATCTGGGCCCCTGAGGTCGGAGCCATAGCACAGCGGGAAGGGCATTTGCCATGCACATGGCCGACCTGAGTTCAATCCCTGGCATCCCATAAGGTCCCCTGAGCACCGTCAGAAGTAATATCTGAGTGCAGAACCAGGGGCAACCCCTGAGCATCCCCCCCCCACACACACCCAAAAACTCCTCCTTCAGGCCAAGAATGTGCCTACTTTGGCGGGGTGGGGGGTGGGGCAGGGATTCTCCCAGCGAAGGGCCGGAGCTCAGGCCTACAGAGCAGCTCCTCTTACTGAGCCGGAGGTGGCGATGGTGTGGCGAACTTTAGATTCTGCTGCCCCTGCAAAAGCCGGGATCTTCCCCCAGGGAGACCAGGCCAGAGACTGGTCGTTGCCCAGTCCAGCTGCCATCCACCCACTCGGCCCAGCTGTGAAAAACAATCTCGGGTAGAGTCAGTCAACTGCCAGCGGGCTCAGGTGTCTGCCTTAAAGGGACAGACCCTGTTCGTGGGCTGGGAGCCCGAGGGGCAGCGAGAGGGCTGGCAGGGCAGCGGGGACAGAGGCTGCCTGAGGGGCCGGGGGCTCTGGGCTCTCCCGGCTCATCCCAGGGGGCCCTACCTCCCCAGCCTCAGTCCCCTGTCCAGTCTTGGGGTGCAGCTGCCGTGGGTCAGAGACGAGGGGAAAGGGGCGTGGCTTCGGGGGTCCTGAGCAGCCTGGCCGATGGTTATGAGGAAGTGGGGGGCCAGCAGGGGTGGGGCCGGAGGGCTGGGCCCCCACTTCCTCATGAAAGTAGCCATAGGTGTAGTAGTTGGCCCTGGGTGTCCTGGACAGCGCCGAGCTCAGGGGTGCCGGGGAGACTGTCTGGGCCCGGGAGGGTTTTCCCAGGGCTGGAGACGCGCCTGCCCGGAGCCCGGACTCCATCCTGTCTGACCAGTCGGGCTTCTGGAAGGAGGTTGTTGCCGGCGCCTCCTGTCTGCTGCGGCCCCTGGCCAGCCCAGGGGTCCGGAGGAGTGGGTCGGCCTGGCATCACCCCGGGGCCAGCTGCTCAGAGCCACGGGTCTTGCGTGGGGCCACGGCCTTCCTCCCGGCCCCGCTCCCCTTCCGGCTCCAGCTCCACACCAGGCCCGGTGGTGGCTGACGCCCGAGGCCCCATGCCGGAAGGAAGCCCAAGAGGCAGGGAACCCACATCTTGACCGATACCTTCCAGTGGGTGGGACTGAGATGCAATGGAATTGGCTCCAGGCCACCCTGGAGAAGTGACCAGGCCCCGCTCTTGGGCTGCCACGGGCTAGGTGACGAGAGTCGGGTGCACCTGGGCCCTGTGGGGAGGGGCAGGAGCTGAGCTGGGTCGTGGGACGTGGCCTCTCGGCATCCCAGCTTCCTGTTTGCTCCTACAGCAGGACACCAGGCCCTGTGCTTGGAGTGGCCCAGGCTGAGACATGGATGGCTGGCGGGGGGTGGGGGGGGCAGAGGGTGATGCTGACCAGTACCCAGCACCCATGCCTGGAACGGGTGTGTCCAGGGCCAGACTTCAGGTCAGCTGAGAGCCGGGCCCTCCACCCGTGATCCAGGTGAAGGTGGGGCCGGACTTCTTAGAGGCCATTGTCTCAAGGAAAGTTCTGGATGTTGCCAGTTGCCTGCTGCGGCAGGACTGATTAAACAGTTGTGTGGGAGACGTAGATTAAGGGTGAGGGCCGAAAACCTACTCCAGCCTCTGGGAACAGCCGTGGGTGGGCCCCAGGGAGTGGGCGAAGATGTGGGCTGGAGCTTGGGCAGGGCGTGGAGGATGCACCAGGGTTGAGTCAAGAGACCCCCGAGTCCTGCTAAGAACTACCCCCAGGCCTGTGAAACCCTCAGAACACGAAGGTAAGGGCTCAGACTGGGCTGCAGGCAGACACCCCCGTGGCCGGCCACATGCGTTGGGCCCTTCCTGAGGCTCGCGGTCAAGTCCCTGCCAGCCACCAGGCGTTTTTCTGGTGGCTGAGACGGCACCCACAGAAAAAGCGTTAACCCCCCCTCCCAATTCGGTGTTACCACTCCCCCCCATCATGATTTTGTCTTATTAACTCGCCCGGTTCGCCTCCTAGCGTCCCTACCTACGTGGGTCCCCAAGTCCATCAGTTGGCAGAGTGGCACCACGCGGCCTGGCGTATGCACCCCGAGGTGTTGCTGAGGGTGTCCGGCCATGGGCTCGGGGATACATGCAGGAGCCAGGCCAGCTGCCGGGGGGGGGGGCTGCTGGAGCAGGTGTGGCCCCTGCCTACCAGCACCTCCTCTGTGCCTGCGCTGCTGACTCAGCCTCATCTGCTAAGGTGTGTGAGGGGTCGGTGACGGTGTCGCAGGCTTCCCTGTGGTCTCGGGTGTGTCCCGCCTGCCCAGCTCCTCACCCTCTCAGGGTAGGTCTCCACAGTCCGCAGCGCCTCACGCATGCGCTGCCACCAAGCCACACCTGGCCCTAAGGAATATCTCAGATAAACTAAGTTGTTCATGTGCTGAATTTCTCCCTTTCCCCCTTATCCCAGATCATGAAAACCCACCAAGCAACCCCACCGTCACGAAGAAAATCCCGTCAGCACGCTGATCTTCACTCATGCTTGCTGAAGACACGAAGGCCAAACAGGCGGGGTACCCACACCCTGACCCATACACCCTCACTTTCCAAGTGGGGAAACTGAGGCTCAGAGCGGTCAGAGTGATAGGCCAGGTGGGAGGGCGTTTGCCTTGCACGTGGCAGATCTTCCATCTCCAGCACCCACATAGTCGCCCAAGCACCGCCAGGAGTGCGTCCTGAAACCACTGGGTGTGCTCCAAAAACAGAAACGAAGAAAGGCCATGGGAGGGGGGGACAGAGGCTACGAGGAACTGGAATTTTCAAGTTCCGCTCTGAGATCTGTCTGGCAACTTCCCCGGCAGTAAGTCTGAGGCCAAATCCGGGAGCCTCTGAGCCCCCAGGAGATAGTGGCCCCGTGGCAGAGGACAGGGGATGAGGCACTGAGCCCTGTTCGATCCCTCTGGCCCCCTGAGCACAAGGTCAGTCCACAACACTGAGCAGGAACTGCCCGAGCCCAAGCACTGTGGCTCCCCCCGCCCCCAGCCCCATGCCCCACTGACCTGCCCGGCTAGCACAGGGCAATCCCCACAGCCCTGGCTGCCTGCAGTGTGGGGAAAGGCCTGAGGGCGACTCAGTGGCTTAGAAAGAGCCCATCCCATGACAGGTACAGGGGCCTAAGTTGACATCCCAGTGCTGCATGTGCACCTTGGTGATGCCAAAGTCCCAGGGTTTGGACCCCGGCCAATGGACTTGGGGCCACACTGGAAGTGCTCAGGGCTCTACTCAGAGATCATTCCAGCGGGACCTGGGACCCAGCACCCTGCCAGCTGTACTGAAAAAACTCCAGCCCCAAGAAAACTTTTGTTTTTGTGCTACACCTAGCAGTAGTCAGCAGTCAGGAATTACTCCTGGCTCCGCACTCAGAAACTAGTCCTGGGGGCTCAGGGATGCTGGCAGTCGAACCTCAGTTGGCCACGTTCAAGACAAATGCCGTGAGCTGCATGGTCAGTGGACGGCAAATGAACACACCGAGCCAGGTGCCCTCTGGCATGGATACTCCCGGCCCAGGCCCAGACAGCAGGGCACATGCCAGGCACCTGCTCGCTCTCCTGACCGGCGCTCTCTCACCCACATCCATCCCACCGGCTTCCTGGTATCTCGCCCGCCCACCCATCTTTCCAGCAGGTGCTGCCGAGCCCAGCTGCTGACTCAGCCGACATCTGGAACACCTCGGCCCATCCGGATTCCAGGAAGAGAACAGCCCACACTCTCCCACAGGCCCGGGGAACCTGCCCAAGGCCCACGGGGCCGGGGTGGCACCTTCCAGAGGGGGAGGAAGTTTCGACTGATCGGAGATCGGGGCGTTCTCACACCAAGCCCAGCCTCAAGGCCACTGACTTTATTGATTGAAAAAACATTAAAAGGCCAGTGACAGGCACCTAACAGACCAAAAGTGAGGGTGGGGGTGAGGGGAGGGGACGGGAATCCACTCAGAAAAGCTGGTCGTTGTCAACGTGAAACTGGCAGGAGGAGGAGGAGGAGGCATGCAAGAGTGAGAACCCCCAGCAAGTCGCCTGGTGACGGGAGAGAACCCCCCAAAGATCCTGGAGCACATCGGAAGTGAGCGGACAACAGCAATGTCTCCCGTCCTGGAGGCTGGGGAAGGAGGCCCCGTCGGCCGCAGAGTCGAGACTCGAGGCTGGGGGCCTCCCAAGAGCATCACAAGAAGGCGTCGCACCACTCGCGCAGGCACCCGAAGCAGTCCCGGGACTGCTTGGCGTTGGCGCCGCAGGTGTCCTTCAGCCACTCCCGGAAGAGGTCTTCGTCCTTCTTTAGCACCAGGAACTGGCCGAGGAACACATAGGCCTGCAAAACAGCCGCGACCCCCGGCCTGCCCCGGACGCCCACGGCCGCCACCGCCGCCGCCGCCGCCGCCAGCGGGATCCGGGCCACGCTCACGCCCACCGTCCTCGCCCCGCGCCTGCCGCAGCCGCCGCAGAACCCCACCAACATCCAGAACTTCCAGCTGCCGCCAGGTGAGTTGCCCTGCGGGCCGGCCGCGGGAGCCAGCCCCGGCTTTGCGAACTTTCGGTCCGCGTTGCGGCCTGTGGGGAACCGTGCTGCACCCTCGTGGGAACCACCGGCTCCTGGCGCCCCGCTGCCGCTGTGCCCTGCCGCACCCCGCCGGTGTCGGAGGCTGCGGCAGCGGCCACCCAGTCTCCCAGCGGGGAGAGCTCGGGGGTCCCCCGGGCCCTGCGTTCTGCTGGCCCTCAGCTTGCCCACGAGTCAGCGCTCCAACCCAGGCCGTCCCTGCCTGATGCTGGCCGAGGGGCTCAGGGCCCCGGGACCGTGGTGGGGTCTGGAAAGAAGCTCCGGCACTCGTCGGGGGCTCCCCGGGCTCCCCTTGCCTTCTGTCCCTGTGTCACCGTCCGGGATATGTCATCTGGGAACAGACGGCCGCTCCTCTGCCCGGGTCTGAACTCCCCGGGGTCCAGAGCGGACCCGCGCACCATGGGGGACGTGTAGGTCCTCCAAAGGGGACACAGGCTCGCCAGGAGCATCTCCACCGGCCTCTTCACGGCTCCTCCGCCGCTTAGAAGTGATCGGTCACGGCACTTTGTCTTGCTCAGGACTGCGGCCGGCCTCCGCTGGCGGCTCGGTGAGGAGGTCTGCTCCCGAGCGACCCGCTCGTCTCACTGGGTCGGACCGGCGGTTCCTCTGGCTGGTCTCCTCGCGCTGCACGGGCCGGAGGGAGTAACTCTGTGAGAGTCGCGTGGGAGTCCTCGCCCTGGTGCCGGTGCTGTTCTCTCGGCACTCCGGGCTGCCCGCCGGCCGGGAAGGGCTCGAGGGCCAGGGCTGACTTGGGGGACGGGAGAGTTCCCGCGTGGTCAGGCTGCTGGCAGGATGGGGGCCCCGAGAGCCATCTTCCTCTTCCTTTGCGCCCTAACGTCCAACTTGGTCTCGGCGAGCTCAGCCGGATGGTTTGGTTAAGAGATGACGGCAGCGATTTGCTTCTTTGCGGGACCCGAGTCTTCAGTTTTCTCCGCTGCAGGTAGCAGGGACAAGAAATCTGGGGAGAAACTGCCACAGCAAAGGCAGTTGCCCCCGAACCCCCAGAAGTCCTCGGTAGGGCCTGCTGCGACATAGTTGTAAGTAGGAAGTAGCAGGTGGCGGCTGGAGAAGAAAAACGCGCAGGACGCCACGGAGGCCACGTCAGCGCGTCGGAAGGGGGGTCGAGGAGGCTCTGGGACGGGCACCGCGTGGGAGCCGAGCCTCTCTGAAGGGACGGGGCGAGGGGCCACGTTCTGTCCTGTATGTCTGCGTGGCTGTGGCCCTGGGGTTTGACTCAGGTGCAGCCTTGGCTTGGGGCCGCTTCCGTGCTGCTTCTTGGGAGCGGATTCTCCAGCTGCCTGGGCACTGCGTCTCGTCCTGGCCAGTCACGTCGTTTGCTGGCGGAAGAGAACCCAGAGCCCTGGGATGGCTCCGTCGTAACCCCGTGGCACTCCTGTGGTGGCCCCGTGGTGGTCTGGTGGCAGCCCTGTGGTGACCCTGGGATGACCCTCTGGTGACCCCGGGATGACCCCGCCGCGGCCCCATGGTGGTGTGGCGGCGGTCTTGTCGTGGTCCTGTGGTAGTTCCGTGATGCCCCCAAGGCAGTGTTGGAATGGGTCTGTGGTGGTCCCGGAATGGGACTGGGGTTGGCTTGTGGTGCCCCTCCGGCGGCCTTGTCTGTGGTGGCCCCATGGTGGCCCCATGGTGGCCCCGCAGTGGCCCTGTGGCGACTTCACTGCGCCTTTGGGAGTGCTGGCCGAGGTGTGCCGCCCCGAGCCCTGGGCCTGGCAGCTCTCGTGGCCAGCACGGGCCCCAGGTGTGTTTGGAAGTTTGGGTGCCGTTGCTTGAGTCCCCGCTGTTTGCACCAGGAAGGAGCCCCACTTTCCTGGCGGGGAACTGGGGTTCTGTGTGGGGAACCGAAATCCGTCGGAGCGGTGCTTCCTGCCGCGCTGGGGTCGCGGGAGCGTGGGGTCGGGTCACTGAGGGGACACGGCTGGGCCGTCAGCGTCTCTTCGGGCCACAGGGCCCCCTCAGTGTCCTCTTGTTGTCCCTGGTGGGCAGGAGGCAGGTGCCTGGGAGCTGTCCAGCCCTGGTCCGCGTGTGGGGCCTGTGGGCCGGGGAGCCCTTGGGGGGACGTCCTTGCCCCCCTGTGGTTTCTGCTCCTGTTGCCTATTGGGGTTGAGGCTGGCACGTGCTGTGCTGACGGCGGAGTCTCCTGGAAGTGGCCTTGGCGTCCGCATCGTTTCCCTCTGCCCTGGGAGAGGTGGGTCCCTGTCTGGGCTCGTGAGAGGGCCTGGAGGATGGAGCAGGTCAGCGGCTGCCTCTCCCTGTGCTCCTGTCCCCTCAGTCGCTGGGTCCCCGCCGCGCCTCCCTTCCCCCTTTTCCAGACCTGGGCAGGGAGCTCTTAGGGGCACGTGACACGTAGCGGGGGCTGGGGGTCGCGTGGGTCTTTGAAGCACTTCCATTTCCCGGGCGCCGCTCGTGTGGTCAGCCCCTCTGGACTTGGACGGGACACGCAGTGCCTTGCGTGGGGGGTTTCTGCAGTGGGTCCCTCGTCCCTCCTGCTTCCTCAGCTGGCAGGGGTGTCCTGCCAGGGTCAGTGTCTTCCTCTCGGGTGTGCAGGGGGCCATCGGGGCACCGGGGGTCGAGTCTGGGTCTGCTCTTCTCTGAAGCTGGTCTGTTTGGGGTCACTCCCAGCTGTGCTCAGGGCCTGTTCCGGGGTGGAACCCTGGTCAGCTAAAAGGTAGGTGCCCCATGCCCTGGTTGTAGTTTCGGGAGAGTGTGTGGGCGAGGCGAGGTGGCATGGGACCTGCTGCAGCCGCGGGGGTGCTCCCGGGGGCGCCACCCACGGAATACTCTGGGGAGACCCGGGAGGGCTCGCCTTGTCTCTGCGTTGGAGGGGCTGCCCGTGTGGCCCCAGGGCAGGGGTCCGGGGGCCAGGACCTCCGGACGCTCGCCGTGTGCCATGTGTGGTGGACGGCGACTGGCACTGGGGGCTGCGCTTGGGGAGAGAAGGGGGCGGGGCTGAGGTCAGGCCGGGCATCTGTCCCGGCTGGCCCTGGTAGGATGGACAGAGCTGCCTCCTCGCGTGGCCATGCTGCCTCGGGTCAGCGTGTTTGAGAGCGGAGTGGGACAGCCTGTGCACGCAGACGCACTCGGCTTCACAGCGAGGGCCACCGCCCCCCGCCCGTGTCCCGGGGCTCCCCGGGGCGCGCTGTTGGGTTTCTGCTCCCAGGCTGCGGCAGGGGGCTCTGGGGACACGGCCTGGGAGTGACAGGACAGGGCCGCCCCTCGAAGCTGGGCGGGCAGGCACAGCCGGGGGGGGTCCAACGGGGGCCCGGGAGGCTGGGCCGGGCCTGTTGTTTCTGGGTCAGGTCCGTGGCGTGGGGGGGGGGGCGTCACTTCCGGTGTGATGCTCCAGGGCCAAGTGGCGCGTGAGGGGACCGACCCAGGCCTCTGCGCCAGCGCCGGAGCCTCTCCTGGTCCTGTGCTGCGTGTCGCGTTTATTGCTGAGAGGCGGCCGGCACGGTGGGTGCTGTGGCCGGAGCGTCTGAATGGTTTGGAGGTCACCTCGTGCCTGTGCCCTTGGTGGGCAGGGGAGTCCAGGCAAGGAGAAAGGCGGGGAGGTGGGCAGGCCGGGGCAGGCAGCAGGGGTGATGTGGAGGGAGCAAGGCCAGATATAGGGGTGAGGTGACGGGGGCAGGGCAGATAGCGGGGGTGACCTGGGTCCAGGCAGGGATGGCAGCAGGACTGGATGCAGGGCTGAGGTGGGCGGGGCAGGGCAGACAGTAGGGGTAAAGTAGGTCGGGAAACTGGGGTGAGGCGGGTGGGACAGGTCGGGGTACAGGGGCGAGGTGGGTTGGGAGTGGTCAGGATACAGGGGTGAGGGGGTGGGACAGGTCAGGATACAGGGGTGAGGGTGAGGGGGCGGGCAGGCTGCGGGAGTGGGCTTGTGTGGAGAATCGGATGCACGCCTAGGATGGAGCTGAGGTGTGTGGTGGGCCTGGTTTGTGAGGGTCGCAGATTGGGGACTGCAGCGTAGGGCCGAAGACGGAGGGTCCCCTGGGTGGGCAGCGGGGGTGGTGGTTGGGATGTCATTTCTGGTGGGGGCTGCGGGATTTCTGGGGGCCCGGCGGCCGGGACCTGGCTGGGGAGGCTTCAGAGACAGGCGCTGCCCTCCAGGGAGCTGGACAGAGGGACCCAGGAGGGGTGTGGGGTGAGCCCTGGGCAGGACACCTGGGGCTTGGCCGTGTGGTGGCAGCGTGCTCCGCTTTGCTGCTGTGGGCGTCTCTGGGTGCTGGTGGTGACTGGCTCGTCGCCGTGTGCCTCCTTGTCCTGCTCCGACCAGCGGGCGGGCACTGGGCTCCATCACAGCCTGCAGGTTTCTGGAAGGCTCTGGCTGGAGGTGGCTCCCAGCCTGGGGCAGTGGTGGCCTGAGCCCAGCCAGAAGTGCCAGGCCTGGCCGGGGGTGTGCGTGGGGCGGGGTGCAGCTTTCTCAAGAGAGAAGGCGCGGGACGAAGCGTGTGTGTGTGGAGCTGGTGTGCCAAGGCCGGCCCTGGCGGCTCTTCGTGCTCCTAGGGGGCGCCCCGTGCAGGGGTGCCGCAGGGCCCTGGTCTGTGTTGAGGGTCTTCCTGCTCCAGGCTTCCCCGCTGTCTTGGGGGCTGCTGGCTCTGGGCCGCTCAGAGCCCCGGGGGGTGGGGGGTAGGGGTGCGGGGGTGCAGGTGTGCAGGTGTCGGGACCCCGCTGGACCCCTTGGGCTAGAGGAGGCCCAGGAAGGGACTGCAGCGGGGGCCACGCGTCCTTGGCATGTGATGTGGGATGGGGTGGGCCTGGGCGTGGGGAGCAGGGGGTGTTGCGGAGCTTCTCGTGTGTGCAGGCGTCTCTTTCCGTCTCCTTGGGGGTGGGTGCCAGGGGTCAAGCTCGGGCCCCTGGCCAGCCCGGAGAGCTTTGTCGGGTCAGTCCCTGCCCCCACAGTCACGGCCACCGTCGCCCCTTTTCTCCGAGGCCCAGGGCAGTTCTGCCCGCACGGGTCCTCCTTGAGCTCAGGGCCTGCTGCCACCAGATCCCACGGGGCGGCCACCAGCCCTGGCCCTGCCCACCTCCTGCTCGCTCTGCTTGGCGCCCGTCCTCACTGCCCAGTGCCCCTGCTCCACTCACTGCCCGGTGGCTGGCGCCTTCTTTCCTCAGTCAGGATCCAGCTTCCGCGTGGCGCCTGGTGCTGCCCCGCGGGCTCTCCCTGGGGCCTTGCCCCATCCCCGCACGGCATGCCCTTCGGGGGTGCTGTACTGGTTCTGGCTTCTGGTCTTGCTGGGGCCTGGGGACCCTGGCTTTGCAGGGGCCTGAACAGGCGTGACCTGTGTACCCCGGCCGGGGAGCTCGGGTGTTCTCTCCCTGGCCAGTGCCAGCTGTGGGTCCTGGGTGTCCCGGTCAGAGGAAAGCCCATGCCATGGGGTGTCTTTGGGGGCACCGGCGCCCGTGCACATGCTGCCGGCCTCTGTCCCCTCAGTGCTGCGTGCACCTGGTGTGCGTGGGCCGCAGTGCGTGGGCCTCTGTGCTGCTGTGGGTCCCTTCTTGCCCTTCGCTGGGAGAGGCTGCAGACTGGCCAGGTCAGTGGGAGGGTTCTGGCAACAGGATGCGTGGCTTGAGGTGTGTGTGTTTGAGCTGGAAACAGGGAGACGGAGGGTCCCGGGAAGACGGAGGGTCCCGAAGACTGTGCTTTTTGGGTTGTGACCGTTTCAGGGTGCTGGGGGTGGAGCCCCGGGGCTCACCTGCAGGGCTTTGCTGTCCGCCAGCGGGCCAATGGGGATGACTCAGAGTCTGGGGTGGGCTTCGAGGGTGGCAGGCAGGCCCGTCCTTGGGACGCGGCTGGGGCAGGCCCGCCAGCGCCGAATGGGTGCGAACCGCTTGCGTGGGCTTTTGTTGCCGCGGGTGCCCCAGGTTCTGGGGGTCTGCAGAGCAGCCTGAGACCCGGATGGGACTCTCCTTTCTCTCGCTTTTTCGTTTTGGGGCGCCATCCGGTGGCTCAGGGCTGACTCCTAGTTCTGCAGTCAGGGGTCACTCCTGGCGGGGCTCGGGACCATTTGGGGTGCTGGGGATGGAGCCCGGGTCAGCTGCCTGTGCGGCAAGAGCCTGCCCACTGAGGCCTCCGAGTCTCTGCCCTCGGTGACTTCGGCTCGGGCTGCGGTGTGGCCGTGCCCTACCCTTCCCTCCCGGTGGCCTCTGCAGCTACTCCGGGGCGCTCGGACCAGAGCCCGGGAACGTTCCTTTGTTCCTTAAGGAAGACAGATTTCAGGGCCGGAGCAGTTGTGCCGCGAGTAAGGTGCTTACCTTTCACGCGGCCAACCCGAGTGCGGTCCGATACCCCACGTGGTCCCTGAGCCTTCCAGGTGCGGCCTCGGAACAAAAGGAAAACCAAAAACAGGGAGCTGTGCGCTAGTCTTTTTCTCCCTGGTCACACCTGGTGGTGCCTGGAGTCCCTTGGACACCAGGGCTCAGACTTGGGGTTCTTGCATGTGAGGCTTGTCCCTGGCCCCCAGAACTGGGCACTGACTCCGTGTGGGGTCGCAGAATTGATTGCGGGGTCACGAAGGAGTCATCTTGAATTAGTTTATGACTTGCTCTCAGTAAGTGCCTGTTTCATTTACGCGGCATCACAGCGACGCTTGTCAGGGTGGGACCAGAGAGACAGGATTGGGGGAGGGGGGCCGCGGTGCCTTCTGTGTGGCTGACACAGTCTGATCCCCAGTACCACCACGAGCACAGTCAGGAGTGAGCACTGAGCCCCCCTCAAAGCCCCCCTCAAAACTCTCGGGTGAAACGGGCAAGTGCGAAAGGGCCAAAGCCCAGCTCTGCCCGGGGCTGCTTCTGGCCCACTTGGTTTCTGGGCGGCACACGTGAGGCTGAGGCCGGGGGGCTCTTTCTCCACCTGGCGTGCCCCGTGGCCAGACCGTGAGCTCTGCTGGAGCAGGGAGGGGTGAGGAGTGACCGCTGAGCTCACCCCACCCTTCATGTGCGCGGTTGGTGGGTGCCGGGCTGCTCTGCTGGGCGCTGCTGTAGCGGGCTGCAGTGCCGGACTTTGGCCTGGTGGGCTTAGGATCGGGCCCAGCGCGGCACAGGGAATTGCTGTTCTCTCTGTTTCTGGTGATGCTCAGGGCGCCATGGAGTGCCCGGATCACAGTTGGTCCCTGATAGCCCATTGCTCTGTCCCTCTGGGATCACACTTGATTCCCAGCAGCCCGGTGCCTTGTCTCTCTGGGATCACACTCGGTCCCCAGCAGCCTGTCACTGTGTCTCTCTGGGATCACACTTGATTCCCGCAGCCTGTCGCTCTGTCTCCCGTCTACCCTCTCCTTTCGGTCTCCTGAGCGGCTGTGCTGGTTGTGTCATTCACAGCAGGAACCCTCCATCCCTCCCCGTTATTGCCGTGGGAGACGGGCCATTTCTACTGGTGGGAGATTGCACTTTGAGGTGCTGGCCGGAGGCTGGAGCTCTGATGCAGAGGCCCAGGTCCAGGCGCTGCTGGGTGTGGCTCAGAAGTTTTTGTTTTTTGAAAAGATGAGCAGGTCCGGAGCATAGAACAGCAGGGGGTGTTTGCCTTGCACAGGGCTGGCCTGGGTTTGATCTCTAGCACCCTGTGTGGTCCCCAGAGCGCCATCAGGAGTGATCCCTAAGAACACAGCCAGGAGTAAGTCCCGAGGACCACTGGGTGTGGTCCTCAGAATGAGATGGGGGTGCTGGGATCAGGGCCAGAGTGAGAGTCCAGCAGGTGGGTGATAGCCTTGCACTGGTCCTGCTTGGGTTTGATACCTGGCACCACACACGGTGCCCCCAGCCTTGCCAGGAGTGAGCCTGAGCGTAGAGCTGGGAGTAAGCGTTTAGCACTCCTGGGTGCTAAAAGACCCAAAAAAAGCCCTTCCTGTGTCTCTTGGCTGTCTTCAGGTAATAACTCTCCCTTTGGGGAAATGACCATTCAGTTCCTTTGTCCACTTTTCAATTGACTTCATTTTGCGTCCCCCCCCCCCACACACACACCTGGTGATGCTCAGGGGTAATTCCTGCCTCTGCACTTAGGGCTTACTCTGTGGTGCTTGGGAACCATATGGGATACCCAGGATTGAACCTGAGTCGGCGGCATGCAAGGCAAGCGCCCTACCCGTTGTACTATTTCTGCAATCCCTGTTTTTTCCTTTAGACCATAAACGTATTTGCGTGTTGGCCCCTTGTTATCTGTATGGTTGGAAATAGCACAGTCAGTTGCCTTTTCGCTTGGACAGTGGTTTATTTTGCTGTGTCGGACACTTTTCGTTTGGTGGTGGTGTCCTGTGCGTTGACTTGTTTTTCTCTTTTGGACACGCCTGGCGATGTCCCGGCCTTCCTCCTGGCCCTGCACTCGGATCACTCCTGGCCGTGCTCGGGGCGAGTGATGCCGTGTGGTGCCTGGGACGGAATCCAGGTCGGCGCTTCCAGGTGCCCTGCCTGCCGCACTGTCTCCGCCCCTTCTGAGTATCTGCTTTTGCTTCTGTGTCTTACCCGGTCCGGAGGCCCTGACGACGTGTCTGAGGCTGGTGATGGAGGGATGGCCGCCAGGTGTGAGGCTTGGGAGCCTGCCGAGAGACCGCCGCTCGTTTCATTCTTCCGGTCCTGGGCCACACCTGGCAGTGCCCCGGCTTGCTCCTGACTCTGCTCAGGGGTCATGCGGCAGTGCTTGGGGAGGTGCGTGGGATTGGGCCGCAGCCGGCCAGGGGCGGGGCCGTGGGTCATCCTCTTCCGTGAGGCTGTGAGTGGAGGCCGCTCTGCTCCTTGCGTTCGAGTCCCCGTCCCTCCGTGTGGCCTCCTCTTCCTCCTGGCCTTGCTCCCCTCCCTCCCTCCCTCCCTCCCTTCATTCCTCTGCTGTTCTTGGGGCTGCTCCTCCTTGGTGCTCAGGGGTGCCGGGAGACTTGGGTGGTGCAGACTCAGACCTGGTTCTCTGTGTGATGTGATGTGTGCTTGGGGGCCGTCTGGAGCCCCGAAGCGACCTGAAGGGCTTGGGCTGTTTCTGTGCAGGCGGCTCGGCCCTGTGGGGGTGACTGGTCCTGTCTGGTGGCTCCGGACAGGCCACTGTGCTGTGTTCCCTCGGTGCCCGCAGGGCATCTGGTTGGGGCCTGCGGAAGCCAGGCCGAGGAGGGGCTCCCCAGCAGGGGTACAACTGGGGCATCAGCTCAGGACAGGCTCTCCAGGGCCCTGGCTGCTGCGAGGGGGCCACGGGAGTCACGCGTGCGACCTCGGCACCAGCTCCCACTCCTGGGGAGAGTCACGGCTGTCACAGACTGCTGTTGCCCTGCCGGCCGCTGGGGTGTGTGGCTGCTGGCCGTGGGTCTGTCCTTCGAGACATGCCTCTGGTCGCTGAGTGGGTTTGGTGGCGAGGGGAGGCCGCGGTGGGTGTCTGGGCGGGTCAGGGGCCGCGCCTGCCGTGTGGGGACTTCGTTCTGGGGCCACCCCGGGAGTGTGCGGGAGTCACGGCTGGAGGGGGAACGCGTGCCGGGCCTGAGCCCGGGCTGGCTGCTGTGCTTCTGTGGGACACTGGGCCTGGAGCCTCCCAGCCTGTGCTCAGGGGACTTGTGCTGGGGACTGAGCTGGGGCGTGGCCAGGCCATTGCCTTCCCGGGCCCCTCTGGGCGGTCGGGCTGGACCTGCGCCTGCAGCTTGCGGAGTTCTGCTGGGGCCTCCGGGCGCACACTCGGCCTCTCGGCTCTTCTGGCGGCGCTCAGGGCACGTGGTGCTGGGGTTCGAACCTGAGTTCCCTGGGGAGCACTGCAGACTTCGCTCCTGCCTGAGCACGGGTGCTGGAGTCTGTGAGGCCTGTGGCAGGTGGCTGTTGTTCCCCCAGGGCCAGCGGCTCGTGGCCTTTCCTCCGAGTCCACTGCCGCCCTGCTGGGGACAGCTCCAGAGAGGATGGGCAGGCGAGCTGCGGGCACTGAGCTAGGATGTGGTCTCAGCACAGCTGTCAGGGCGCTTGCTGCTGTCCTGCAGAGAGGCCGTGACACGGCAGGCAGGACAGTAGGGCGCAGGGGCCTGTCCTGGGGCTCGCACCCTTGCTCTGGCCGGGGTGGGGCGGGGCGTTTCTGCAGGCTGCTCACGGGAGGGCTGGCTTCCCGGTCCCAGATGGAGTGGACACAGGACCTGAGCCGCGGGGTGGCCGCCGTGCCAGAGAGTGGAGGGGGTGCACGGAGCCCCGTTTCTTCCTCTTGGCTGCTCCCACCTTCTGAGAAGGAGCACAGGGGCCAGTAGCTGAGCCGGGGTCGGTCCCCAGCCCTGCCGTGAGGAAGCCCCGAGCACCACCACGTGTGGCCCCAAACCAGACGCTGTGGAAGAGCACCGTGACCCTGAGAGCGGCTGGGCAGACTGGGTGCTCGAGCCCCAACTCTGGTGCCCGTTGCCACACCGAACCCAGAGTCGCCTCTGAGCACCACCCCGGGGGTCCCAAGCCAGACTGGGGACGAGGGCCTTTTTGGGTGGTAGAATGTTGAGGCGTTCTTTTTTTTTTTTTTTTGCTGCTGTTTGGGTCACATCCGGCGATGCACAGGGGTCCCTCCTGGCTCTGCGCTCAGGAATGACTCCTGGCGGTGCTCAGGGGACCCTGTGGGATGCTGGGAGTTGAACCCGGGTCGGCCGCGTGCAAGGCGAACGCCCTCCCCGCGGTGCTATGCTCCAGCCCTTGAGGCGTTCTGTGGCTGTGTCTTCAGTTGAGCGGAAAAGACTCCTCACCGTTTGACGTGCAGTCGAGTTTTGTTACTTCGAAACGTTGGCGCTGCGTGTATGTGTGTGTGGGGGAGGGGGCACCCCTTGTCACTCAAGACTCACTCCTGGCTCTGTGTCCAGGGCTCACTCCCGGCAGTGCTCAGGGGACCGCATCAGGTGCCTGGACTGAGCCCGCCGCACTCTCTATGCCCCTTTTCGGCATTTCTGGATCGTTGCTTTTGTCCCTCTTGACAGTGCCCAGGGCTTGCTCCAGGCTCTGTGCTCAAGGTTCCCTCCCTGTGGAGCTCAGGACGGCCAGGATGCTGGAGGTCGTTTCCAGGCGGCATGCGCCGACACGCCCTGCCCGTCCTTCCCCTCCCCTTCTCAGGATTTTTCGATCGTTAAGCACTTGGGGGCCACCCCTGGTGGTGCTTAGGACTTCCCCCAGCTCCTCACTCAGGGATCACTCCTGGCGGGCCTCGGGGTCCCAGTGGGGTGCCGGGGACCAGACCGTTATCGACGGTGCCCATCAGGTCAGCCCTCCCTGCTCGTGCTGTCACTCCGACCCCAGCTTGGAAACTTGTCTGGGTTTTGGACCATACCTGGTGGTGCTCAGGGCCCGTGCTCTCGGCTCTGTGCCCAGGGTCAGTCCTGGGAGGACTTGGAACCCTAAGGGATGCCGGGGCGCGGGCCCGGTCAAGGCGTGCCAGGCAAGTGCTTTCTGCGCTGTGTGCTCTCTGGCCCTTGGAAAGAGCTTTCCAAAATATTGACTTGCCCTGCGAGCTTCATTAACTCCCGCTTTAGCTTCTGGCTGTGAAGCTTTGTGAAGTGGCTTTGTAAGTTTTCAAAGACAACCAGACGTGTGTGCTGGAGAGAGGGTCGCCCCTTCCTCCCAGATCTGAGTGCTGCGTGCCTGGTGCCCTGTGGGACGCCCCGTGTTAGCACTGGGAGGGACACATTCGGCTCTGCGGACCGTCGGGAGTGGCCGTGGGAATGGTGCCCCCACTGTGCAGAGGGCTCAGGAGGGCGGGGCGGGGGTGCGCTGGGCTGCGTGGGTGCCGGAACACAAGAGACCCTCGAAGGTGCGGGCTGGGAGGTGGCAGGCGCTCCTGCCAGGTGCCCAGGGTGGCGCCTGTCCTGCTTCGGATGCCGGGCTGGCACAGTCTCGGTCGAGAAGTGTTGCCTACTGCCCTTCCTTGTGTTGAGGGGGAGGAAGGGGTCCCTCGGGATCGTGCCTGCCGGTGCTCTGCGGACCAGATGGGATCCCGGGGATCAAGCCTGGGTTGGCTGTGTGTGAGACAAGCGCGCTACCCGCTGTTCCCTCCAGCCCTTGACCTCTCCTTTTTCGGAAGGAAATTTCGGCTCACCCATGACTGTGCTTGGGAGGCTGATGCTGGGCATTGCACCCGCGACCTCTCAGTCCTGGTCGGTCGCTCTCAGCCGGCTACGGTGCCCGCCACCTGGTGTGGTGTGGCTGGGGAGCACGTGCAGGGCCAGGGCTGGCACACAGCAGAGCTGCAGGTGGGACGCGGGGTTGGAACTCCCGAGCGGACGTTTGCCAGGCAGGTGCTCTGACGCTGCGCGAGCCCCAGGTGTATCTTGACACATGATAGAACACGGGCAGAGAGAGGGTGCAGTGGACGGGTGCCCGCCTTGCACGTGGTCGACCAGCTTCAGTCCCCAGTGCGGAATAGGGTCCTTGAGTCCCGCCAGTGGTAGGCCCTGAACACCAACCAAAGCGCACCTGGGAGACGTCCGCGGCTGTGTTCTCCAGGGCCGCCCCGTGCCCTGGCTTCTCGGAGCACGCCTAGTCTTGGCGGACTCGAGGCTGTGCTGTTGCCGAGGGCAGCCAGGGCCTGCAGCTGTCTCCGGGGTGCTTGGTGATGGGCTCCGGCTGTGCTGTCGGGGGGGGGCGGGGGGGGGAGCCAGGGCCTAAAGGGTCGGCTGCGCGGCGCCCCCGGACTGGCTCTCCGTCCCTGAGAATGTCCTCATCTGCCCAGAGCGGATGAGTTGCTCAAGGGGATCTCGTCCGCACTGGGGCCGTGTGTGTTGGCAGGACGAGGGCTGCCGTGCGTGGCGGAGACCCTGCGCCTGGCTGCCCAGGGGCCCGGCTGTGGGCCTGTGGGGCTGTATCACGCTGTGTGTCTGTGAGTCTCTGGGTCTGTTTGTCTGTGGGTCTGTCTGTTACTCTGAAGTGCATGTGAGTCTGTCAGTGGGTCTGTGAAGTGCATCTGTCTATGGGATTGTGAATTTGTGCATCTGAGTCTGAATCTGTGTGTCTGTGCGTCTGTCAGTGTGTGAATTTGTGTGTTGTGTGTTTGTGCATCTGAATCTCTGTATCTGTGTGTCTGTGCGTCTGTTAGTGTGTCTGTGAATTTGTGTGTTTGTGTGTCTGTGGATCTGAATCTGTGCGTCTGTGTATCTGGGTCTGTGAATCTGTGCGTCTGTGTCTGTGGGTCTGTGAATCTGTGTCTGAGTGTGTGTCTGTGGGTCTGTGAATTTGTGCGTCTCTGGGTCTGTGTCTGTGTATCTGTGTATCTCGTCTGTGTGTCTGTGAATCTGTGCGTCTGTGTATCTGTGTGTGTGTGTGTGTGTGTGTGTATCTGTGTATCTGTGGGGCCGGTTGCCCTCAGCACTCTGCAGGCACAGGTGGCCACACAGGTCACGTTGCGAGGGTCCTGGGCAAGGGGTCCCTCTGTCCCCAGCATCTGCTGTGTGTGTGTGTGTGTGTGTGCGTGCGCGCTGGCCCTGCGGTCCCCTCAGCCCGTGACAGCGTGCGGGGGCTTGTGTGTGTCAGAGCAGTCAGAGCACCTGCTGGCTCAGGCTGGGATTCCGGGGCCACCCCCACACCCGACGGGCAGTTTCGCTCTGTTCTGCTCTGGCGCTGTTGTGGGTGATAGGGCTGGGCCACAGTTGTCCTGGGATGCCCTGAAAGAGCTGGTGTGGCCTCGCAGCACTCTGGGGCAGGTGCCGTGCTCTCATTCTGACGTCGGGGAGCGTTGTGGGAGTCCCGGCCCCCTCGGCCCGAACAGCTCCAGAGGAGACCCAACACAGGGCGCTTCCGGTGCCTCCAGGTGCTCGGCTGCTCCCCAGGAAGCTCAGGTGTCAGTTCTGTGCCCGTGGGCGGCTGTTGGAGGGTGTCCCTGGCGCGGTGGTTGCGGGGTTGCAGGAGCACAGTTTGGACTTCCTCTAGGCGGCTCTCCATGCCATGGGCTTGGTCTGCGTCCCGTACTCTGGTTACTCTCCAGGAGAGCCCTGGCCCTTGTCTTTGCTGGGAAGCTGCCCGCCATCAGGTGGGGGCACTTCCCCACCCACTGGGTGTGCACGAGGCTTGGGGCCTGTGGCCCCACTGGCAGTGTGAGCGTGGCTGGGCGCTACTCCTGACCGTCTCCGCAGGGTCCCGACCCATCTGAGCTTGTGTGGGCACATGTCTGAGCTGTCACTGCTGACTTTGGGCTGGGTCTCGGGGCTCACTGCTTGTGATTCCTGTGCCCACCTGTGTGGAGAGGTGGTCAGCGGGCAGCAGGCCCTCGCGGTGGGCCTCCTGGTCTCTCTTCTCCATCCCCGGGCCCCTCCTGAGTGCTGCGGCTGTGGGGACTGGGAGGGACCCACCGTCTCTTTGTTGTCCCACCAAACTTTGCGTGTGGGATTCCCGGATGTGGCTCCAGCCACGCAGCCTGTGCTGCCCAGCCTGCGGGGACAGGCGGGCGCTCGACTCTGCTGCCCACCACCTGCCCTGGCCCCTCGGCCTGTCCCTTCATGCTGTCTAAGTGGCGCTGTCGTGGTCAGCCTCGTGGGTGCTTATCCGTCTTGTCTGCCTCTCACCCCGCTGGTCCCGCGGGCACGGGGCAGTGTCTTGAGGGTGACTTGGAGCCCTGCTGTGCAGGGCGGGGGCGGTGGGGTCCGTGGCGAGTCTCCGGCCTCCTGCCTCTCAGCATTGTGGTCGGCCTGGCCTCGTCACACGGGTCGCTCCTGGTGGAACTGGAGCTGGGCTTGGCCCCAGCACTCTCTGGTTCTCTTTGAAAGGGACGTTCCAGGGAAGCGCCACTCTTCTTCTCCTGAAGCGTCTCGGAGGACCGTGTGTGTGTGTGTGTGTGTGTGTGTGTGTGTGTGTGTCTGTCTCCCTCCCTCCTTTCTGGTTTTGGGCCACACCCAGCCTTGCTCAGGGATCGGTCCCGGTGGAGCTTGGGACCGTACGTGGTGGCAGGAGGGATGGAGCCCAGGGAGGCCGTCTGCAGGGCAGTGCCCTCCGCACTGTGCTGTCACTGCACACCTGTCTGCCTCAGTGGCATCGTGGTCAAAGGGCCTGGACCCAGGGCCGCTCACTCTCTGCTCCCGGGGCTCCCCTGAGCTGGGCGGCCACTGAAGCTGGGGCATCGCCCAGCCCATGTGGGGCAGGACCTGTGCGGCCTCCCTGGGACCTGTGCTGCGGTGGCCTGGGCCAGCCACCAAGGAGAGCAGGGACTGAGGGCACGGAGTGTGGGAGTGTGGAAGGCCCATGGCGCCTGGCAGACCGACGCGGAAGGGGGTCGCCGCGGCCCTGGGCCAGGGTCCTCCGGCCAAGCTGTGCGAGCTGTCCAGCTGCCGGTCTGGGCGGGGCGTGTCCTGACGGCCAGTCCTCCCCCAGGCATGGTCCTCGTGCGGAGCGAGAACGGGCAGTTGCTCATGATCCCCCAGCAGGCCTTGGCCCAGATGCAGGCGCAGGCCCACGCACAGGCCCAGCCGCAGACCCCCATGGCACCCCGCCCTGCGACCCCCACCAGTGC
>JAOXYA010000037.1:1593215-1604100 GCA_028565675.1 Sorex palustris | reverse complement strand
CAGATGCAGGCGCAGGCCCACGCACAGGCCCAGCCGCAGACCCCCATGGCACCCCGCCCTGCGACCCCCACCAGTGCCCCCCCCGTGCAGATCTCCACGGTGCAGGTGAGTCGGGCCGGGCCCCTGTGAGCAAGCTGGGCAGGGTCAGGCCGCCCCCGCCTGACCCTGATTCGGGGGTGTCTCTGCTGTCCCCAGGCCCGCGCCCCTCGCTGGGGACCCGCCGGTGCCTGCAGTGGCCCCCGGCCAGGTCTGGAAAGCTGGTTCCCTTCCTGGTTGGAGGGTGGTGGCTGCCTGGGAGGCTCACCCCCGCCATCCCTGTGCCTGGGGGCCGCGGGAGCCACAGACAGCGTTTCCGGGCTCACCATGTGGGCAGGGCAGGTGCAGTCCCGCAGGCTCGGGCCTCCAGTCGTTCCTGTCTGGGGTCTGCTCCTGGGCCGCGGGCTCCTCTGCAGCCTGTGGGCATAGGCATCCCACTGGGCGCTGGGCCCCGCCGGCCAGCACCTGTGTCGGGAGCCCGTGAGTCTGGACCCCTAGGAGATGGCCCTGGTACCCGCCCCTCTCGCTCCCGGAGGCCTCAGGCCAGGGCTGAGGGCTGCTGCTTTGACCTGTCAGATGCCCGGGCCCAGGCTTGGGGGCCCTGTGTGGGGGGTGATCCCGGGCCTTGTCCTCCCCCCAGGCTTGGGGCTCCAGGTAGGGGTGAGTCCTGACCCCTCCATCCCCTCAGGGTTCAGGGTCCCGGGTGGGGGTGAGCCCTGACCCCATCCTCTTCCTAGGCACCTGGGACCCCCATCATTGCGCGTCAGGTGACCCCCACAACCATCATCAAGCAAGTGTCTCAGGCCCCGACGACGGTGCAGCCCACCGCCGCTCTGCAGCGCTCCCCTGGCGTGCAGGTGAGGGGCGTGGGGCGCGGCTCCCTGGGGGCCACCTCTACCTCGGGCCGAGAATCCTCCTTCCCCTTCGCGTGACGGTGCTATGCCGCCCGGGCGAGTGGGGGAGGGGCAGGGGGAGGCCCGGACAGCCCTCGCTGTGAGGGCCGGGATTGTGTGGCTCTCGCATGCCTGCCCAGGCTGTGTGTGGGGTCCGGCTCCCTTCACCTCTGTCTGCTTCTTCCAGCCTCAGCTGGTCTTGGGTGGCACCGCCCAGACCACGGCACTCGGGACAGCCACAGCCGTGCAGACGGGGACCCCTCAGCGAGCCGTGCCAGGGCCCACCACCACTTCTGCAGCTGCCACAGTGAGTCCCCTCGAGGCCGGCCTGGCCTCCCCCCTGCCCTGGGAACTGTGTGAGCACAGACGCCTGCAGGCCCCTCCCGGGCCCCGGGCACGGGGCAGAGGCCACCTGTGAGCAAGCAGAAGGTGCAGGTCCTTGTGCAGGCATGTGCGTGAGTGTGCGTGCGTGTGCATGCTTGTGTACGAGTACGTGCGTGCATGTCTATGTGCATGTGTGCATACGTGTTTGAGTTCATGCATGTGTGTATACTCATGGGAGTGCGTGTGTATATGTGTGCATGCGTGTTAGTGTGCTTGTATGTGTGTGCATGTGCCTGTGCATCTTTCTGTGTTTGTGCCTGCATTGCCTGTGTGTCTTCTGTGTATATGTCTAGGTGCATGTGTGCTTGTATGCGTGTGCATGTGCCTGCGTATATCCGCGTGTACGTATGTCTCTGTGTGTGTGGGCATGCATGTACCTCGCTGCCTGTGAATGCGTCTGTGTACGTATGTAAGTGCCTGTGTATGTCTGTGTGTGTGTGTGCATGTGCCTCTGTCTGCATGTGTGCCTGTGTGTGTGTCTTCGTCTGCGTGTCTGTGTGTGCATGTGCGTATATATGCCTGTGTGAGCTTGTCTGTGTGCGTGTGTGTGTGTGTCTGCCAGCGGGCATGCTTGTCTCTGTGTGTCTGCATGCGTGTCTCTGTGTGTGTCTATGCGTGCGTATCTGTGCATTGACGTGTGTCTGTGTGCATGTGTGTGTCTGCACGTGTCTTTGTGTGCACCTGTGCCAGAGGGATGCCTGCTCTTCCCTGGTGACCTGCTGTCCTGGTCTGCCCTGACGCCCTCTCAGGCACTGTGGCGGGGGTTTGTTGGTTTGTCACTGCTGGTCCCTTGGGCCGAGAGGCGCTGGGGGGCTGTGCACGCCGTGCACTGTGCTCGGATGATCGGGCCAGTGTCCCGTTGCCTAGTGGGGGCTGAGCGGGCAGCAGATTCTGATGCACCAGTGCAGGTACCCCAGTGACTGCCTCCCTGCGGGGCCGGGACAGACTCCTTGTCTAGGAAGCGCTGATGTCCTGTCACAGCCCAAGCTGATGGACTCTGCGTCCCAGTTCTGTCCCCCGGGCCTGGCGCAGGCCCCTGGTGAGACCCCCGTGTCCTGCCTCCTGGCCACTCACTCCCTGTCTCCCGGTGCGCGCAGGAGACGATGGAGAACGTGAAGAAGTGTAAGAACTTCCTGTCGACGCTGATCAAGCTGGCGTCGTCTGGCAAACAGTCCACGGAGACGGCCGCCAATGTGAAGGAGCTCGTGCAGAACTTGCTGGTGAGGCCTGCGGCCCCGCTGAGTGGTCTTGGGGGCGGGGCTTGCGTGTGCCCGCCAGCACTGCCCGGCTCTGATTCCGGAGGACACCTGAGGTCGGGGGTGTGCCGGCCGCCCCCTCTCCTGCCTCCTGCACCATTTTGTGTGTGGGGGGGGTGGCCCCAGCTTCCCACCTGCAGACTCCGAGGGGCCTGCTCCATTGTCCAGGTCAGGGGCTGTTGGGGGTGTCTGGCCCCACCTGCCTCTTCTCTCCTGTCCACAGCTCGCCTCTGATGCCTTGCCAGGGACGGTCGCTGCGATGAGGGGTGCAGGGCGGGTTGGGCTGGGGCGGCAGTGTCGGGTGATGAGGGCTCTCTCGGGCTGCCCCCCGGGCATCGCGTGGCACCCCCAGGCTGGGGGTGCTGGCGTATGACGGGTGTGGTGCCTCCTGTCTGCGCTGCCCTGTGGCAGGGTGGTTTCCACGGACCACACCCAGGAGCCTCGAAACATAGGGTCCTCACCCAGGGAGCGGGGCTCACACTGGGGGTCCTCATAACACCAGGCGCCGCAGTGCTGGTTGACAGCTAAAGGCCAGCGGCTGCCCTCCGAATGCCCGGGCCCAGCTGTGCAGGCCCGGAGGTCTGGTGAGAGGCTCCGGGCCGAGGCCTGGTCCTCCTTGGGGCCCATGGGGGGGCCCGCAGCCGCGTCACGGACTCTGCTTTTCAGGATGGGAAGATCGAAGCGGAGGATTTCACGAGTCGGTTATACCGGGAACTTAATTCTTCACCTCAACCTTACCTTGTGCCTTTCCTGAAGGTAATTTTGCAGACCGGGCAGCAGGGGGCTTGTTACGGGGACACGGGGGCTCAGGGTCAGCACCAGGAAGAGCAAGCTTCCTGGCATGGGGCAGGGGTCCCCCCCAGAGCTCAGAGAAGCCAGGCGCCCGGGAATGGCACCGGGCTTGTGCCGCGCCCAGCCGCAGCTGCATGGACGCCTTGCCCCCATGGGCGGTTTCCCGCAGGCTCCGGTGTGTAGGCCGCGGGTCCGCGTGTGTTTGGCTCCCTGCCGGGCTCCTCTCCGTGCGCGGGGCGAGCCGCCGCCCTCGCCCTTTGCTGAGCCCGGTCTCTCTTTGTGCCCAGAGGAGCTTGCCCGCCTTGAGACAGCTGACGCCCGACTCCGCGGCCTTCATCCAGCAGAGCCAGCAGCAGCCGCCGCCCGCCTCGCAGGCCACCACGGCCCTCACGGCCGTGGTGCTCAGCAGCTCGGTGCAGCGCACGGCCGGGAAGACGGCGGCCACCGTGACCAGTGCCCTGCAGCCCCCCGTCATCAGCCTCACGCAGCCCACACAGGTGGGCGCTGGCAGGCCCGGGCAGCCCACACCGCTGGTATGAAGGCGCGAGCCGGGCTGTGGCCCCGAGCCTGCCTGGCGGAGTGGGGCGCTGATGAGCGTGGAGGGCGGCGCGCGGGCGGGGGCCCTTGTGTGGTTCCGCAGAACCAGATGCACCCGGTGGCCCGGGATTTCCACCGCGTCTGGGGCGTCGCCATCTGCGGCGGTCACGAGCAGTGGTTGGTCCGGGATGCACGGGCAGGTGGGTCCGGCCTGGACCCTATCCCTGAGTAATCTGCCTCGCCCCCCCCACTCCCCCCCCCATTGCGTGCTGGTTCCTGGCCCAGCTCTGGGCCTGCGGGGCAGAAGGGACAGTTGCTGTGTGGTCTGTGGTCAGGAGTCTCCATCTGCCAGGTCTGCCCTGAGCACGACAGGGAGGTGCGGCTGTGTGGGCTCCCTGGTCGCTCGTCACGGGCTGCCCTGAGCACTGAGCACGACAGGGAGGTGTGGCCATGCGGGCTCCCTGCCTGGGTCACGGGTGCCGCCCTGGATGCCGCGTGCCTTCCTGTCTGGAGACAGCAGCGTGGCCTGGCTTGTCACCTCCCCTGTCTGTCTTCTTCGCTCCTGGGCGAAGCGGGAAGGAGGAGCCCCTCCCCGGGTTCCTGCAGTGGCCAGACCTCGTCTGGCCTGGCTGCCGTGTGGCCGTGCGACCCGTGCCTCTGTGTCCCTGGGCCGGGCGGAGGGAGCGAGCAGGGCCAGGACTGCCGACTCGGGCAGAGGTGGCCGTGTGGGGCCGAGGGAAAAGGTCCGAGCACCCCTTGGAGAAGACACGGAGGGGGTGACCCCAGTTCCCTCGGGGTCACTGAGCGTCATGCACTGCCGGGGACCACCCTGCCCGGGAATGGCGGGGCCGTGCGGGCAGGGAAGGTTCACCAGGGCCGCGGGCTCCGTCGCAGGTGATCCAGCAGCCGCCGAAGCCAGGGACGCTGCTCCGGCCCCCCCAGGTGACCTTGACGCAGACGCCCATGGTCGCGCTCCGGCAGCCCCACAACCGCATCGTGCTCACGACGCCCCAGCACATCCAGCTGAACCAGCTGCAGCCAGGTGAGGCCGCGCCGGGCAGCCACCACCACACGTGTCGCCTGCTCTCGTCCCCCGGTGGCCGCTCGCGCACAGCCCGGTGCCTGGGCCCGCAGGAGGCCGCATGGGAGCTGGCACCTGCCCGGGGGCTGAGAGCTGGCGCCCCACATCTCGGGCGGATGGGCCCGTCGGGGGCCCGTGCCCGGACGCGGCGGGGTCACCCGTGCCTTGTGCCCCGCAGTCCCCGTGGTGAGGCCTGCAGCGCTGCCTGGAACCAAAGCCCTTTCTGCGGTCTCGGCCCAAGCAGTGGCGGCGCAGAAGAACAGACTCAAGGAGCCCGCGGGCGGCTCTTTCCGGTAAGGACGGGCCGCTGCTCTGTCGCCTCAAGTCGGCCTGGGAAGCGTGGGGACCGTAGCGCTCTGGGCTTGGGTGGGCCCTCTGCTTCGTGTGTGGCCCCTGTCACCCGCGGCCTGACCCTCCAGGCAGCGCTTTCTGCCCCTGCAGCCGAGGCTTCTGCCTTAGTCTTCGGTGGCTGCCACAGGCTTGGTCTTGGCTGTGCCAGGGGTTGTGGTGACCCGAGCTGGGTTCCGTGTCCCAGCAGGACGTGTCCAGGCAGCCGGGTGCGGGGCCGGTGTGAGTGCGGGGTGGGGGTGTTCTGGGCCTCGACCTGCGGCCACTCCTTTGCATGTGGGTGACCCTGGGCCTGAGCCACCACGTCAGACATCAAGGTAGAAAGGGCCTCGGTGTGCCCAGAGGGCTGGAGCCCTGGGTTGGACCCCCGGGCTGTGTGGACCCCCAAGTACTGCTGGAAATGGCCTAGACAGAAGGCACGGCCATGGGACAGGTGGCGGCGTGGCTCTGCTCCGTGGCAGAGGGAACCCCAGAGGGGGGAGGGAAACGAATGCTCATGCCAGGGCCACTGTGTGACTCAGCGTAGGCAGACTGCAGAGACCCTTGCCGAGCGCCCGGGCGGGGTCAGGCAGGGCAGAGGACACCAGCCCTCGCCTCGCGTGGAATTCCACCCAGACTGCATGTCCTCCTGAGACCTGCAGCTCTGGCCGTGGCCGCCGGCTGCCCGTGCGACAGCGAGAAGGCCGAGGACACTGCTGGCTCCGGCAGCAGGTGGCGCCTGATTCACTTGGGACCTGTGGCCGTGGGCTCTCTCGGGACAGTCGCTCACATGTGGGCTCTGCAGGGTCTCCAGACCCTTCTCAGAGAAGGGGACCCTGGGCGGGAGCCCTTGCTCTTCCACAGGTTCACGGGGGCCGGTGGCACAGTGGTCGGTGTGCCGCCTCTCTGCATGGCATGTGCCAGGGCACTGTGCCCAGGCCAGCTTGTCCGTCCGTTCGTCCTGCTGTCCCGCACAGGCCAGGCCCGTCCATCCATCCTGCCCCTGCTCGGGCCTGTCTCTCGTCCTCCTGCCCTGGCACCGGCCTGTGTTCTCACCCGGCCATCTCCAGGGCCCTTTTGTCCTCTGTCCGTCTGTCCTGCCTTTCTACCGGCTCAGAGCCTCAGGCTCGCTCCTGCTGTTTCCTTCACCCAGAACAGCCCCTTTCTCGGGACACAGCCTGGCTTGCTCCCGGGGCTGGTGCGGTGCTGGGGTCCGAGCCGTGCTTTCCTCAGGGCCCCTCGCAGCTCCGACGGTGGTCGCTCGCTGAGCTGGTTCTTCCCACGCTTCGTGGGCTGTCCGGACGAGCAGTCTCTTCCCTGCAGGGACGATGATGACATCAACGATGTCGCGTCGATGGCTGGAGTCAACCTGTCGGAAGAGAGTGCTCGGATCCTGGCCACCAACTCGGAGCTGGTGGGCACCCTCACTCGGTCGTGCAAGGACGAGACCTTCCTGCTGCCGGCACCTCTGCAGAGACGGATCTTGGAGATCGGTGAGTGGTGCCTGGCCAGGCCGCTGTCGGGACGGACGGTGTCTGGCTGGGTGGCCTGGGGTCAGATGCGAGCCGGGAAGCCAGGGCTCAGCAGCCCGTGGCAGGACCCTGCCTCCCCGGGGCCGCCCCCGGTGCTCAGGGAAGCGGCAGGAGTGGAGAAGGCCCACGTGTCCGTGACGCCCGTCCCCGTCCCGCAGGTAAGAAGCACGGCATCACGGAGCTGCACCCGGACGTGGTGAGCTACGTGTCCCACGCCACGCAGCAGAGGCTCCAGAACCTGGTGGAGAAGATCTCGGAGACGGCGCAGCAGAAGAACTTCTCCTACAAGGTGCCTGGAAGGCCTGTCCGGGCTGGCGGGGTGGGGCGTGCAGGAGGGTGCTGGTTCATCTGGACAGCTCGAGGGGTCCCCTGGAGATGCTCAGTGCCAGCGCTGACGTGGGCTGCCATCTCTGGCTCCTGGTGGTGCCGAGACGCGGGTCGTGGGGTTTGCACTGCGGGAGGCGCACAGCAGGGAGGGTCCGTCTCTGAGTCACACCGAGGGACCCAGGTGGATCTCCAGGTCCAAGTCCTGGCGGCGACTGTGTGCAGGAGTCCGTCTGCCAGCGTCCAGCTGCTGTGTAGGCCGGGCCATGTGCCTGGCATGGCTGGCAGGTGTGGGAAGGGGCCCCCTGGTGCCAGAGTGGCTGTCTGGCCGTGGGTCCTGTGCCCCCAGCAGAGGGAGCTGCGCCTGCTCCCTGCTCTGGGGGCCTGGGGGCTAGGGGCACTCACCAAAGTGACAGACCCCGTCTGCAACCTTGCTGAAGGACGATGACCGATACGAGCAGGCCAGTGACGTCCGGGCTCAGCTCAAGTTCTTCGAACAGCTCGATCAGATCGAGAAGCAGAGAAAAGACGAGCAGGAGAGAGAGATCCTGATGCGAGCAGCCAAGGCAGGTGGCCGCCGCTCGCGGTCAGCGTGCTGCGCCCGCTCGGGGGGCCGGGAGGGCCGGGACGTGCTTGTGAGACCACGTGGCTCACGGCCGCGGAGGGAGAGAAACTTCCGGGCCGCGAGAGGCACGTGGTCAGGGGCAGGAGTGATCCGTCGGGTGCTGGGCTTGCACACCGCTGATGCGGCTTCCTTTCCAGTGCCACGGAGGGTCCCTTGAGCCCTCCGGGAGTGACCCCTGAGCACCCCTGGGCGTGGCCCCCGGACAAGGCCTGTGGTTTTGTCGTGGGACCTGCCGCTCCACGGTGTGCACACCCGCCACGCTCCTTTCTCTTGCTTTGCCGACAGTCTCGATCCAGACAGGAAGATCCGGAGCAGTTAAGGTTGAAACAGAAAGCGAAAGAGGTGAGTGCTCTTGGCCCCTGGGGACGGGGCGCCTGCGCTTGGTTCTCTGGGGAGGCTGTTGTGTGGATTTAAAGGTCCTCTAGCCTCTGGACGTGGGAGATGAGTGTGTGTTGCTTTATTACCTTCAGGACTGTGGAATGTTCTTACTGCGTGAAAGGAGCCCGTTTGTTAATGCATCTCCGTTTAGGGATGTGGGGGCCACTCTGTGGCTCTCCTGGCTGGCAGTAGGAAAGCCCCTGTGCATGAACGACCCTTCTCTTCACTTTCCAAACAAAGATGCAGCAGCAGGAGCTGGCACAGATGCGGCAGCGCGATGCCAACCTCACGGCACTGGCGGCCATTGGGCCGAGGAAGAAGAGGAAAGTGGACTCCCCGGGCCCGGGGTCGGGAGCAGAGGTAAGAGGGCAGCGGCTCCCACTCCCTCCCGTGCCGGGAACCAGCTCCTGCGCGTGGTGAACCTTGGCGCTCCGGTCCGCTTGTTTGAGGCCATCGCAGGAGCCAGGAGTTCCGTCAGCGTCAGCGGTGGTGCGGTCGGGACTGAGGTGGAGGGATTTGGGAAGGTGGCACGGAGTGTCAGTGTGGGCACGCGGGTTGCAGGGCTCCCCGGACAAGGCTGCGCACTCGCACAGGAGCACCGACCTGTTCCCCGTTCCTGACACTGGGGGCCGGCGGGGTGTGTCCAGGGGACAGTGGAGGCCCAGCCTGAAAGCATCCTGGTGCTTTCCCACCGTGTTCCCGCTGCCCGCTGACCTCCTAGCAGCATGGCGGCTGCCTGGAGTCTTACAGCGGGCTGCTCTTCCTGGGCCCGGCACGCGGGCAGGTGCTTGTTTTCGCTTCAAGGGCTTGTCTTTAGGATTTCAGGTCTCCCATGTGCTCGATTGGGCTAAGTAGATCCGAGTATCTGCCACTCAACCCTATAGAACCAGAGACTAGAAAGGGAACTTCGTGCACCCAGGAGCTAGCAGAGCCTTGGGGCTGGCCACAGGCCTGGCCACAAAGCCCCGGGATTGATCCCTGTGAGCACAGAACAGTGAGGCCCACACTGCGGCCAGAGTCTGATGGGGGAGACTTTGGCACTAGACTCACACGCTTCCTCTAAACAGCAGCTCCTCGAAATCCTGTCACTGCTGGGCTCTCCCCGGTGCGGGAAATTCCATTCCGATTGCTCGGTACGCCCTTTCAGGCCACAAGAAAGATGGGATTTTCCCAGTTGGTTTCGCGAGACCTGCAGAGGGCTGTCAGCGAGCGGCTGCCCTGAGCCGCAGCGGGCAGGACCACGGGTCAGGGCTCACTCTCTGAACACTGGGGCGCCCAGATCGCAGAGGTGGTTTTTTTTTGTTTTTGTTTTTACTTTTTCCCACCGGTGCTGTTTCCAGACACCTGGCCGCTTGGTCAGGCTCATAGTGCTCTTAACGACAGGGGCGGTCTTCAGGGTGTGCCCACGTTCGTGCCTGCTGCCCTCAGCGCTCTCTGGAGAGCGTCTGCCGGGCCAGGTTCTCGCTGAGGGGCTGCAGTCTGTGCCGCTGCCCGTTTGGCCCGTCCAGGCCAGGACGTAGTGCCTTGGTTCCAGGGGCCCTCCTGGCAGAAGGCTGCGAGCGTGACGGGCCGGGCCTCCACCTCCCAGCCTGGCTCTGCTCGAGGCCCCCTGTCCACACGAGGGGGTCCCAGAAGGCCCCGGGCCAGCAGGCTGCCTGAGAGCCCGTGACACCTCAGAGCCGGGCTCCTGTGTGCCTGCACCTGGTGCTTAACAGATACTTTTCTCATAATTAAACCAGTTTCAGACCCAAGGAAACGCTGGGGGATAGTGGGCAGCCACGCCAGCCGTCCCTTCCACCCGCACACCCAAGGCTCCACAGAGCCACCCTGTCCCTCTGCCGCCTCACACGGGCCCGCCCCAGCACGTGGCCTTGCTCCACTCAGCACGTGGCTCTGCCCCGCTCAGCACCTGGCCCCACTTCTCCTGTGGGCCTGCCTCGACACCTGGCCGTGCCCCTCACGTGGGCTTGCCCCAGCACCTGGCCTGGCCCCGCCCCTCACGGGGGCCTCGCCTCCCCATACATCAGTCAGTCCCTGCCATCACATGGCCCCGCCCGTCATGTGACCCCCGCCCCTCCTATAAGTCAGCCTGTTCCCTATTACGGCCCCGCCCTTCACTCAGGCCCATCCCTCCCCGTGGGGCCCTCAGCCCTTCACAGGTGGATCCCCACTCGCGTGCCTTGCACAGCCAGACAGTGAGTGTTAGCACCTTGGCCGAGACTCTCGGTCTCAGCCCTGACAACTTTCACTGGGCCCAGCAACACCCCGATGCCCCCCAGCCTGCCTGAGCCTGTGGCCTGGCACTGGGTTTGCTCAGTGGTGCTGGGGGCGTGCAGGGTCCGTCGGGTCCGACAGATGCCCACTGCCTCCCATCTGGACCCCGCCCCTGAGGCTGTACTGGGAGACACTTCCTGCCCCTGCACGTGCTGCCTCCTCGCGACCCTCTGCCTGGTCGTCTGGGGCTGGGCCAGCGCTGTGCGTGGCGTGACGGGCTCTGTTCACGCTCCTCGTGCCCGCTGTGCGTGCCCGCCCTGCCCGGCCTGCGCGCTCCCCTCCGACGGGTCAGGTGGCACGTGGTGTGTCTTCTGCTGTGCACAGCTCCCCGGCTCCCTCAGCTGCCTCGCTGGCCTTGTGGCTCGGTCCCAGGGTGGACGTGACCAGGCGCTCCGCTGGGGCCCTGGACAAGCCCTTGCGCAGCTGCAGCCGCTTCCATGGACTCC
>JAOXYA010000037.1:1574463-1591483 GCA_028565675.1 Sorex palustris | reverse complement strand
CAGGGTGGACGTGACCAGGCGCTCCGCTGGGGCCCTGGACAAGCCCTTGCGCAGCTGCAGCCGCTTCCATGGACTCCGTGCTCGGTGCCTTCTGCCCTGCGCACCCTTGCCTGGCTCTCGCTGGCCGCGTCGTCGCTGTGCTCCCAGGAGCTGGCTGACCCTTTCACAGTGTCCTCAGGGCCCGGGCGGGCTCACCCCCGATCTGTGCTCTTCCTCTGCGTCTTACGCGTTTCGAAGATGTTGGGTCCCACCTGCTGATGCTCGGGTTACTCCTGGCTCTGCATTCAGAAATTGCCTGCGATGGGGCTTGGGGGACGGAGCTCACTCCCCATGGTGCGGTGGCTCTGGCGACCGGTTCAGCCTTGCCCGCGTGACGTGCACATAAAGCACCTGGACTCCCGTCGCCTTTGCTTGGGCGGGTGTTCGAGCCTGGGCGTGTTGGCCACGAGCCCTGCCCGTAGCTCCCAGGCTGCCCGGCGGGGTGGGAGTGACGCAGGCCCCTTCCCCTCGCCCTGACCAGCCGCACACACGTTTCCTGGCTTCAGGCTGTCTTCGCCTGCCGGGGCCACCCGGCTCCTTGTCCATTTCCCCTTTCCCTGAGCCGCTGCCTGCCCTCTGCTCTGTCCTGCTCTGCTGACCACCGAGTGTCCCTGCCTTCCATACTGTCCTCCCAGGCTTGGCCCGTCCTTTGTCCCGGATTTGAGTGGTCATCCCCCCGTCTCTTCCTTGAGTTCAGTAGATTCTCACCATGGTGGAGTTGAGCCGAGGGCCCTTTCGGGGGAGGCTCTGGCAGCGGCAGGTGGCGCCCCCTGCTGGCAGCTTTGCCCAGTGCAGGCTGCTGCAGCAAGCCTCCTGTGTGGATGTGTGTGTCCAGTGTATGTGGTGTCTCTGGAGTGTGTGTGACTGTGTGGTGTGTATAGGAGAGTGAGAGAGTTTCCTGGCCTCCGGCTGTCTTCCTGCTCCCCCAATTTACCAGGCCCTTGTGGAATGTCGCCTTTCCCTGTCTCTCCCTTAGAAACTTTCTGACAGCCCCTCCCTGACCAGTTCTGTACTCTGGGGCCATTTCCTAGTGCTCTGGCCGAGGGGCTGGTGCACGACAGCTGCTGTGGGCGTGTCCTGTGGTCTGTGTGTGCCCATGTCCCTGGGATGTATGCGCGTGTGCCTGTGTTTGCTCAGTGCTGTGTATGTACACTTGTGCCTGTGTGCCGTGTGCCTTCACGTGCATGTCTGTGTGCGCACACATCCATTTGTGCTTGCATGTGTATGTGCTGGCGTGCACACGCATGTGCATGTCCCTGTGTGCGTGTTCCTGTGTCCTTGTGAACCCTTGCGTATGTGCATGTCCCTATGTTGCGTGTGTGCTTGTCCTTCCATGTGTGTCCCTGTTTATGCCCTGCACGTGTGCATGTATCTGCGTGTTCCCGTGTGTACATGTGCTTCTGCAGGTGTGTATGTCCCTGCGTGTGTGCGTGCATCTGCAGGTTTGCATTCCTGTGTGTGTTCCCGCAGTTAGTCCTTGCATGTGCGGGTATCACATGCCTGCGTGTGTATATGTGCCTTCGTCTCCCCTCAGGGTTTGGTTTGTGCACACGGGCTCTCCCGTGGGTGGCTCACGGCTGTCCCCACTGCCTGGTCTGTGTCTGTTGCTGGACTCGCATGTCCTGTGCTCAGGTGGAAGAGGTCGACTCAGCTGGGCCTGCCAGCATGTGTGTAGCCGCTGAGCCCCAGGACAGGGCAGCGGATGGGGACGGGGTGCTTGCTGCGGCGCTGCCGGCCTTGGGATCGGCACCAGATTCTTCCTCAGCTGCTCTCTGGGGCCACACACCTACCCCTGCTGCGGAGCCTCTCCCAGGCTCCTCCTCTGGGTCTCTCTCACATGTCCAGCTGCACCATGGACCCTGTGCGTTTTCCCAGGGTCACCTGTGGGTCACCTTGCCCGGCGCAGACAGCAGTGCCCGCCCTTCCCCTCTACCCAGAGCCTTTGTGCTGCTCAGCCCGGCCTCCCTCCCCTGGGCTGCCCTTCTCCTGGAGTGCAGCCGGTGAGAGTGTGCTGTATGTGGGTGGCCAGGCAGTGGACCGGGCACTGCAGCGCGAAGTGCCACAGCTGTGTGCCAGGGCCGCGATGCGCCAATGCTCGGGAGCTGTTGGGCAGAGAGGTCTGTGATCAGTGTGGACTGTTGCACGCGCCTGCCCCCTACTGGCTTCTGGCAGAGGTGCCCACCGTGTGTGCCCTCTGGTGGGTAGCCTGGGGCCGGCACCCAGGCCCCATGCCCTGAGCCCCACCTGTGGTTCTCGTAGGCCCTTCCCAGGGCTCCCAGTGGCCCTGGGCAGTTGCCTGGAAAGCCTGATTCGTTTTCCAAGCTGGAGACGTCTCCCAGCGATTCAGCGCCCCCAGTGTCTGGGCGTGAAGGAGCTTCAGGGTGACCCTCTATGTGGGCGAGAGGTTCCTTTGCCACCTTTGTGGCAGCTGGCTGCTCGCCACCCTGCAGCCTGGCCGAGTAGGTGCGTGAATGATGCGCCTTGCCTGCCACCTGCTGGCCGCTCGCCACACTGCAGCCTGGCTGAGCTCTAATACAGCTGTGCCGGCCTGAGGTGTCTAGGGTTGTCAAGTCGTGCCTTTCCTGTGTTCCATCCCCCAGCACTGCGTGGCCCCCAGAACTGCCAGGAATGCACTGGGTCCGTAGCACCCACCAATGAGTGTGGCTTCCCCGATATTGGCAGCTAAATTCCACTTTTCCGGGGCTGGAGCAATAATACAGCATTTATATGCTATACTAATAGCATCTGCCTTGTATGCAGCCAACCCGGGTTCGATTCCCAGCATGCCATAGGGCCCCCTGAGCACCGCCAGGAGTAATTCCTGAGTGCAGAGCCAGGAGTAGCCCAGTGCATCGCCGGGTGTCACCCAAAACGCGAAAGAAGGAAAACAAAAATAAATTCCACTTTTCCCTTTTGATTTCAGATGCTACACGAACAGCCGTTCACCTGGTGGAATAGGGGAGAGGGGTGATGTGTGGCCAGGGAGGCCCGTGGGGATGGGTCTGAGCGGGGGTGTGGGGCTCTGGTTCTGCCCACGCCTGCCTCACACCCCTCACACCGTCTGCCCTCAGGCCTGTGGGCGGGGCTTCGCTGCTGCAGTGCCCGTCCCGCTCCCGTTCCCAGGTCTCAGTGGGGGGTTGCAGGGGCTGTGGCCACGCCCTGGGATTGCCGATCTCTGCAGCCCCTGCCTGCCGGCCCCGTCCTCCCCGTGCCTCTGACCCGGCTCTCCTCCTCCTCTTGCCTCCAGGGCTCGGGCCCCGGCTCCGCCATCCCCGGCAGCTCCGGCGTTGGAACCCCCAGACAGTTCACGCGACAAAGGATCACGCGGGTCAACCTCAGGGACCTCATATTCTGCTTAGAAAACGAGCGTGAGACAAGCCATTCGTTGCTGCTCTACAAAGCATTCCTCAAGTAGCACAGTGGCCCAGCGCACGGCCGGGGACGCTTTTCTATATTTGCAGATCACGCCTTTTTGTAACGAGCAACCGGGATCTTCTTTCAACCGCCGCCTCTTTGCAACGGAGCCGTTTTATATTCCTGTTTCTAAGTCAGCTCTTCAGTACAGACGGACACGCACTTCTGTGACCAGACAGAGGCCCGTGGGTCGTGGCAGAGGACAGCGAATCCTGACTCATCTTCGATTGAGTGGCCTTCTTGCCAAACAAGCCATATAAAACTGATGGAATCGTCTAGCAAATAACCCGCTCTCCTCTGTCACCTCGTAGCAGCCCCAATGATTTCCGCGTTTGGTTTAGTTCGACCGACTTCCCGCGTAGGGTGTGTCTACAGCCAATGACCTCATTTCATTTATTTTATTTTTGTACCAGTCAGTTGGCAAAGCAAACTGATTTTTAGAGTATTTATCTCCCCCTCTGTTCGAATTCTTGAGGGTCCCCGTGTCGCGCCTCCCTGGGGGCTGAGCCCGGGGGCGGGCCTGGGCGCCCTCTGAATGTGGCCCTTGTACAAATGCAGTTTATTTGCTATTGTTTGTAAAGCTGTAAAGTTAAAAGAAATGAAAACCTTTTCAGCATAAATATATTTTACTTGCACTGTGTTTTTTAGCTAAAAGTGAAAACTTAGATGAAATAAAATCAGAGTTGAGAAGAATCATCAAAAGACTGTTTCTCAGTGTGAATCAAGTGTTGGACAATGGTCGGTGTATCTTGTCGGTGACTGTACATAATCTCGGCACATGAAATGGCTGTGGAGCTGGAATTATTTTCCTAAGACGACGAGCGGAGGGCCCGCAGGGCCGCTGCAGGCCCCTTCTTTGTACCTATTTTTTTATTACAAATATACTAATTGGTTCTTTATATTTTCAGAGGTTATTGTATGAAATTGTCTATTGATAGTACTTTTATGACTGTAAATACCCGGCTTTCTCCGTGGGTGCTCACGGGCACTCGCCCTCCTGTGAGCGGAATGCTGATCAGTATTTTTTATCGACGCCTGAAAGCTGTTACCCCTTTATTTTGTCTTTTAGGAAATCCCCGTCTTTCCATTTTTTCATGTAAATTTTGCACAGTTACTTGTTCATATGTAAATATTTTACTTTCAAAAATGAAGTTTTTAATTGCTATTGTTTTATATAGGATTGAAAGAAAATTAACTCCTTTATTAAAAACAAATTTATCTGTATCTGTTTTGCCTGATTTTCCACTTTTTCGATTCTCGAATCTTGCCCAGCCCCCGGCTGGGATTGGGGCGCAGCCCTGGGCGTCCCGGAGCCCGCCTGTAGGGGGACGTGGGGGGTCAAGGGCTCGCCCCTTGCGGTCCCAGTCGCCCATTTGACCCCGTCTGGTCTCGAAGTGCGTGGGGCACCGCGCCTTGGGGGTCCCTGTGGAGACCCGGTGCTGGCCCCACTCCAGATGCCGCCTCAGTGCCGGGCCGTGCGGCTGCGGCTTCCCCACTGTCAGGCCCTGCCGCACGGGGGGACCTCGGCTGCCCCGTCGGCTGGTCCCGGGCACCAGGTGTGGGCAGGTGAGGGTCGCACAGTCCCTGGCCGGCCCGGCTCTCGGCTGCCCCCTCGCTATCAGGAAGGGCGGTGCAGGCTTGCTGGTGGGCCCTGGGCTGCTGTCCAGGCACAAGTGTCCCGTAGCTGGGGTCCGTGCGGCTGTGTGCCCCCGCCCCGGTGTCCTCTGCTGTGTGAGCCCGGCCTGGCGCAGAGCAGGAAGAAGCAGGTTTGGGGAGGAGCAGCGAGTCCCATGTGGACGGGGGCCCCGTCCTGGACCCCCAGAGTGAGGGGCGGGCTGCAGCCCACGGAGCCCTCTGGTGGCTGCGCAGGAACCCCCCTCCAGCACAAAGAGGGTCTCGGCCCCTGTTTGCAGGAGCTGTGAGGTGAGGCGAGCGGCTGGTGTTACAGGCTCTGCAGAGGCCACGGGCCACGCTCGGCTCTGACACGACACCGCCCTGACAGGACACCGCCCTTGTGGAGCGCTGAGGGCTGAGGGTGGGGACAGGCAGGCTGGCCGCCAGGCTCGGGAGCACCATGAGGAGACCACGGGGAGCATTGCGCTCAGTTGGGGGGTGGTTCTGGGCTGTTGTTGCTCCTCGGGCAATCCGTAGCCCAATGTCACCTGCTCACTGTCCTCGTGCTGGTGGCAGCAAGTGGGAGACGGGAGGAGGCGGTGTGCCGCCTGCAGCCCCCAGGAGCCACACACTCATGCATGCAGGGGGTGCTCTCATGCTAGTGCTCATCAGTTAGTGCTCCTCAGAGCAGTGCTCACCAGTGTGCTCCCTCAGACTAGTGCTCATCAGTGAGTGCTCAGACCAGTGTTCAGCAGTGTGTGCTCCCTCAGACTAGTGCTCAGCAGTGAGTGCTCCTCACGCCGAGTGCTCCCGAGTGCTCCCTCGGCTGATAGGCCTCTCCAGGCCTCTCTTAGGACAGCACTGCCCCCTTGGGTGCCCGAGCTCTGCTGGAGGTCACAGCTGTGCACGCAGCAGATGCGGGGGTGGGGTGCAGGGTATCCCTGGGGGTCCAAAGGCTCAGGCAGGATGTGGGCGGGGATGGGTCCGTGGATGCCCACCTGGGAACGTCACAATCACCAACCACCGTAATGGTGACCCCTCATGCCGGTTGTGCCTGAGCCCCCAGACTCGGGCCTACGCAGGCCACTCTTCCTGCTGCACCCCTGTGGGCTGGGCCCTGACAGGCCGGCAGGGCAGGACGGGCTGCCCCTGGGGGCTGCGCAGGACTGCACCCTCCTCCTTGCACCCCTAATTCCCCGCCCCCTTTTCTTTCATCCCCTTTCGTGAGCTTCCTCAGCCTCTTCCCTCGGACGGGCCAGCCCAGCTGCAGGTGTCAGAGACCCGGGTTCGTGTTCCAACCAGGGCCCTGCCGTGCCCGCTGCTGGCACTGGGTGTGGCCTGCGGGAGCGGTGCAGCTCTGGCAGGGCATCTGCCAGGGGAGTGTGTTCTTGGGGCTGGGATCACCCGGGATCTCACCTGGCAGGGTGCAGGGAGCGAGGTACACAGGCGTATCCCCCTTAGTCAGAGCGTGTTCGGGCGCTGGGCCCTGCCCCAGAGGTCCGTGGGGTCCAGGTTGGCCCTGCACGGGCCAGCACGTTTCTAGGGTTGGTGGGGAGAGGCCGGGAGGCTGGGGCGGCCACTAGGGTCCACCGGGTCATCTGAAAATGCCCCCAAACCTGTGCATGTTGCCGTGTGGACACGGGGTCCCTGTGGTGCCCACACCCAGGGGTGTTCGCTGGGGCAGATGCTGACACCTTGTGGCCAAGGAGCCCTGTGGGGGGGCGAGGGCACCATCCCCCCGACTGGGAACGGCTCGTGTGACGCCGTGTCCCCCGTCTCACTGCTGCAGGCCCGGTTCAGATGTGGAGTGCCCCAGAGGCCCCTCCTTGCCGGCTCCCGCCGGGCCCCTGTGGGCACAGCTGGCGAGAGACTCGGCTCAGCGCCAACTGCAGGTGCCCGATCGTGCCTGTTCCCGGCTGTCCCATCCCGACTGTCCCTGGCCACCGGCTGCCCCTTGGGGGACTGCGGGGAGAATTTGTGGATGCTGAGGCTGTGGGGGCTGCAGAGGTGAGCAGGGCCACGGCGGGCCTGGGACCCCAGAGGCAGCGGGCTGGCGCGGGTTCCTCTAGGACATGCGGGGTCGGGTCCCTGCCGCCTCAGCCCATCCCCGACCTCCCTGACCCTGGCTTGTCCCCATCCTCTGCCCTGCGAGGGGCCTGGCCGGCAGACGGGGACACGCCCGGTGGCCACACGGGGTGTGAGGAAAGGCTATGGGGACAGAGGGGACGGTGGCGGGCGCTCGCTTGCAGGTGGCGGGATGGTCCCCTAAATGCCACCCGGCGTGACCCCTGGGCAGAGCCAGGACGCCCGAGCACCGCAGGGTGTGGCTGGACGCAGCAGCAGGGCGAGGGCGTGGGCCCCAGGGAGGGGGCGGAGGTGGCGGGGTTTATGAATGGGCTTATCAACGGGCTTATTAACGGGTTTATTAATGGGGTTTATTCGGGCGCCCGACGGAACATCGCCGCTCGGCCTTTTTTTTGCCTTTTTTTTTTGGTACAAAATGATACAAACAACGATACAAAATAGTTGTGCTGTTGACGATTACAAAAGATGTGGACCGTGTGCCAGCGCCCCCCAGGCGCAGAGCGATGCATCAGACTCCAGAACCTTCCCCAGGACGACCACGGGCATGCGAGCTGCTACGGTGTGTCCGTTTCCAAACAAACATGCAGGGAGGGGCCGGGGAGCGGGAGGGGGAGGGGCGGCACGGGCCGGGGGCTGTGGTGGGCGCCGGCATGGACACACCTCGAGGGGCCCCCGGCCCGGCTGGATGGGCTGCTGCGGAGGCCGCCCGCTGCCCCCACTGCCTGCGGGGCCCTGGCTGCAGGATCGGGCAGAGCCCCCGGGCCCAGCAGAGGAGGCCGGGCCATGCGGCTGGACTCAGCGCCCCCGGCTGCCCGATCCCTGCCGAACATGCGGTGGAGGGCCCCAGGCACCGGGCGGGGCCCCAGGGCCCCAGGTCAAGGCTGCCCCTCCCGTCCCGGGGCCTCTGGGGGCAGCCAGGCCGGGCCCTGCCCAGAGCTGGACAAGGGGGAGGGTGGACCCTGGGCTCACCGGCCACCAGACATGCAGCTGTGCAGGTCCTGCCCGGCCGGACTCCAGACGAGCTTAGGGCACACGGGGGCACCAGGCAGACCCCCGGCCCATCCCCTCCCCCTTCCCTGAAGTGCTGGGGTGGGAGGCTGGCGCTGGCCACGGTGCCTTCGCCCTCCTGGGGGCCGGGGAGAGGCGGGCACAGGACAGAGGCCGAGGGTCCCGGTCGGGGGTCCGGCCCCTCAGGTGGGCGGGCGAAGGTGGGTCCGGCGCCGACCCCCGGGGGAGCGGGCTGGGGCCGGGCGGCCCTGGCAGAGGTGGGCAGCGCCAGGGTCAGCCCGTGTCCACCACAGCCGCGCACCCGAGAGCCCGGCTGGACGTGACCGCAGGGGTGCCTGCAGCGAAGCGAGTCGCCGCCCTTTCTCCTCAGACTGACGCCGGCTTCCCGTCTTGCCGTGGCCAGCAGTGGCCAGCGCTGGCCTGCGGGCGTCACCGGCCAGTCCTGAGTGAGGTCGGACACGTGCGCCAAAAGGCACTTTCGTTTCTCGGAGTCGGCGCTCGGCTCCGGGTCTGGGTCTGGCCAGCGCTGCGCTCTCCCGGGCCTGGGCCGCGGCAGCGGCGTGGGTGGGCGGGCGCCGTGTCTGTCCGCCTGTCTGTCCGTCCGTCCGTCCGTCCGTCCGTCCGCGTGCTAGTCCTCGCCGCCGCCGTACATGGCCGCCAGCTTCCTGAAGTGCGGCCCCCACTCGCTCAGGTACTCGTAGTCCTGGTCCCCGGAGCTGGACGAGTCCAGGGAGCTGACGGAGCCGGCCGTGGAGCCGCTGCCCTCGTAGTCGAAGACCAGCAGCGAGTCGTACGGGGGCGCCGTGGGGTCGTTGTCGGCTGCCCGCAGCCCCTGGTCGGCAGAAGCGCGTCAGGCGGGCGGCGCCCCGGACCCCAGTGCCCGCTGCTCCCTGGGGCTGCGGCTGGGGGTGGGGCAGCCCCGGGAAGGACATGGGGCACCCACCTCGCTGATGAAGTCGCCGATGTCCCCTGGGTGCGGCACCACCGGCCGGGCGGGGTACTGGGGCTCGGCGCCCACCGGCCGCTCGTCCACCCGCCGGACCCCCGGGCCCTTACTCAGCACGTGCTCCATGGCCTCCGGCTGCTGCAGCTGGCTAAGGTCGTAGTCCTGGGGGGGACGGGCAGGGGTGCCACTGAGGCAGGCACCGGGGCCCAGAGCGGCGCCTCTCTGCAGACGAGCCCCGCCTCGCACGCACCGCCTCAGCCCTGGACGCTTCATCCTGTGTTCACGGAGCCCCTCACGTCCACTTGTAAGCCCGGAACTCAGCACACAGCACTCGGGACTCAGCACACACAGGACTCAGCACTCAGAACCCAGCATGCAGGACCAAGCACCCAGCAGATAGTGGTTAGGACTCAGGACTCAGCACTCAGAACCCAGCACCCAGCACACTGTGGTCAGGACTCAGGACTCAGCACTCAGAACCCAGCACACAGGACCCAGCACCCAGGAGACATTAGCACTCAGCACCCAGGACTCAGCACCCGGGACTCAGCATTCACCAAACAGTACTCAGCCCTCAGCCCTCAGCATGCATCACACTCTCCTCATCTCTCAAAGCGACTTGGAGCTGGGGTCCCTGTGCTCTCCTGGGGGTGGACGTGCCCTCGGCTGCCCAGCACCGGGCAGTGGACGTGGGGTCGGCCCGCCCTCCGCCCGCTCGCGCCGCGGCTCACCTGGTCCTCCTCGCCGCCCCCCTCCTCGTCGTACTTGAGGATGTTGTCCCGCACGTCGTCCTCAGGGTCGATGAGCAGCTGCTTGGTGTGACGCTCCCTCTCGCGCCGCCGCATCCAGGCCACGAACAGCAGCACCAGCACTGCGGGGCCACGAGACCAGCCATGACGTGAGCGCCCACGAGCGCGTGCGGGCCTGTGTTCCTGTGTGTATCTGTGAGCACGTGCGCGTTACGGCTCTGTATGCAGGCGTGTGTCTGAGAACACGTGCACGCGTGGCTGTGAGCATGTGCAAGTGCACGCATCTGTGTCCATGTGTTCATGTGCCGGTGTATCCGGTGTACATGCGTGTGACCGTGCGTGCACCTGCATGGTAGGTGCCCATGTGTGTCAGGTATCATGCATTACCCATGTGTCCATGCATGTGTGCCCACATCACGTATGTTCCCATGTGCTGCTTTTCATGTGTGTCCCCGTGTGTCCCCCTGCATGCCTGTGTGCTCGACGTGTGTGCTGGAGCTATGGGCTGGGGTCTGGAGGAGGTTCTGGGGCCCCCACCCTCTGCAGTGGCTGCAGGAGTGACAGGCAGGAGCTCCCGGTGCGGGCAGGAGGGGCTGTGGCCTGCAGGGGGCCCCGGCCCCGCCGTGCCAAGGCCACGGGGCTGGGCGGCTCCTGGGAGGCAGCGGGGTGCACGCGGTCAGGCCGGGGTCTCCGCACTGCTGGGTCCGGCTGGCCTCCACCCACACTGGCCAGGCGGGCCCGAGCCAGTTTCCTGGCCTCGTGGGGTTTCCAGAAGGTTCCTGGTGAGGGGGGGCCCGGTGCCCGCAGCTGCACTCACCGAGCAGCAGGACGATGCACAGGAGAATGGACACGATGGCTCCGGTGCCCAGCCCGGCAGCCGCCACGGCCCCCGCGGAGGTGCAGTCCCCGTGGTCGTCACAGGGGCACACCTTGACCTTGATGACGGACGTGTTGGACAGCGGCGGGTTCCCGGAGTCGGTGACGGCGACCGGCACCTCGTACACGCCAGCCTCCAGGAAGAAGACCCGCAGGCGGAGCTGGGCATAGTCGCCTGGCGGGGACACGGCCGTCGGGGGGCACTGAACCGGGAGCACGGGGACCGACCGGACCACCCACACCCCACTGGCGCGCACCCCGCGGCACACACCACAGCCTGGCACGACGCGCACACGCACACACACGAACACAGTGCTCACCTATGCACACGCAACAGACGTGACAGGAACACAACCGGCTGTAGGTGCACAGGCAAGATCACACCACGCAACACGCACAAACACGTGCACATGCATGCACGCAGCAGAGTGTGCAGAGGCACACGCATGTGCATACCACAGACACGAGAAAGGCACATGCGTTGTCAGAACACAGCACACTGTTCCTCCAAAGGACACAGTGCAATGCACACGCACCCCGGGCACACAACACGCACCCCCAAACTCACGTCACACAATACACGCACGCAGAGCTGCACTCAGAGCACTCGTGCCCAGCACTGCACACGTGCACCCACCCACAGGCTCAGCGGGCACATGCGTGCACAGACACTGCCCCCCAGGGCTGATGCGGCAGCGCTTCCTGGAGCGAGACGGAGCCGTTGGCCGAGGCATCTTCTTACAAGGAGGCCAACGGGCCGCCCGGAGGAGCTGACCGCCAGCGCCCAGGACGGGGGCCCCTCAGTTGTGCCGCTGGTGGGACCCAGCCCTCGCTCCTGGCCACCTCCACGGCCATCCCCACAGGTGCCGCCGGGGAAGGGGCCGCAATGCCGCCCACGTTCCCGGGCTCACCGTTCAGGCGGGTGATGGTCCAGTTCCTGCGCACGGCGGTGGGGACGAAGGGCAGCTCGAACACGTAGGGCCCGACGTTGGGGTCCATGTCGGCGTCGGCGGCAGTGATGTTGATGGCGCTCAGGCCCGGCCTCTCGCACACCTGCGCCTCCCGGGGCAGCAGCTCGGGGGCGTTGTCGTTGATGTCGATGAGATAGATCTGGAGGGTCCCCGTGCCACTGGCCGGGGGGACTCCTGCAGGACGCAGGGCAGGCCATGCTCACGGGCGCCACTGGGCACCAGACCAGCCCCAAGCCCACTCATGGCCCACAGGACAGACCACGGGGCAGAACAGAGTTCGCAGGACATTGCACGGACAGACCACGGACAGGTCAGGAGGCGCTCCTGACCTTGCCTCAGTCACAAGCCTGCCCCACACACGCCACGCAGCCCCGCACGCACACGCACAAACCACCCCGTGCCTGTCACGCACAACACTAGCCCACCCACGTTCATGCCCGCTCTGTGACACGGCCCAAGTATCCCCTCATCTGGGTGCTCAAGGCAGGGCTGGGGGCCCGGGGCCGGCCGTGTCGCACACCGTTGTCGGCCGCGAGGAAGGTGGCCTCGTAGACGTTGTTCCTGACATAGAGGGACTCGCGGTCCAGCACAGCCGCCGTGGTGACCTGCCCGTTGGTGGCGTTGATGAGCAGCCAGCCCGCGGGGTCCGACAGCTTCGAGTACCTGCGGGGGCGGGGGAGGGGGGACGCGGGCTGAGCCCAGGGGTGGGCGCCGCGTGCCCACCTCGCGTTGGGCCCAGGATGGGAGCCGCTGCCCCGACCCGTGCGGGACCCACATGTGGGGCCGCGTGTGGGACTGTGTGCAGGGCGGGGGCACACGTGTGTGGGACCGCGTGGGGCAACCGCACCTCACGGCCTGCTGCAGGAAGCGGTCGGGGTCCGTGGCGGAGAAGGTGGTCAGCAGTGTGCCCGGGCGCGCACCCTCCTCCAGGCGGACGAGCTTGTGGTTGGACGGGAAATATGGGGCCTCGTTGACGTCCACCACTGTGATGGTGACCCCAGCCGTGGACTGGAAGGACATCTGGATGCCGCTGGCCAAGGGCGCCTGGTTGGACACCATCACTGTCAGCATGAAGGCACGGTTCAGCTCATAGTCCACGGCCTGGGGCGGGAGGGAGAGAGGAGGGGAGAGGATGGGGGAACAGGAAGGGAGGGGGAGGGGGGAAGGAAGAGGAGGGAGGGAGGGGGAGGGCAGGGCATGAGCCCTGGCAGCTCCAGCCCCCACGGCCCCCTCCTGGCGTCTGTCTCCTACGGGGTTTGGCCAACGGAGCAGAGGCCGGGCACGGGGACCTTGCCGGGGACACGCAGAGGGCCATGAGGTCAGGAAGGCAGGCGCCCCCACTGTGTCTGACAGCTGTGCCCCCCGGGGGGACGGGGAGGCGCAGGCCGGGGACCCGGACAAACCCTCCTCGCTGGAGCCTGAGCCCGAGGTGCCGGGCCGGGTGCTGCCTGCCCCCAGCACTGGCTGAAATTGCAGGAGCTCCAGGCAGCAGCAGCAGCGGGTTCAGGGAGCCTGGGCTGGGGTGGGCCTGCAGAGCCAGGGCGTGTCCCGAGAGCGGGGCCGTGACGCTTCTCCCCGTCGCGTTCTTGCCTGGAACGCGCTCACGACAGCTGACGTCCTCGCAGCCGTTTGGGACATGAAGTCCCGAGAGCACCTTGGGTGGCAGAAAGGAGCGCTGTTGGCCGCGACCTGCTCTACGGGCATCGGAGGGTAGTTTCTAGAACCTTCTCGGCCAGGAGAGCGCTGTGGAACGTTAGCTGGGTGGGTGTGCGGGACATGCAGCTTCTGAATGACCCGGCTGGCGGTTCCCTCTGCCCCACACCCCTGCCCTCTCGCTGTGCTCCTGGCGAGGGCCACCGAGGCAGATGGCCGAGAAGGAAAATCAGCGGGTGAAAACCGCCTGAGAGACAGACCCGGGGTCACGGAGCACAAACCCCCCACGCTCCCCGGCAGTCCCGAGACGCCGGACGCGGAGACGGAAGCACCTTCCCACACGGCTGGTAGCTGCGCTTGGTGCTGTCATGTCTGACTCGGTTTCCCTCTGGAACCCGGAGAATCCCAGGTCAGAAAGTGGGGGTGGACAGGGCCAGGCAAGGGGACACTTACGTAGCTGTGCATGCGCGAGCGTGTCTGCACATGCTGAGGGTGTGAATGGGTGGGAGCAAGCGGCTGAGGGCGTGTGAGGCTGATGTGTGTGAGGGTACACAGGCACGTGTGAATATGCACACGTGTGAGGCTGTGTGCATGTGAGTGTGCATGTGTGTGAGGGTGTGTGCATGTGTACATGCGTGAGAAGGTGTGTACACGTGTAAGGGCACATGCGTGTGAGGGTAAGCATGTGTGTGAGGGTAACTTCATGTATGTGCACGTGTGAGGGTGTATGTGACTGTCAATGCGCATGTGTGAGGGTGCATGTGAGGATATGTGCACATGTGTGAGGGTGTGCACCTGTGTTAGCAGGTGTGCCCGTATGAGGGCGTGTTCGTGTGTGCGTGTGAGAACGAGGAGGCGTGAGCGGCTGCCTGCGAGGGTCCCGCCCTCAGGGTGTGTGTGTGCCACGAGCACCGTCTCTGCGCCCCGTGCCGTGGGCGGGTGGGTGGCCGGCAGGGGTGGCGCCCACCTTCACCACGGTGACCAGGCCCTCGTTGGTGCCGGGGTCCGTGCGCACGCTGAAGTGGCCCGCGGGGTCCCCGCTGATGATGCGGTAGACGGCGTTCCAGTTGGGCGAGTGCGGCTGGTCCCGGTCCAGCACGGTGAGGTTCGCCACCACGGCCTCCACGCGGTTCTCGGGGACCTCCCCAGCGTACTGTGGAGTCAGGGAGGGTGTGAGCCTGGGGCCTGCCCAGTGCTTCGGCCTCGCCCTGTGTGCGGAGCTGGGGGCGTCCCGGGGTCTCTCGTTCCTGCAGCTCAGGCCCAGCAATGAGCCCGTTTCCATTCATGGCCACCGTCCAAGTCACCTGTCCACACACAGGCATGGACAGACGTGTACACACATGTGCCCACCAGCAAGCATACACGGCACACAGCACACATGCATGTACACGATGCACAGAACATCTACATGCACACACACACTGAACACACGTAATGTGCATGTTCGTGCTCACATGCACATGCCAGAACACAGCATTCCTCACACATATACGTACACACAGGAACAATGTCTATCTATGTAGGTACACATACACATACCATACAAACCATGTGCAGAGAATCCACACAACATGAACACACATGTGCACACAGCACCACGTACTCACTTGCACATGCACATACCACTTCCTCTATGCACACAATACCGCACCTGCACACGTGTGCAGAAATAGCACACATGCACGTACAATGTATGCACCAACACAATACACACACGTGCACATACCACACACATATATGTGCCACACACTTAACACCCCACATAGTATACAACATACACACACCATGCATATGCATGCACCACACACAATACACACATGAACACCGTTAGACACATTACAGTTACATACACTATGAACACACAAAAACACATATTCAAATAATGTCCACATATGCAGTCATGCATGCACACACATGCACTCGCACACACACACACACACACACACACACACACACACACCCTCCCTCCCTCTCTCTCTGGTTTCCCTAGGTTCTCTCAGGGCATCCCCAGGTGCATCATGGCCAGTGCAGGTGGACGGGGGACAAGCTTGGGGCAGGCAGGGCCGAGAGGCCTGGGCTCGGGCTCAGCGGCTGGCAGCCACGGCTGGGACTGTGGGCACCACCTCCCACATGTGTCGGGGCTCTGGAGACACCGACAAGTGGGGGCTCACACCAGGCAACAATTCTCCTGCCCAGCCTGAGGCCAGGCCAGCGGGGGCACCTGCGCCCGCACTCAGGGCTGAGCCCTCGAGGAGGCGGGTGAGAGCCTGGCTGGGGCGAGTGCAACCCAGCGAGTTGAGCAGGCCTGGCCGCGAGCTGCTGAGGGTTTTCTCATCAGCCCTCCCCAGCGGGGTGAGCTAGTCCGCGGGGGAAAGTCGCCCCTGCTCCCGGGGCCTCAATGCAGGGATCTGGGAAAGGAGCAGGCTGCACAGAACCGGGGGCTGAGACGGGCCCAGAACCCACCGTCACCCCAGACAGTGGCCCAGAATTCCCAGGAGGGCAGGCAGAAGGGACCAGAGTCAGTGCCAACCCTTGGGTCACACAGACTCAAGTGGGCACGGGACTCGCGTGCACGCACGACTGTACACACACGGCCACAGTCACAGGCTCCGCCCACCCGGACCACGCCTCACCCGCCCTGTCCCCGCCCCTGTCCCCGCCCACCCGGACCACGCCCCTACCCGGCCCAGTCCACGCCCACCCAGAGACCACGCCCACCCAGAGACCACGCCCACCGGGCCTGGCCCCGCCCGCCCATCCGACCACGCCCCCTCCCGCTCCGGTGCCCCCAGCCCCCGGGCGAGGCCCTCACCGTGCTGGTCGTGAACTCGGGCGGGTTGTCGTTGACGTCGGTCACCGAGATGATGGCCGTGGCAGTGTTGGAGAGGCCGTAGTTCAGGTTGCCCTCCATGTCCGTGGCCTGGACGATGACCGTGTACTGCTGAACTTTCTAGAAGGGGGGTGGGCAGCGCGTCAGCCTGGCTGCGTCTCGTCCCTCTGCAGCCGGCTCCCCTGGCCAGGACTGTGGCCCTTCCCCGGCCGGGCAGGTGTGGCAGCTGGCGCCCACGGCTGGGAGCACATTCGCTGCTGGGCCAGAAGAGCAGAGAAGCCGCGGGCCCCGCAAGGCCGCACTCTTTAGCCGGACCCAGGGGCCACTCGCCGAGAGGCAGGTCTCAGCAGGCGACAGGCCCCTTGGTGAGCTGCGCTCGTGTCTGAGCCGGCTCGGGGGGACAGGGCAGGGGCTTGGCTCAGAGGGGCCGCACGGCCTCTCCAGCTCGGTCTCCTGGGCTCAGGCGGGAAGGCAGGCAGCAGGGCCCTGGCTGTACCCTTGCCCGAGGGGGCCCTGGGCCTCGAGGAAGTTGCCGCCCGGCTCTCTGGGGACCCCAGGGGAGGGACCCCAGGAAAGAACTTCCCAGCACCGAGCGATCACTCGGGAAAACCAGGGTAGCGCCCAGAGAATCAGATCCAACCCCGCGGACGGGACCCGCCTCAGCAGACAGGCTGCCTCAGGACTGGAGGCTGCCGTCGCGGTGGGTCACCAAGTCTCATTTTGTCCGTCCGCCTCCGTCACCGTCCACCCCCACCTGCAGAAATGAATCCAAAGATGAAATCATGAAATTTGCATATAAGTGGATGGCCATGGGAAGTATCATGCTAAGTGAAAT
>JAOXYA010000037.1:1563071-1574363 GCA_028565675.1 Sorex palustris | reverse complement strand
CATCACCATCACCATCTCATCTGGGGACAGATGAGAATGCAGTGACCTACCATCACCATATACCTACCCCATCCATCTATCCATCCATCCATCCATCCATCCACTCACCCACCCACCCATCCATCCGTCCATCCATTCATCCATCCATCCATCGATCAATATATACCCCCATACTCTCCCCACTCACTCGCCCGTCCATCCAATGAGGGATGGGACTGGCTGTGTGTCGGGTCAGGGCAGCTGCCATGCTGGGCTCTGGGCTCTGGGCACCAGGAGGTCCCTGCGGCCCCTTCTTGCTGACCCCTCGCTCTGCTGCTGTCCCAAGCAGTGGCCTGGTGGCTAGAGGAGCCTCACCGGGCCAGCACCGTGGGGTGGCTGGACTCTGCCCCCGCCCCTGAGTTTCCAGGAGAGGCTCTTCAGGCTCCCTGGGTGACCCTGCACCCGAACGGGGAAGCCCCAACCCTGCTGTCCTTCCCCTGGGGTGCCCCCACTGGATGCGATCGCCTCGGATGCCCACTGGCCGCGACCCTTGACCAAAGGAGGGTCACCATGAATGACAGATGATCCATGCATGACGTGATGTGCACAAGGTGCCTGGATAAAGGGACGCTGAAGGAATGCCAGAGGGTGACAGCGACGGTCGGATGAGTGGGTGGGTGATGGTGATGGACGGACGATGTCGACTTGCAATGGGGACAGCATGTGGACGGATGATGGAGGGATGAGATGTGGAGATGTGGACCTGCCCAGCGAGTGGTGGGCACTGGGGGTAAAGTCGCGCCCACCCAGGCGCAGTGTGCGAGAGAGAGATGCTGTCAGGTGTGTGTGTGTGTGTGTGTGTGTGTGTGTGTGTGGCTGTCCAGGTGAGGTCTAGAGGAGGCTTCGCGCTGAGTAGTGATGGCCAAGGGGTCAGCGGGGTCTCTACATCCCTGGCCCAAGCAGGGCTGATGCTCACGGATAACTGAAACAGGAAAGGCTGAAGGTCAGGGGACTCCGGCCAGCAGGGCTCGGCTGCAAGGGGCCAGCGACACAGGCTGGGTCTGGGGGCAGCCACCAGTCCTGAGGCAGCACCCGCCCTTGTCGGGGACACAGCACACACACTCCCGTGCACAGACTCAGGGCACAGACACTCCCGTGCACACACGTGTGCAGACCCAGGCACTCAGGCTCAGCAGCGAGGTGCGTCGGGCTCTGGCCGTCAGGCATGCGGGGGTCTGGGCGGGGGCACCAGGAGCAGCACCACGGCCTCACTCCCCCTCAGCCGGAAGTGGGCTCTGGACCTGGGGTGGTCTCTGCTGCCCCTCCCGCCGGCTCACCTCGCGGTCCAGGCCCGCGGCCACGGTCACGATGTCGCCAGTCTCGCTGTTGATGGTGAACATGTTCTGGGAGGGGCTCTGCGGGCTCTGGGTCACGATGCGGTACCGCACCATCCCGTTGGCCGTGGTGTCGTCATCCGCGTCGTTGGCCGTGACGGTCATCACGTAGGTGCCTGCGGGAGAGTCACTCAGGGGCAGCCGGCCACCACCCCCCCCCCCCACGCAGCAAACACGCCACAGCCATGCGCTCCCTGTCGTGGGCCTGTGATGTCATGAGCTCCCCTGTGGGGAGGGGGCTCGGGGCCAGACCCCCAGCTCTCTCTGCAGCCCGGACCCCCAAGGGAGCGGGAGCTCCTGCAGACGGCCAGGACGAGGCGTCAGAGGAAGGCCCTCGCGGGCGCGTGCTCAGACCAGCCACGTGGGGCCTCTGCGTCCCCCTCAGCGCCCGCCCTCAGGCGGCTGTTGTTGTGGGCAGCGGAGGGTCCAGGTGGCGTCCTGGGGGCGAGAGCGGCCCGGACAGCGCCAGGAGCAGCAACAGGGCCTGAGCGCCCGGCCTGGCCCACGGTGGCCTCTGGGCGGTGAAAGCGTCTGCGGCTTGTCGACAGCCCAGGCTCAGAGAGCCCCGGAGCCCGGCCCGATGCCCGTGTCTGCCGGGGCTCTTGGCACGAGGACCCTCTTCTCGGGGGGCTGCCGGTGTGAGGGTTAGGGTCACATTAGGGTCACCCCACGGCCTGGGCCTCTGCTTTCTCCCACTGTGAGCAACGGGGATGAGTTCAGGCAGGGCTGTGGGGGACGGGGCGGCCGGCACCTCCGCTGTCGGGACCCAGGCGGGTGGCACAGTGTGTGCCCCTCTCCACGCCGTCCTGCCCAGAGACGCGCCACACATACGTGTCATTCCTTTGGGTGTCCGGGGGAGGGCCCTTCATGTCCCACAGCGTGAGCTGTACCCTGGGCGCAAACTGTGCCGGCTCCGCTCTGGGCAGGACCCCGCTCTGGGCTGCCCTCTGCACCTACAGCACCCTGGAACAGGGGCCGGCAGGGCAGTTCACAGCCGAGGGCGGGAAAGTGGACAGCACAGAGAGGCCTGAGGGACAGCGGGCAGCCGGGAAGCCACGGGCAGAGGGTGGCGGAGGGCCGTGGGTGTCGGCACCGCCTCTCTCTGCGCCGGCGTCCAGGCTGGTGGGGAGGCCCCCGGGGCCCCTGCGCGGGGCTGGGTGCTGAGGTGCAGCCTCTGTCCTTGGGACACCCAGCATCCCGTGGGTGCTGGACTGTGGGGCGCCAGCCACCACCGACACGGACCACCCGGCACGGGACAAAGGAGAGGGGAGGGAGGCGGAGTCGAGCTGAGGGACCCGAGCTGATGGCCAGCTGCCACGGGGGTGGGGGACAGCCTTCGCCACGGCGGGCTGTCCAGAGCATCTCCGAACGCGGACCCGCATGCGGGCACCGTGGGCAGCAGGGCAGCTGTGCTTTGGCTTGGCGCCTGCGTGCCCTGTCGGGAGAGCGGCCCTCGTGTGGCCTGTGGTGGTCTCAGCCCCGTGCAGGGCTGGCCCAGGAGACACGGGAAGTGCAGACCGGACCCACACGGTGCCCCAGGGTGGGCGGTGGGAGAGGTCCAGGGAGGTGTGCGAGACCCTGGCAGGGACTTGGCGTGGGGAGAATCGGGGGGGAAAGTGGAACAGAGCGTGGCTGAGAGGAAGCATGACAGGGGCTCACAGCAGCCCCTAGATGGGGCACGCATGGGTGCGAGGAGGGAGAGTCAGCCTGGGCTGAGCAGAAGCTGGGCAGAGCCCGAGGGAAGGGGCTGGTGGGGAAATGTCCCAGGACTCAGGCCAGAGGACACAGAGCTGACTCGGGACCACCCGACACCCACAGGATCCCAGGACGGAGCCCCGAGCACAGAGCCTGGAGTCAGCCCCAAGCACAGAGCCGGGAGCCAGCCCTGGGCACTGAGCCGGGAGTGGCCCAACCCTCCTCTCTTCCGGGCTCCCCTGCTCTGTCCCCAGAGGTGAGCGCGTCCCCCGTGCTGGCCCTTCTCCCTCCGCCTTAGAATCGTTTGAAGTTTTGGGTGGGAGATTCTGCGCCTCAGATCCCAGGACCCTGGTCCCCGCGGTGCGGCGGGTGGGACTGGAGACGGGTGCGGGCGGCGTGCAGGAACTGGCTCGGGCGGCCGTGGGTGGGGTGGCTGGCGCAGGGGGGCCGAGAGTGTCAGAGGGGAAGTGGCCCTCGTCCCCACCCCTGGCGCCTCGGACACCAACCAGGGCAGGGCAGGGGACCGAGGCCGAGGGTGATGGGGCCCAAGATCAGCTGCTGCAGGGCAGGGTCGGCCATGGGGGTTCCGAGCTGCTCGTCCCCAGCCCTCAGACCTCGGGGACGCAGGGCCAAGGGCCGGTGGGGACACAGGAGGAGCCGTGGGGGCCCTGGGGGCCACAAGGGGCAGGGCCCCACGACACCCACCCTTGGGGCTGGCCAGGCCGGGCAGTGTGTGGCCTCAGCCCACGGCTCCAATGCTGGGGACTACAGTTGGGGCCGAGAGGGCATCAGGGCCAGCGGTCAGTCTGGCGGCCCTGGAGGGGGGACTCCACGGACCCCCCTCACCGCGTAGGGGCCGGGGCGGGGTGCACGCAGCCGCCCACGCAGGGGGGCAGCAGGCCTCTGTGCTGCTCTCTGCGTCTCTCACGACCCCCCACAGAGCGGCACTGGTCCCGGGGGGCCTCCCGAGCCCTGGCTGCACCAGCCCCACAGCATGGGGGGGCTGCGGGGGGACGAGCTGCACCCAGGGAGACAGCGGGGCCTCCCAGGAGGGACCAGCCGCCACAGGACCCCTGTGCCCCCAAGGGGCCCCTGCCGCGTCTCCGCCAACCACACGACAGGTGAGGGCTCCTGTCCACACGCGGGCGGGCTCCTTAAAGGATTAATTTCACAAGCCTTAAATTGCAGTTTAATTCGAAAACTAATTCAGCCCCATAATTGGCTTTCTGCACAAATCACTGAGGCTCAAGATTTAAAGACCTAATATTCAGATGACTTTCGAGTACCTGCGCCATCTGGGCACTCGCCCGCGGCGTTTATCTCGGGGCACTCTGCTGGCACCAGAATAAATAAAAATCTGGGCGCACGAGCGGGAGAATCCGCCCGTCCAGGCCTTGTCTGCAGTGGTGATTCCCGGCTCCAGCAGGGTATGTGTGTGGGGGTGGCACACACAGGCGGCAAAGCGGGTCACACCATGGGCACCTCCGCCGGGGGCCTGGCTGCATCCCTGAGGCCATCCTGAAGGCGGGGGTCTGCTCTCGGACCCTGAGCCCGCAGGTTCTGTCCACACGGCCAGTGCCGCCCAGGCACCGCAGGGCCCAGGGCTGGGAGACCTCAGGGCCACATGGCGTCGGGAGGGACACTTCTCCCAGAGCACCAGCGGGGCCAGCACCCCCGGCTGCTGGGGCACACCAGTAGGGCCAGCTCTGGGAGGGTGGGACAGACACGCACGGACACCTGCCTGTGGCCCACGGCCGGAGGTAGACAGCCTGGCTGCAAAGTGCCCCGTCGGCCAGAATGACGTCACCAACACCCATGGCCTGTTGGTCAGAGTGGTGTCACCGATGCCCCCAGGGCCCCAGCAGAACTGGGCCCAGACCTGGATCTCTGCCGGGCCGGCTCTGGGCACTGCCCATGTGGCTGCACTGGTCCCTCGCAGCCCCTTTCCTTTGGCCGGTGGCCCGGAGGCGAGTCCCTCCCCACGCCCGCTGCTCCCCAATCCTGGCAGGGGCCCTGGGGCCTTCCCCCCCTCCCCTCCCTCTGCCCTGGAACCAGAGTCCTTCCTGCTTTCCTGCCTAGGAGCAGAAAACATCAGCCTAGGGGCCCCTGACGTGCAGGCGGAGGGGCGCCACAGCCCCGCCCCGGCACCCAGGACCCGGCGTCCACCCTGGGTTGAAGCGCAGAGCCCAGACGCCACTTGCTTTGGGTGGTGCCCGCTGGGCCGTGGGGACCAGCTGTCACGTCAGTGGGGCGTGGACGTCACGGTCCCGGCACACATGTCACGGTCCCGGTACACGCCTCACGGTCCCGGCACACAGGTCACGGTCCTGGCACGCACACCACGGTCCCGGCACGCATGGCTGTCTGGCTGCTCACCTGGCTTGGCGCCCTCATGCACGGAGCCGTTGTAGACGGGGCTGAGGAAGTCGGGCCGGTTGTCGTTCATGTCGATGACGTAGATGTACAGGTCGATGGGGTTCTCCACCTTGTTACCATTCATGTCCACGGCGTGGGCTCTGAGCTGGAACGGCCCCACACCCGTCAGCGCCGGCTGCGGTGGGGCGTCCCCCAGGGCCCCGGGGAGGGGACACACGCTGCTTCTCATGGGAGCATCCTGGGAAGCTGTGGGCTCGGGAAGCCCCTGTCCTGCACCCGCACGGCCTTGGGCTGGGCTGCCACTGCCCGCCCGCTCGGGCAGCCGCCGCAGAGCCCGGAGCAGGGGTGGCTGTCCCGTCCTGCGGGCTCGGCGCCCTCAGGCGGCCCCACCTCCCAGGGTCCCCAGCTCCCCAGGGATCTTCTCTGGGGGTCCCCACCTCCCCCGGATCCCCGCCTTCTTGGTCCCTCCTTCCCGGAGCCCCTCCCGCCCGGCCCCGCTCACGTGGTAGGACGCCCGCTCCTCACGGTCCATGGGCCGCGTCACGTACATGCGGCCAGACATGGAGTCGATGCTGAAGACCTCCATGGGCGGCTGGTCGGCGCCCACCCCTGTGACGCTGTAGCGGATGGGGATGTCGTCGTCCTTGTCGGACCGGATCTGAAGGGGAGAGTGTCAGGGAGAATGCCGGCCGGGGGTCCCCGCCTCTCCCGCCCGACTGCCGCTGGCTCGGGGGCCACAGCCGGGCTGCGGGGCAGCTGTGACGGGCACCGGCGGCTGTGCGGTGAGTGGACCCCGCCCGCCCTCACCTGGGGTCCCTGCAGGTGGCTGCTGCCCGATGGGGGTCGGGGCACCAGAAACCACCGGAAGCCCCCACCTGGCCATGGTCAGTGTGGCTGGTCAGCCTTGTCCCGTATCGGCCACTCGGACACAGGGAGTGCCTGGCTGGGCATGGCCCGGGCAGGCTCGCAGGGCACTGGACAGTCTTGGGGAGCAGGAGGGGAGGGTCCCTGTGCAACCGGGCCAGCCCACCTAGCCCTGCCCAGACACAGGGACGGTCGTGACTGCCAGCCCAGTGCTGGGGGCAGGCGCGTCCGTGGGCGCCTGTCTGCATTTTCTTCTCTCCCGCATCCGTCGCTCACGCGTGGGCGGGGATGGGGGGTCTCCAAGCGCCCGCTGTGGCAAGAAGCAGCAGAGCAGCCGGAGGAGTGGGTGGCGGGCGGGCAGCTCAGCCGGGACCTAGGCATGGCCTGGGGGGCTGGCACACACGCGTGCCCGTGGCCCTGGCCCCATCCCGGCTGCCATCACCCATGCCCAGGGCAGTGTGGGACCGAAGCCTCTCCCTCGCTTCCTCTCAGGGGCCCATGGTCAGCGGGGTCATGTCCAGTGTCCCGGTGTCCAGCTCTGCTCTGACGGCACCATGTATTTGTGTGTACACGCGTTCACAGGTGGACGTGGCGGTGTGCAGGCATGTGTTCACGTGTACAGGGCAGATGCTCGGGCACACTGAGCCGACTGTGAGCATGTACACATGTGTCCGTGTCCTGAGGAGAGGCTAACACTTCCTTGCACACAGGATGTGACCCACCGGGAGCCTTGCAGGGTTGGGGGTCTCAGCCACCCCACAGGGCTCACGGCACCCCCAGGAGCGCAGCTCCGAGAGGGGCAGCCTGGGGGCTCCAGAGACGAGCTGCAGGCTCCTGGCAGGCCTGGGGCAGCCCACAGGGGTCCTGGCGGGCGGGGAGGGCGGCTGTTGGCTCCTGGGAGGAAGAGGAGCAAGGAGCTTCTATCCGGGATCAGCCGGGGCCCCTACCCGGGAACAGTGAGGGCCAGCGGGCCGGGGGCTCTCTGTCACCGCAGGCCGTGTCTGGGGGCTGCCCTCAGGGTCCTCATCGCCTCGGGGCTGACGGTGCCACAGGTGCCAGGCCACTCCCGAGGAGGAGCAGTGGCAGATGGGCGCAGGCGCAGTGAGGGGCTGACAGCGTGTCCGTGCAGCTGAGGTGACCAGAGCAGGCTCAGGGTCCCAGAGGGCTGGACTTTGGGGCCTGTGTGATGGCAAAGGGGTGGGACCTCCCAGGGGAAGGGGACACGGTGATCTCCCTCGTGTCTGCCCTAGATGGCCAGTGACCCTCACGAGGCCAGTCGGGGACGTGGGCAGCAGGTGAGGGGCACCAACAGGGGTGCGGGCGCAGCCAGACTCGAGACCCCATGGCCGGCCCACCCAGCGCCACGCAGGGACCTACAGATGGCCAGTGGCCGGGGCTCTCCCCAGTGGCCATTGTCAGTGGCCCGAGGGACCTGAGTGACCCCACTGGGCATGGGCTCAGGCGGCAGCGGTGGTGGCAGAGAGGACATGGCCCCGCGTCAGCGAGAACCACACCGATCCTCTCCTCTCTCTCCTCGGGAGGGGCGGCCAGCGTCCCTGACCCCTCGGTGGACCCAACTCCCGGTGACCCTGCCGTGACCCCCAGGGTCGCACTGGCCAGCTCAGAATCTCCGTCAGGTCGCCTGACCACAGCCTCTGACTTGGAGCCCGCACCGGCAGCCAGACCCCCAGGCCAGCAGAGCGAGGGGCCCCCACGCCCAGACACTCACGGAGAGTCTGAGGGCAGGTGGGCTGCCCGACAGCCGGGAGGACGGGGTGTCCTTTCTGCCTGAGCCCCTGCCCAGGTGCTGGGCCCCCGCCAACCTGTCCGGCCTGTCCTGGACCCCTGCAGCTGACAGGTGCCTGCTCTCCTCAGGGGGCCTTTCCTGCCTTTCTGGAAGTTTCTCCACCGTGAAGAGCCTGTGGACCCTCCTGGCAGGAGCCCGAAGCCGCTGTGGGGAGCTGGAGCCTGGCAGGAGCCCTGAGCTCGCACGACTCACTGATGGGTGACACTCGGGGGTCACAGCCCCGCGCGCCCCGTGGATGCCCCAGACACAGCCCTGCCCAGGACGCCCATGGGTGTGTCCCTTCGCCCAGAGGGTCAGCTGGCCTCTCGGCAGCAGCATGCACCGTCGTGCTGGCGGGAAGGTCACCTGCCCTCCCACCTCCCCACACGCTGGCTCGCACCAACCATCTTCAGCAGACGCCACAGCAGAGGGCGCGTCCGTGCGCTGTGTCACCCTGTCGGGCTGGAGGTGGGGCTCCCTGTCCTCAGCACTGGCCGTCCAGCACCCTGAGGCTGTTGGGGCACCTGGGACCCGAGCAGGGTAGCCCCGTGCATTCATCCTGAACTCACCACCCAGAAAACGCATGGCCGGCAGCAGAGAGCACCTCGCACTCAGCACCCCAGCACAGAGCACCCAGCCCCTGCACATATCACACTCAGCACTGAGGACCCAGCACCCAGCACTGAGGACCCAGCACCCAGCACCCAGCAGTGCAGCTACCCGGGGCACCGTGAGCCCTCTGGCTGACATGTGGGCTCTTGTGGCCCCTCACGGCTCACCCTGGGGTCCTGCAAGTCACCTGCCCCCCTTTTCTCTGCACGGCCGGCACCCCCTGCTCTGCCCCCCGAGCACAGTCTGACGAGCTCCCGTTGGAGGCTGGAGGTGCCTGGGCTGGGGCGTCATGCAAGGTTGGGGGGCACTGGGGCCGTCCCGAGGGGGATGCCCGGTGCCCTCCATGGCGGGGCCACAGCAGGAAGCAGGGCGTTAAGCCCCCCACCCTGGCGGATCACCCCAGGTCTCGTGCCACAGGGCAGGCACGGGCATGCACGGCAGCCACCGGACAGGAAGCGTCAGGGGACAGAGGCCTGAGCACGCCCCCGCCCTGGGGGCCACAGGTCTGTGTCCGCGAGGAGCTCGTGACTGGCCCAGCCTGTCCCCGCCTCCCCGCCCAGGGGTGGCACTCACCCGCACCAGCTGCTGGGGGAAGGGCCCCCGCGAGTTCTCGGGCACGTTGATCGGGGGGATCACCCAGTCTCGTTTCTGCCGCCGGAGCCCGCCGGGGCTGCGCTGTGGGGCCCAGGGCAGCAGGGTGTCCCCGGGGGGCTGGGCGCCCACTGACTTCTTCCCTCGAGGAGGCTGTGGGACAGGAGAGAGGTGGGCACGGCATGTCACGTCACAGCCAGTGGGGGAGGGTTCCATCCCCGCAGTCACGCCGGCAGGCCGGGGAGCCACGGAAGGAAGGGACCGGCCGCGGCGTGGTCAGGGCTCTGGAAACCTCGGGCTGGAGAGACGGAGCGGGACGGGACGGGCACGGCACACGGCACACGGCCGGGACTTGACCCTCGCACATCCCCGCACGCCACGGGAGTGAGCCCTGCCGCTAGAGCCAGGGGCGGATCCACCAAACAGAACCAAACAAACGGGAGAGAATCGCAGAGAAGGAACGGAGGTCGTCTATGCAGACAGCCCGAGCAGGTGCGGTCGTGATGGGAGTTTCCGGAACCCGAGAGGCCAGTGTCAGCTGAGGAGACTCCCGCGGGCCAGCCCCTGACACACACAAGGACACTCGAGGACGGAGCCTCCTTCCGTGGCAAGACCAGGGCCATGGTGGGTGGGACAGAGGGTGTTCCAGCACAGGCCGTGGCTGCTCACGTGGCCACCCTGGGCCGTGCCACCAAGGGAGCCCCAGGCCTCAGAGGGCGCCGCAGCCGTACCGGGGGTCGGGGCTGGAGCTCTGTGTTCCCACCGGCAGGCTGGACCCAGCTGCACCCACACCCGGCCCAGCACGGGTGGAAGCAAATATCATCGCCTGAGGCCATCGGGGCTGCCCCGGAGGGCGGGTGCCTGCCGTGGTCCAGCTGGGGCAGGCAGCCATGACCGGCGGCCGTGACCCAGCCCAGGAAAGAGCCAGGCGGGACCCAGTGCGGCGTTCCCGGTGGTTGGGGCTCCCAGTCCGCAGCCCACCACAGTGTGACAACGTGGCCACACGGAGTCGGTTCCCGACATTCAGGTAAATCGCAGGCTAAGGCTGCGACAGACGCGTGACCGATCTGGGGAAGACGGACGTGGGGAGCGGCGTTAGCCAGGGGTGATGGAGGGGACCCAGGCCCAGGTGCCCCTGGCAGGCCAGTCCCCACGTCCCCGGCCATGATGGCAGAGCCGTGCTGGGGATGCTCCCCGCAGATGGCCCAGTGACACCCCCTGGGCGGCCCAGAACCCCCGGCTTCGCAGGGGCCCGGTCCAGGCTGACCCGGCCGCCAGTGCCCACATCCAGGCAGGTCCTGCAGGTGCCTCCCGCACTCCCTGTGCCCACGGCAAGAGGAAGGGCCAGCGAGAGCCCCGGCTACAGCCGTGCCCGAGGGGCTGGACATTGCGGCAGCTGGTGTTTCCTGCAGCTCCTGGGGACAGCTGGGCCAGGAGGCGCCTGCGGGCGACCTCTGAACCCTGGGTTTGACCCCTCCTCTTCTTAATCAAGGGCTCCGGGGTGCGGTGCCACTGCCTGATGGTGCCCTTAGGCCTCCTGGCACCCCAAATCGCTGCCGTGCCTCTGGCTGGGCCCCAACTATTGGGACGTTTCCTGAGAAATTAAACGGCCCAGAGTTGGGTGTGTGGGGCCACGCCCACAGCCCACCTGGCTCCGCTGTCCGAGCTCATTCACGGCCTTGATTCAGAGACCCGCAAATACGACCCGAAAGGGGTCAAAAGCCACAGTTCATCTCGGGCCTGTGTAAGGCTGAACAGACCCAAGCCACCCCAGGGGTACCCCTGGCTCCCGCCACATCCAGGGAGGGCTTCCTGAGCCCTTGGGCCCCGGAGAGACGGGCTCAGCGGCAGGAACGCTCACAGACGGGCTCCCAGAGGCGCGTAGCCGCTGGCCCACAGCTAGGGCGGCAGGGCCAGGCAGCACAGCCAGGTGTGGCCCAGAGTTAAAGAGCAAAGCCTGGGGCTGGAGCAATAGCACAGCAGGTAGGGCCTTGC
>JAOXYA010000037.1:1535591-1562971 GCA_028565675.1 Sorex palustris | reverse complement strand
TTTTCAATACAAATACTGAGAGGCCATCATGTTTGGTTGTTTTCCCACTTTCAGCACACATCTTCCATCCAGATGATCGCTTCCAACCATCATTGTCATAATGGACCTTTCTCTATCCCAACTGCCCTTTCTCTGAGCCCTTGAGGCAGGCTTCCAAGCATGAACCATTTGTCTTGACCATTGTTTCTATTGTTCTTGTCTGTTAGTCTCATACTATGTGGTTCTATTTTTTTATATCCCACAAATGAGTGCAGTCATTCTGTGCATCCTTTTCCTTCTGAACATATTTCACTTAGCATCATATGCCCATGCCCATTTATAAGTGAATTTCATGACTTCATTTTTTTTTTCTAACAGCTCTATAGTATTCCATTGTGAATATGTACCAAGGTTTCTTTAACCAATCATTTGTTCTTGGGCACTTGGCTTGGTTCAAGATTCTGGTTATTGTGAACAGTGCTGCAATGAACATACAAATGCAGATAGCATTTCAGCCTTGTGTTTTTGCACCCTGGGGGTATATTCCCAGAAGAAGTATTGCTGGATCAATTTCTAGCGTTTTAAGGAATGCCCATATTGTTTTCCAAAAACTCTGGACCAGTTAGTATTCCAACCACATGAATGAGAATCCTTCTCCCCGCATCCGTGCCAGCACTGGTTGTTCTTATTCTTTTTGATAAGTGCCAATCTCTGTGGTGTAAGGTGATATCTCATTGTTTTGATTTGCATCTCTCTTATTATTAGTGATGTAGAGTAATTTATCGTGCCTTTTGGCCATTTGTATTTATTCTTTGAGAAAGTTTCTGTTCATTTCTTCTCCCCATTTTTTGATGGGGTTGGAGTTTTTTTCCTTGTTAATTATCTACCAGTTCCTAATATATCTTAGTGTCTTTGTTTATTGCTTAATTTCTGTGTATTTTAAACTTAAATAACTGGAATTTTTGTTTTTATAAAATTTTATTAGACATTATGCAAAAATACTGTTTTAAGTGCTGTTTTAAATTTCTGCTATAGTGGTCCATGTAACAGTCCCTCTATTTTTGCTAATCTTCAGGAACAAGGTGGTATAAATCACTAGGCTATAGAATATACTCTAAATTTGCTTTAGGCTGTACCATCAAGATCTGTGGAATTGTACTTTCACAGTTGCACATCAAAATTGTCTCATCTTAAATTTCTCAGAAAGAATCCTGTGAAGTGACATAATAAGGATTTTTGTTACCTATAAGTATGCAGTTGGCATCTCTGTTCTATATCTATGTGTTCCTATATATATGTTCAATCAATTATGGATTAAAAATGCATGCCATATAGTTAAACCTATTTTAGCAATACACTGAACTCTGATCATTAGTCCCTAAAAACACAATGCAGTGACTATTTCCATGCATTTACATTGCATTCATATACAAACACAGTAACAATAAGTCTCACAATGTTACTGGGAGGGCTAAAGCAAATCGATGAACAATGGGAGAACAGTGACAGTGACATATAATAGGTAATCTAGAAAAGACTTAAAGTATATGGGGGTATTGAATAGATGATTATTACAGAATTAGAATACATGTAGATTATGGTGATTCCTCAACTAATCCTCTATTCATATCAAATGATGACTAATTTCAAGATTTTAAGAATTTCTAACCATTTCTTGGCTGACTTAAAAAAACAAAAACACTTAGAGATCAGTAATACATTATAAAAGGCAACAACTTTAGTTAAGTAAATTAATTATTAATTTCTCAGGAGCAGTGACTTTATGTAAAAGAAACTGTTAATTTATACTTTAAACTTACTAAATGGAAATAATATTAAGCAAATTGTATATTTTACTGGGGGTAGTTTATTTGATAAATAAAAGAAACAGTTAAAACTTTTGTAACCTTTGACATGTTTTTTATATTAATAATTTTTCTGTAGTGCAACCCCCCCAAATTTGTCACATTGTAAGTATTTCCCCACAGATATGTGTATGTATATATATATGCATTATATATACATATATAATATATACAATATTAAACATTTCCTTTGAAATGATTAATGTTCTCTTTAAAGAAATTAGTCAAAAAGAGGAAGAAAAGATATAGAGAGCTTCATCAATAAGATAGTGACACAAAGCTTTCTTTTTATTGGTTTATAGAATCTTTAGTGTGCTATAAGTGAAGAGGAATTCCTTAGGATTTGAGTTTCTAATGCATAGGACTAAAAAGTATAGTTCATTTGCTGGTGATATAATTCTGTCCTTGTTCACAGATTAGTAGTGTGCTCTTCTGTGTTTTCCTTATAGAAAGATCAGAATGTGTTTCTGATGATATGTTTCATAAGAGGGGGAGTCAGTTTTGGTGACATTGTTGGTCATTTTTGTGTAAATGAGTTGAAGGTGCCTCTAAGACACCTTAATGATAGGGATCTTAAGGTTCAAAGATGAGTACAGTTTGAAGACTGAAAAACATTATTCATCTTTATATATTAGTGGTGATAATTACTGATGAAGGTTTGAGGAAATAGTATAAACTGTAGCACTGTAGCATTATCCTCCCATTGTTCATCAGTTTGCTTGAGCAGGGTACCAGTAACGTCTCCATTGTGGACTTGTTGTTACTGTTTTTGGCACATCGAATACCCCACAGGGAGCTTGCCAGGCTCTGCCGTGAGGGCAGGATACTCTAGGTAGCTTGCTGGGCTCTCCTAGAGGGATGGAGGAATCAAATCCGGGTGGGCCATGTGCAAGGCAAATACCCTACATGCTATGCTATTGCTCCAGTCCACTAGTGATAATATACCTAATTTTAAAAAAGTTTTTAAGAAAATAGAAAATTATACATAGCATATTGCTACATAGCGACATTGTTTAAAATAAGCAGTCTAAATATTGTTACAATTTGATAAAGAGAAAGGTGTCTGTCTACATTTACACACAGGTATTTGTCTATATATCTATAATTTTTCACCCCTCTGTTTCCCATGAACTTAGTAAGAAGAGAATGTACACCAACATGTTAATGACAATCCTCTTGATGGTAGAACACATATTTATAATTGAGAAATATTATAATATGAAGTAGTGAAATTTTAATTTGTTTTTCATGTAACTTTTCTTGTTCCTCAAATAAAAGAAACCAGAAATAGTAGTTGTCATTATAGCTGTTTTTAGAAATCATTTTAGATAAATAAAAAAATTAAAAAGTTTAATAATAGTCTTGTGTTTGTCTTTTGGTTTGAGGGCCATACCCAGGTGTGCTCAGGGCTAACTTCTGGCTCTAGGCACAGCACCACTCCTGGCAGGACTCTGGAGACCATATGGAGTGCTGGGGATTGAACCCAGGGAAGCAGCCTGTAATCGCGCATCCTATTTGCTGTGCTATCTCTCCAGTACCAGTAGTTGTATTAAATTTTTGCCTTTATAAATGATTAGTGTTGGTACCTAAAAAACTTGGAAATCTGTTCTGGAGAACTTCATGACATCTCAAAATCCAATTATCTTTGCAGAACTCTTAATTTGAATCTTGATCCACATAATTACTTTTAGAAACCCTTCCCAGAGATTTTCAGTCTACTAGTAAAAAAACTGAAGTGCAAGTAAAATTTTTGAGTATTTAATGTGCATCTGTCACTAAAGACATGGCCGTTGTTTGATTTGGTTTTCACAGAAGTCCTAGGATAAATTGAGATCAATCAATAAATTAATGTGACATCAAGTCACAGTCTGTCTTTCAGGACTTGATACATTTTATTTTGTTTACGGAATTGGTTACATATGCCTTCACTTCTGAGGCATACAAGTACAATAAATGTTTAAGTTGAATTGTGAGACATTAGGTCCCCCTAAATAGATTTATGTTACAATTTATATAGCATTTCAGTATGATATAGAGAAAATTTCACTTTGGATATTTGTAACAAAAATGAGCTTTTTACTTGACTGTTTTGGTAGAGCTCAGGACAGAGCAGTATTACACTGTTTGGACTTTATCACTTGTATTTTATTAATCACTTCACTCAGGCTTCCTTGACAAATACCACAGTAGATAAAACAGAAATGGGTTAGAGTTGTGGGAACTAGAAATCTAAAATATAATTTTGATAGTTTTGATTACTGAATGTAAGACTAACTGTCCTGCACACAGCATCCTTCTTCTGAAATTCTCTCTAGGCATTTTTGCATAGCTTTTATGCAGGGATCCTGAGAACAAACTTTTCAGATATTTTGCTTATAATGAAACTAATTATCTTAGATTCAAATGTCAGTTTATAACCGCATGTAATCTTATTTACTTCAGTAAAATTGATATCTCCAAAATATAGACCCATTGAGGATTTAGAACTTATTATATACATGAATCTGGGGTAGTCACCAGGCCAGCCTCTCTGGGGCCACTGAGCGTTCCTGGACAGACCCACCCAAATCCACCTGGAGCTCCTTCTCCGGAGCCTGAGCTCATGGCCCGACCCTGTGCCCCTTCACACGCCCGGCTGTGCTGACCAGTCCCTTCTGATGGGGTCCCCTGTGCCTCCCGTCCAGCACTCAGGGCCCTGGCTCCCAGAGAGTGACACCAGGGGACTGTCCTGTCATGCCCACACGCTGCTCCCTGAGCAGTGCTCCCCTGCCCCTCTGTCTCCCGTCCGTCGTGTCCCCCTGTCCCTCGGTGCTTGTTCCCGGGCGTATGTGCTGGGCCCGGGGTGCCTGGAAGGGCAGTGAGGTGATGCTGGCTTTCCCCTGCTCCCTAAGGCTGGAACTCGGGAAGGGCCTGCAGTCCCTCCAACGTACGGGGAAGGAGCGTCTGACTCCTCCATGGCCTCCACTCAGCCTCTCCCCACAGGGCGCCCAGGGGTCTGGCCCCGGGCACTGTGTGCCCACCGCTGCAGCCTAGCGCTTCCCAGCCCTGGGGTCCTCAGGGCCACGCTGTGGCCAGAGCAGGCCAGGGACAGCCTTGTCCTCGGGCTGTGCAAGGCAGAGGGCGCCCAGGCTCTACCCTGCCTCCCGCGGCAAGGCCACTCTTGGTGCCGCGTCTGCAACTGGACATCTCCTGGGAGCCCGTGGCCGGTCGCCCCAGTGCGCACAGGCCCTGCCGGTCCCTTGCTTGGCGTCCCGGGAGCCCTGGCAGGCGTGGGACGCGGCACCCAGAGCCTTCTGGCCTCTCCCTCCCGGCCCCTCTCGGGTGAGGTTCACGGGGGCAGTGTGCAAACCGGGGGTCCCTGTCAAGATCACCCCCCTTGCAGACAAGCCTCGGCCAAGTGGGGTCCTGGCCCCCTTGCTCTAGCTGGAGACGCGGTGCTGTCAGCCACCTGCCCTGGGAGCCGTGGGCACAGCTGCGCCCTGATGTGCCCACGCCGGGCGCCTGCAGGTGGCGCTGGGGATGCCCACACACTGCCAGGCCGCCCCCACCCCTACTGTCCCCCGCCCCCTGCGGCCTGGGCGGCCCTGCAGGTGGGCACCGAGGGTCCTCGGGACATGCCGGGAGGGGCGCAGGCTGGTTCCTCCCGCTCCAGGCCGGCATCCAAAGTGCTCGCTTGGCTCGGACCTGCACGGCACCGGCACAGGCAGCCGGGCCCGGGGTGGCCGCCGCCAGGGTCACCAGCAGAGGGCGTCAGCTGCACCTTCCCTGGGCAGTGCGAAGAGGGGCCCCACGGGCTCGGGACTCCAGGAGGAGAGGGGCACCCCATTCCTGTTCCCTGGCCTTGGAACCCCGGGAGCTGGCCTGTGGCCCTCAGGCGCTCAGCAGAGGCTCCTTTGGTCTCACCAGGACCCGGGATTGCTGCCGTGGCTTGGGGAGGGGCCTGGCTGGTGCCCCCCGGGGAACAGAAGGAGACTTTCTAGCCAGCAGGACAGCCGAAATCCAGACGGCTTTTGTTGTTCTTTTTTTTTCCCCCTGGAACATTCCAGACGTAAGGAAGGAGAAAATGCTGAAGGCCAAAGTGGCTGCAGCTGCCCCCCAGAGCAGAGGGGGACTCCCTGGGCCCCCAAAACCTCCTCCCCGCTTCAGGTAGCAGGCCTGGCCTCGGCTGAGGGGCACGGAGGGGGTCCGCAGGGAACCGGGGATGGAGATGCTGCCGTGTCCAAGCTGGCCCTGTCTCTGCGTGCTCTGCAGTGTCACACGCTCATTCGGGGGCACTGGCCACAGACGCCGGCTGGGTCCGTGGCTGCGCTTCAGTGGGTTTCCGAGGCAGCCCTGAGGGGTGTGTGTTCCTCGCCCTGTGGGAGCTGCCATGAGAGTCAGGGGATCCTGGGAGCAGAATCGGGGAGCCTGACACTGCAGATCCCACTGGGAGCACCCCAGGACTGAGTCTCTGCTCCAAGGGAAGGTGGCGTGGGGTCCCGCCCTGGCCTGCCCAGGTCTGTCTCCCCCAGGCAAGCCCAGAGCTGAACTCCCCGGGGAAGCATGCCTCCCATCCCCCTCTCTGCAGGCTGGGGGTGCAGCGGCAGCTGGTCAATGACTGGTGAGGGCATGTAGTGCTGAGGTGTGTCCCCCTGTGGGGGGCCGATCCCCGTCTGGTTCCAGAAGTCCCCGGGAGCACACTGGAAGTCCCTGGGCAGGAGACGCCTCCTCTGGCTCCAGGGCTGTGGCCAGCAAGGCCGGGAGGGGCCCCCAGGACCTTAAGTCCTGTCGGGTTCCTGCCTGGCAAGCAGGGGTCCGACCAGGGGGCTGGGAGCACAGCCATGCCTGGCCTGCTCCTGGGCACGGGGTGAGTGCAGGGAGCTCAGGGGTGCGGGGTGCGGGGTGCGGCGGGGGGTGGCGGAGGGGTTCTGGCATCACCGACCGTGCTGGGGCTCCCAGCTCACTGACACAGCTGGAAGGATCCAGCCCCTCCCAGCCCCTCACTCTACCCGCACCCTCTGCCCACATCCTGTCAGCAGGGGAGGCCGGAAGGGCTTGCGAGTTCCAGCTGATTTTCCTCTGGCCCAGGAGGCAGGTGTGGGGAGGTAGCACTTCAGATGCAGGACTCGGGGCTGTCACCCCCCCGCAGCGCTGGCAGCCAGGCTGGGGTTCAGGGGAGCAGTGCCTCTCTGCTCCTCGGACACCCACATCTGCTGGTGCTTGGGACGCCCAGATGTTCCGGAGGCTGTGCGCTGCCAGGGATCAAACCCAGGATCTAATCCGCACTTGTAACAGACCGGCAGGGCAGAAAACCAACCGAAGGATTTAGAAATTGTCTTGAGACTAATGAAAATAAAAGCATGGCACAGCGAAGGTTAGGGGATTGAGACAGAGCAGCCGGAGGAGGGGGAAGGGGGCTGGTGACAAGCACTCGCTCTGCAGACTAAGGGCCAGAAGCTGCCCACGTACCTCCAGGCGCCGGACAAGGAGCAGCAGAGGCTCAGGGCAGAGCAGAAGGGACGTATTGGGCAGCAAACGCAACACCGGAACCGAACTTAGGGTGGTCTTCTATTACTTTTTTTTTTGAAAGACAAACTGACAAAGCTTTAGCTAGACTGACAGAAAGAAACGAAGACTCGACTAAGAACAGAGGCAGATGGGGTTATTACAGTCCCAGAGAAACACCAAAGGTCATGCCAATGGGGCAGCCTGGAGGGCTGGACAGTCCCTACGCACACAGTCCTCCCAGCTGAGCCCAGGGACATGTGGGAGCCGACCCCGGATGCTGGCTGGGATCTCCAATGCAGAACAGCCTGGGACCTTTGACGCCAGGCATTTAAAGCGGAATTCATGCCAATCCTGCTCAAAGTCTCCCCAAATCAAAGGGAGCGGGACACTTCCCACTGCCTTTGATGAGGCAACATGACTCTGATACCGAAGCGGTACAAAGACAGACACAACAGAGAAAATTCTTTTCTTGCGCCACAAGGCAATGTCCCTGATGAATAGCCACGCAGAGCTCCTCAACAAAACACCAGCAAGCTCCACTCAGTGTTCCACGCGCCGGCTCCTCAGCCACGGCTGAGGAGATTCGCGGCAGCTTCGGGGAAGACTCAGCCGCAACCCCCCGCCGCAGCAGCTCCGAGGGCAAAAACACCAGGATCTCAACGGATGTGCCAGAAACACTTGACAGGAACATAAGATTTGATGATTAAAACGTGCAACGAGGTAAGAAAGAAAGGAGCACACGCAGAGAAGTCCCAGATGGCCGGGCCCGGCGAGCAGCGCGCTTGTGCTGGAAGAACCAGAGGAATAAATTTTGGGGCAGGTGATCGACCCAAAGGCAGCGCCAGCCGCAGGCGTGGCTGCAGCCGGGCGCTCCGCAGCACGCCCTTCCCCGGGCTGAGCAGGCCAGCTGCTTCCTCTCCCCAGGGGGCCAGATGCCACTCCTGCCCCTGCGGCCAGCGGGCCTTCGAGCAGCCCGCAGCAGAACCAGCCCGCCGGCTCGTCGCAGGTCAAGCTTGCAACTGGACGTCCTTGGACCAGCAGGTGCAGGATGGTTCTGTGCTCTGATTGGCCAGCTCTGGTTACCTGTGTCTCTGTGGCGGGATGGTTCTACGCGCTGATTGGCCAGCTCTGGTCACATGGGTCTCTGTGGCGAGATGGTTCTGTGCTCTGATTGGCCAGTTCTGGTTACATGCATCTCTGCAGCAGGATGGCTTTTGGGCGCGGGCCCTTGGCCTGCCCTTCCCGCTGCACGGGCAGCTGCGCGGTGTCCATGCCCGCTGGGCTTCGCCAGAGCAGGATCACGTGACGAAACAGTGCGCCTGCCCCCGCCCTCTGGCCCGTGCCACGCTGATGACCCAGACTGGCCGCACTGGACCTTAGGGCGACTCCAGCCCCGCGGGGTGCAGAAGGGCGGGGCTGCAGGCGGTGCCCGGGACGGTGCCCACCTAGGCCAGCGGGCTCCCTCCGGTCCTGAGCGTTCCGAGAAGCTGCCCCACGTGGGCGCGGCCGGCCCGGCAGCGGCGCCGCCACCGGAACCGTGTTTACCCAGCATGCTTCAGCAAACTTCCAATCTATTTACAGGTGGCGTGACAAGCCGCCTTGAATGGATGAGTTATTGGTTCCGCTATAAATGAAATTAATAAGATGGGGCGGAGGAGGTGTAAGAACCCCAGCGGAAGCTGGCGCAGCTCAGAGCAAGCTCACGGTGCGAGCCAGGTGCTTTCCAGCCTGCTGCTCAGCTCCGCATGGGGTCTCCTGGGGGCAGAGACCCCAGCCCGCTCTGGAGGAGAGGGGCGCAGGAGTCCCCATGGCGCAGGCTGGCTGGGGAAGCACCTCAGTGTCCCTCGTCCCAGGGACAGAGGAGGCCTGCTACAGGCGGGAACCGGGCCTGGAGGGCTGCGAGTCAGTGGAGGTGCCCGCAGGCCAGGAAGCTGTGCCACCCGCCTCCTGGGCCCCTACCAGACTGAGAAGGGGCTCGGGGCGGACACAGCTCCCTGTGGTTCTGGTGGCTGGTGGGGTTGGGGGACCACTGACAGCCAGCACTGGCAGGAGGCACGTCAGGCGGTGACGGGCACACAGCCCCCCTTGCTGGGGGTGAGTGTCACCAGAGCCCGGCCACTGCTGCTCGGGCTGAAGCTGCACTCCCGCAGACGTGGGCAGGCCTGTCCCTGGGGGCGCCTGGCCATCCCGGCTCCATGTGACACGGTGGTTTTGCCGGAGGGTTGGCGGGAATTCTCACGGGAGGTGGAGGGGGATGCTGTAGGTCGCAGCTGGGGGCAAGTGACCCTAAGCCGTGCACGCAGCCTTCCATGTCCCTGGTCCTTCCCACCATCCAGAGGAGGAGCCGGAAGAGTCTCGCCAAACTCACACCCAGTTTGGTGGGTTGCCCCGCCTGAGATGGGCGTGGGGATGGAGGGCGCTGGGGCCCCTGGGCTCCGGGACCCAGAGGTGTGGGGGTGTGGGGGAGGCAGGCCGCTGCTCACGGCCAGCGGCCGGGAGGGCACTCTGGCGGAACACAGGCGTGTGGAAGTGGGTCCGGGCAGGCTGGGTGCTGAATCAGCTCTTCAGGACCCACATTTATGTGGAAAAGGTGACCTTTTACAAATATTCTAGAACCTTCTGGAGGTTGACTTGGGTTGATGGTGGGACCTTGTACAAAGATTCTGGAAACTTCCTTGGGTACACTGGCCGCATCTCAGCCTTCTTTTACTTGGGTCCTAGTGGCTTCTGCCTTAGCTGCACAGGGAGGGAGGCCCTGCATGGCCTGGGCTGACGTGAGTGGACATCGCCCCGGCTCATGAGGAGTGAGGGTCTTGGAACGGCGCCGATTACTGCCCCCTTGCTCCCCATCTGTCCAGGCCCAGAATCGCCTCCCTGGACGTGGCCTCCGGCCCTGAGAGGGTCGATGAGTGTCGCCCAGTTTGGGGAGCTGGACCCAGTGGATAGGGCTGGCCCCCTCTGTCGTCTCTGCTGGACCCAGGCGAGGGGACGCGTGTGACCCCCTTCCAGCCATGGTCCAGTCTGCCCGTGCTGAGCCCCTGACAGTCTGGACTCAGGAAAGACCCTCTCCTCCACAGGAGCTGCCTGGAGACGGAGCCCACAGGCTCTCGCCACCAAGGGGCACGATGTGCACCTGGCCTCCTCCAGGCAGGCGGCTGGGCTTGGGGGTGACCTTGCCCCAGGATCAGATCGGGTGAGACAACTGGCCGCTGTCCCTCCCCAACAGGGCCAAGGGCAGCAGCGCCAGCCAGACAGGCTGCCAGGCAAGGACTGGGCAGGAAACAGGCCTCAGAGAAGGTCTCCCCCGGGACCGAGAGAAACTGGGCCAGCCCCTCCCCCACCCAAGCTCAGCTCCAGCTGCTGAGAGCCCTTGGGAGTTTGCCCAGTGGCCAGGTCTGAGTCTGCTCGGAGCCCTCGGGGTTTTTGGGGGTGTCTGTGCTGTTGGCCATGGAGCAGCATGAGGGGGCTGGGCCGGGCCTGGGGCCCCCATGAGGGGTCAGGGAGTTCTTGAACAGGCGGGGGTGGGCCCCAGTGTGCCTGTGCTCTATCTCCCGGGGGAGCATTGGCAGGTGCTCCCCACTTCCCGTGTCTGTGTCTGCAGAGCCGCTGAGGGCTCAGCTCGGGCCGAGGTGGTCTGCGGGGGGGGGGGGAGGGCTCTGCGCTCGTTCTGATCCTGTGTTGACCCTCAGCTGCTCCCTCTTGCTTGCCTTGTTTATCCGAGACGTGGTCTCAGGCTGGCCTGCCTCGAAGGGGGGTCTCGACCAGCCGCGCCTCAGGAAGCCCCTGGGGCTTGAACCCGTCTTGAAGGAGGTGGGCAGCCTGCTGTGAGGCGGTCACTCTGCCACCGCAGGCCTGGTGTGGCCTTGGCAGTGACAGTGGGGGAGGGGTGGTGTGGACGAGCGCAGCCAGAGGGTCTGACGCGGAGGCGGGCAGCCCCAGGGGCGTCCGCTCCCGGGTGGGACCCGTGGGAGCCCCCACCTGGGGCCCGGGCAGCAGCTGGGTCCTGTGCTCCACCCCTGCTCCCAGAAGCACACCCACCCTGGTGCCCTACCCTCCCTCCCGCTGCAGGGCAGAACCACAGGACAAGCTCTGTGCCAGCCGAGTCCCCAGGCCGCCTTGTTGCCTGGGGGCAGCTGGGAAACTTTGCTGTAGGCATCGGGGAGAAGCCCCCCCCCCCAGCTAGCATCCCTGGGCCCCAGGGGGCAGGCCTGGGTGAGAACACGGCGTGGACGCAGACGTCACTGCCCGCAGGGGCTCCCTCTCAGGCACCCCCAAACTCCGCAGCTCTCCATGTCTGGGGGGACGTGCCCCATGGTGCGTGCCCTGCCCCCACCCCATGTCCAGCGAGGGGCCCAACAGAGAGGGGCGGCTTCCGGAGTGACAGCACGGGCCACGTGGCCCTGACCCAGATACAGGTGCAGCAGGCGCTGGGCCCGAAAGGGGGAATCTCGGCTCTCCTTGGGGCGCTTGTGCTCGCGAGGGGAGAGACTGGACTCAGGGCACAGGGGCGGGCAGTGGGGACTGGGCACAAGCGCTCAGCCAGGGCCGCGGGTGAGCAGGATGACATAGGGGCTGCCCAGAGACGTTGTCGAGGGGTCGGGGTGGGCGTGTGGCCTCAGGGGACCAGGTCAGTGTGTCCTCATGGGAAGGAGCTCGGCCCGTCCCGGGAAGTGCATGCCCCGAACACGCGTCTCTCTCCCCCGCCCCCCCCGACCACGGCCACTGCGGGGGTCATGGGGCCACAGTGACCCGGGAAGCATCATGGACACGTCACACAAACCACAGCAGTCGTGGCCCTGATTCTCACCGTGTGGTGAGGCCGGGAGCTGCACCCAGACACCAACACACGTCGACACCGACATGCAGAGCCAGGGCCCCCACTGTGTCGGGGGAAGGGATGGGGCCTCTGCATTCCCCCCACCCCTGCCTCGCTTGCCCCCCCACAGGGCAATGCCAAGCCCCAAACACTGTCTTGCTGCTGACACAAAGGGCGAGTCGAACCGGGGACTGGCTTCCCCCGTCATTCGGGGTCTCTGCGCAGCGTCTTTCTGCTCATGCGCTCTGGCCGTGCCCGTTGGTGGCGTGAAGATGGGGCACCCCGTGTCTTAATGAATTCCTTAGCATGGGAACTTCCCTAGCAGCGACGTCGTGGCCGATGACAAATGGCATTTGCTTAATGATACGAGTTTTCTGGTAGGCGAGTAAGGAGATTACTTGAAGACGCTGAGTTCAATGTTGGCCACTGGTGCGCTTAACACAACACTGCAGCTTTCTTCGAGAACAAGTCTGGGAACGGTGCTGGGGGTCGGGGGGCAACTCTCCTTCCTGCTGGTGGCTGCTGGGCCCCGCACTCCGGGTTCCTCGCGTAGAAAGGGACTTGCCGGGGTCTCTTCCTCACGCGGCGACGTGTTGGCCCGAGTGTGGGGCTGCCAGGCGGAGGGTCCGGGGAATGAAGGAGAGCAAAACATCGCGATAGTTTTACTGATGTTCGCACTTGGCATGTGACCAGTTGGGGAGGAGGCGAGCCTCGCTCGGGGTTGGGGGTGGGACGTTTGCGGGGCCCCGGGGTGCTGAGACTGGGGGTGGGGGGTGGGGCAGGTGTGGGAGCCCTGGGTGGCCGGGACCAGCACCTGGAGGACAGGCGCGCTGGCTGGGCGGTGGCTGTGTCCGAGCCTGCAGCGTGGCCCGGTTCAGTGCCGGCGGGTCCTGCCTCTGCCCCGGGCAGATTTCCAAAGATGCCGCTCGAGCGGAAGGAGGCCCGAGGGAGCTTTTGTGGCAGCTGGCGGTGCTGAACCGCCGTGTGGGCAGCAGCCTGGAGAACACCGGGGCCCCGGGTCGTTGGCTCCAGCTGCCTGAGCCGCCCCAGTGTCCCAGGCTTCCTCTCCGAGGTCCAACTCTGGGGCTCGTGATTTCCCCTCCTGGTAACGTGGCCACGAGCCGGCCAGGCTCGCCTTGACGGAAGCGCCACAGATGTGTGGTTGTCCCCGTGTCCCAGCGGGGTTCTGGGCCGTGGGCATCTGGGCTGCGTTGGGCTCACTCGCACCTGGGTGCCTCCCCAGAGGGACATGGACGTCCTGAGCCCAGGAGAGCTGTGGGAAGCTGTGGGAAGGGGGGGCCGCTGCCCCCGACGTGCAGAGTGAGGGTCTAGCACAGCCGTTCTGGGGCCAAGGAGTGTCCTGCCCCCGCAGCCTCTGGCTCCCGTGCTGTGCGGCTGCTTCCGTCTGCTCTGCCGCCCCGGTGGGTCCAGGCCACTGAGGTAGCCTGTACTCAGCCCACCCACAGGCCCCCAGGCCACCGACCGCACGAGTGATTCCCCAGTGAAAGAGTCGCGGTGTGCGGCCTCCGCAGACCCCAAACGTTGCACGGACGCACGAGTGCAGGGGCCGTGCTCGCCCACGCTGAATGCCGCCACTCGCCTTTCCCCGTCCACCCAACCTGCCATGCCCCACCCCGCTGGGCAGAGCCCAGGCCGGGTCAGTGGCTGCTCTTGGAGGAAGAAGCTTCAGGGATGGCCCTGTGGGTGGGTCACTTCCCACCGGGCCCTGGAGGGCGAGGAGTAAACACGGTCAGTCGTCGGAGAGGGTGCGAGGAGGGAGGGTGTTTGTTTTCAGAATCCCAGTTCCTCAATCCGGGAGGTATTTTTGTGCGATGTAAAGAAAGTGGTCCCAGACTAAATAAAGGAAGCGTGATTTCATGCCTCTGGAGCAGGCGTGGGAACACACTTCCTCGGCCCCGGCTCGATTTGCGCCAAGAATTTTCATCCCCTGCTTGTTGGCGAACTTGGCCGGCGGCCGGAGCGTGGGGGGTGACCAGCGTTGGCCAGCTGGGGACCCTAGCGGCCGTCAGACATGAGGCAAAGGGCCGGCGCCATCGAGGGCCGAGGACAGCGTCTCGGCAGCCAAGCAGTGACAGGGATTCCCCGTTGGTCTACTCGATGCCGCAGCCGCTTCTGCTCCTGAGCCTGTGGCCTGCCCCCGCCCCCCCGCCCTGCCCCCGGCCCCGTGCGTCTCTGCGAGAACAAGGGTCAGAGAACAGGAGAGGCTGCGGCGCCCCCTTGCACCCGGACCCAGGCCGGATGGAGAGTGGGAGGGGCAGGAGCCCCGGGGCAGAGAGAGGAACCCGGGCAGTCTGCCCAAGGAGGCCTCGCAGCGGAACCCGCGTGCTGGGGGCTGGCCCCGCTGGGGGCTGGTGGGCCCAGCCTTGTGGGGTGCAGCCGAGATGGGAGACGCCCCCAGGTCCCAGGGCGGGGAGGCTCGGGGGCCCTGACAGCGGCCTGGTGGCCTCTTGTGGCCACCGACCCAGCACGTGGCTCTGTCAGCTGCGGTGGAGGGAGAGTCAGGGGCACACGGTGGGTCCCCGTGGGTGCGCGGGGCCCTTCAACCTCTGCCCTGTGTCACAGTGCCTGTCCCTCGCCGAGGGAGGGGGTCCGGTGGCACGCATGCAGGGGAGCGGCAGGTGCTCTGAGGTGGGCCAGGCGTGGAGAGGGGCAGGTGGGGCGCGTGTGGGGGCAGGTGGGTCACGGGTGCATCTGGGCGCTGCTCTTGGGGCTTCTCGCAGTGGGGGGCAGCGGGTGCCCTGTGAGAGTTGTGCTGCCCCGCACGCGGGTGGGCACCGGGGAGCAGGCGTCTCCACAGGGCCTGGTGACCCGGGAGAGAAGCGGGGACGGAGGAAGCGGTGATGTTTCAGACGGGCTGGGGAGGGGCTGACACTTGCACAGAGCTGGGGCGGCCGTGGGGGAAGCGGGGGGGCCGGGCCAGGGTGGCGGCAGGGGGATGAATGGCTCCATGTATGACATGTATGACCCGGGGCACTCGAACCAGGAGGCCAGCCTCGCAGTCACAGATGAGCACTGGGCTGCCGGTCACTCTCCCCAGCCCCACGGGATGGGACTTTCCTCCGCAGCCTCCCGGCCAGGAGACAGGCCAGGGACAGCCCATGAGACAGTCCCCTGGACGCGCCTCCAGAGGGGAGCCAGAAAGAATGAAAGCGATGTCGGAGCGCTCCGGATCACAACGGGATTAAGGGAATTGCCAATTAAAGGTGATTTGTGATCCTTAATTGATCCTGGAACTTTCCTGAATTAAAAAATAAAACAGGGCTGAAACGATAGTATAGCAGGGAGGGCGCTTGCCTTGCTTGAAACAGACCTGGGCTCCAATCCCTGCACCCCAAAGTCCTCCCGAACTACCAGGAGTCAGCCCTGAGCACAGAGCCGGGAGTCAGCCCCGAGCACAGAGCTGGGAGTCAGCCCTGAGCACAGCTGGGAGTGGCCCAAAACTCAGTGGCCCAAAACTCAGGCCGGGTGGCTCGCAGATGTCAGCTGGTGCTTGAGAACGGGAGCAGGGCTGGGAGTGGGGGGTGGACAGGAGGTGCGTGTGGTACAGTAGCGGAGAGGGGCCCCCGGACACGGGGCTCAGCGGCTTCAGTGTGAGCGCATGGACCAGACTCCGAGGCTCCGAGTGATGCCAGACCCCGTGCAGGCTCCTTATGGCGTCCCGGTGCTCCAGCTTCCAAGTACAAAGACAGCAGAAGTCGGGGCAGACACCGTGTGCTGGGGGTCTGTGTGGGTCACTGCAGTGTGCACATACACACACACACATGCACACATGCACACACACATACATGCACACACTTGCATGCACATGCCTACACACGCAGGCACACTTGGCTGTCCACTCCTTCACGAAGATGCCCCCAGAACAGCCATCCAGAGACAAAGCCACGGTCCCTGCGCCAGTGTGAGAAAGAGGCGGCTGTGAGGCGGCTTTCGGGCAGGGTGGGGGAGAATGCCTCCTGGCTCCAAATGACAAACTCTGCTGCGGAAGTGTTGGATTACGCACAGAACAGATGTGTGCAGGGGAACTTTTAAAACGAATCACGTGCTGGCAAGAAAGTCAGGCGCACCTGCAGGAATGACCGAGCCCCGTGGGAGCCCACATGGGCCAGGAGCTGCTCTTCCTGGGTCGGCGTCCCGCCCAGAGCCCCAAAGCTCCAGTGCGAGCACACACAAGGGCCGCAGCCTCTGTCCCAGGGGCTGACCCTACCAGGCACCCTCCGCCCTGGAAAGCGGGACCCCACGGACTTCACCAAACTCAGTGAAGCACCTTCCTGCAGGGCCCCAGACCTCTGTCCCTCGAGACCACGGGGCAGCATGGGCTGGGGCGGGGGCAGGCACCCAGCACCCACAGCCCGGCGGGTGCGGGTTCAAAGCTGCCCCAGCAGGGGTCTCAGAGACCTGCAGAGAAAGGCAATGAGCAGGTGGGAGAATTCCCGAGACCAAGTTCCCAGGGAACAAGCTCCTGCCAGTCCGGCAGCTCCCAGGGTGCTGTGAGTGGTGCCCACGCCTGGCCCGGCTCCCTGGGCTGGAGGGTAGAGCAAACACGCAGGGAGAGGGGAGAACACGGCCAGCAAGCTGGGAAGCAAGCGATTACCCAAGTAAGGGAGACCGAGGGGCCAGAAAGGAGACTCGCGGGACGTGGACGCTGCAGGAGGGCGGGCAAGACAGAAACACAGCCGGAGAGGCCACGGGAGGGGACACAGCGCAGGGACAACCGCCTGAGGGAGCCTGATGCCCAGGCTGGCCCAGAGCCCCGGCCCCTCGCAGCGGCTAAGCCGGTGGGACACAGAGGCCACGGCTGGAACTCCGGCCTGGGAGAACGGCAGCCCACGTGCCAGGCGAGATGGACTGCCACACGGACAGAACTCGGACTCCCGGAACTCAGGACGAGACGAAGCGTCCAGCAGCCGGAGAGCGGAGGCAGCCGAGACGGAGCCAGCGGGGGACGGCGGGCTCAGCCCCTGGGCCCAGGCAGCCCCGCGCTGCCCCGTCTGTTGCTGGCGGAGGCGGGGGTGAGAGATTTTTCTTGCTTTTTTCCCTGAAGGAGCGGCAGTGAGTTGCCAGCTAGCACCAGCGGCCACCCTGGCCTGCCCGCGGCCGGCCCCCCCAGCCCCCGGGTGGCTCTCTCTGTCTGGCACTGGGGGAGCGGAATTCCCCCAGAGCTTCTTCTTGCCCCTGGTTGATTTCCTTGTCCCTTTGCACGTCCTCCGAGACGGAGCCTGCGTGACCCTCGAGGACACAAGAACACACACAGCGTAAGGCGTGTCCCGGTCCTGTGAGGTGCGCTGAGTCCAGCAGCAGCTCCCAGAGGACAGACCCAAACGGCGACTCAGCTGGAGAGGCAGTGCGGGGTCGGAGGCTGCCCTCGCTCAAGGCACGCCCCACCCAGCCCCGGGCCCGCAGGGTCAGCCTGGAGCACAGAGCTGGGAGTGAGCGTGGAGCACAACATGTGTGACAGGAACCAAAAGAAAGCACATTCGGGGCAGCCGGAGAGAGAGCGGGAGTGACCACTGGCCTGGCACTGGCTGGCACCCATTGCCTTCCAGCACCCAAGGGTGCCTGGAGCCCAGCCAGGAGCGACCCCGGGGCCCACCCAGGAGTGACCCTGAGCACCACCCAAGTGTTCTTATCCCCACCCCTGAAATAGTGAGTCCTTGGCCCGGGGATATGATGCGTCTTTTTATTTACTCGAGACCCTTTTATGCATCAGTAAAATTTAGTACTCGTCTCATGTGACTGTGACAGAAATCCTGGCTAACTGTTCATGGGTGTTTAGCATTTTGGCACCTTTGTAATTAATGTGCATTCAATTTTCATTTCTGTTTGCTGCTGGTAGGGTGCGACAAAATTAATTTTGTGTTAATATTTTTTCTTGGTACCTTAATAAACTTTTAAAAAACATCTTCTGGGAATTCTACTCACAATTGTTGACATTTTTTGCTTTCCAATCTTGTATATTATTTCTTTTCATGTTAATTGTTTCTGTTACATGATAATTTCCTATCTTTATTTCATTAATCCTTGAATATATATAATGTCTCACAATTCAACCGAATTTTGGCTGAGTTTGAAATCTTTTGATAACACGTGCGCGCTCATTCACTTCCATCTTCTTTTCTGATTTGAGGTTTTATTTGAAAATTGTGCTGCCCGAGAGCCCATGGGCAGACCCGCCTTTCGGGGGCTCCGCCCGCGCCCTGAAACCTCAGCCCCTTTCAGCAGGCGGAAGCCAGATGGTTTCTCGGCCCTGACCCCGTGGGGAGGGGCAGGGGGCAAGGGGGAGTTGGGGGAGACGGGGGGGGGGGGGTGCCCTGGAGAAAGGGCATGGGAGGCGCTCTCTCCCCTCTCCCTGCCTCCCTCCCTCTTTCTCTCTCCCTCTCCCCCTCTCTCCTCTTCCTTCTCCCTCCCCCTCCCTCTCTCCCTGCACGTGATGGCCTGTCCTTCCTGCTGGCCAGGGACAACCTCCCGGCTCTTCTCCAGGGACTCCGCAGCCTACAGGCAGACCCCCCCCTGGCAGGGGGAGGGGGGAACGGGGCAGGAAAGAAGCGGGAAAATGACCCCCATGGGCCCAATGGGGAAAGACCTTGTGCGAGGGGTGTGGACAGCGGGACCAGCCAGTGGCCGAAGCCATAGGTCGCTCCAGCAAAGGACGGACTGTGTCTGTCTGTCTGTCTGTCTGTCTGTCAGCAGACATCCTTCTCTCCCCTGAGACCCATCTCAACCCTGGAGAGGGAACTCGCTCCTGGCCCAATTTGGCCCCGTACGTGAGTCTCACCCTCTGCACGGTGCCCGGGTTGCTGGAAGCGAGGCATGTCCCTGGTGTGGCCTTCCGCGGTGTGGCCCAAATGGTCCACCGCATGCGTCCCGGCTCTCACGGCTCCTTGAGGCCCGTTCCTGTGTCTGGGCGGGTGGGGGGGACCCAGGGGCTTTGCCCAGCCCTCCCTCACCCCATCAGAGCGCCTCCTGCCGCCTGGAACAAGTGACCAGGACACCTGGAAGTGGTCTGGGTATGTCTCAGGACACGGGGGCACGGCACTGCAAAGGGCCTCGCTGGCCAGAGCCTCAGGCAGGGCCCAGCAGCAGAAGGCCTGTGGTTGTGCGGGGCAGGTCCCTGGGGCCACGCTGGGAGGTGCTGGCCGGTCCCTCCAGGTCACGGCAGCTCTGGAAGGAGACTCTTCTGCGGGGTGCCTGTCCCTCCTCGTCCCGCCTGAGGCCTCCTGGTTCCCTCCTCGGGATGGTTTTCGTGAGAATGTTCTGGAAGTCAGGCCACCAGATGCACGTGTGTGTCCCTGGACACTGTCCAGGCCTTCTGGGGGATGCTCCAGGGTGCACGAGCACCCCTGGGTGCTCAGAGACTTGAGGGCTGGTCCTGGACACACGGTGTGGCCTCTGCCAGGGTGCAGGGTCGCTTTACGGGTGGGGTTAGGCGCGTGCCTTGCATGTGGCCAGCCCTGGTTTGGTCCCCAGCACTCCACAGGCCCCAATCCTGCAGGGGCCACTGGTCACAGAGCCAGGAGCAGCCCCTGGGTGCCACCCCGTGTGGCCCATTCCCCACCCCGGCCCGATGAGGCTGCCTTAGTGAGACAGTGGAGCTTAAAATGGTTCCATCGAGAATCGTATCTAGGGCAGGGGCTGGCCCAGTGGGACCTGCACGGTGTGTCCCCAGAGTGTGGTTCTCAGGCACTGCTGAGTGTGGCTCTTGACCCAGAGACAGAGATAGAGGGAGAACCCCTTGCGCAGTGCGGGAGAAACAGCCACTGCCCACGGATAGAGGGAGAACCCCTCGCAGGGTGAGGGAGAAACACGACACCCTCCCCTCCTCTGGCCACAAGTGGCCCGGGCACCCGGGCACCAAGGCTGCCCGTGGTCAGGTCAGTCACTCCCAAACCACCTGATGCCAAGGTTGACTCAGCCGCATCCTGGGGAAGAAACAGCTGCTTCCTGGGGGAGGGACCGGGGCAGCTGGGCCGGAGGCATGTGGGAACGGCCACACGTGGATGCACCCAGGCCCAGCCCTCGGGACCCTGAGCCCGTATCCCTTCCCCCGGGATGAGAGCCCTGGACCACGGTCGGTCCAGGTCCCCTGGGCATCGGGGTGGGTGGAGGGGGGTTCCAATGTATCCCGGAAGGCGAGTCCCCGGGTGACTTGGTGACTCCATTTGCGGGTGGTCCTGAGGCTGCCGGTTGTCCCTGCTCAGACTTGGGTGACTCCACCTGTGGGCGGTCCCGAGGCTGCCGGTTGTCCCTGCAGAGACCCTGGCTGTCCCCACAGAGCTCCTGGCTGTCCCTGCAGAGACCCCGGCTGTGCTGCGGACCCCGGTTTCTGTGGATCTTTTCTGTCACCTCCCAGGGGGTCTTTGTCCCTGCTGGGCTGGGGTAGGAGTCCACGCTCGGCGCTGGGGGGTCAGAGCCCAGTTTGGAGCTGGCGGGGGGGGGGCGGGGAGACAGAACTCAGGGCCCATCCAGCCGCTCCTCAGCCTGGCCCTCTCCCGCCCTGTGGGGTGCCCCTGCCCGGGCCCCTTCAGGAGTTGGTGCCCCTGAGAGACCAGCTTGGACGTCTCTCCACGAGGCATGGCTGCCAGACTCCAGGATTCGTCTGGCGTGGCCATGGCGTGGCCACCTGTGGACAGCCTTGCTGCCTGGACGCCGTGTCAGCCCCCCAGAGGAGGGTTCAGGCTGGAGCAGCGTCAGGGCCGCCTGGGCCAGGGGCTGCATCCTGGCTGGGGTCTGGGCCCGAACCCATCCTGGCAAAGCACGGGCTGGCTGTGCACTGTCTTGGTGTCTGGGCCCGGCTCCCTCATGGACCAGGAAGAAGGTGGATGATGAATTTCAAGCTTAGGCAATAAATATCCACCGAAGAACAGGTGACAGGAGGGTCCCTGGTGGGCACCGGTCAGCACCTGCTGCTTCCTGGCCGAGGCCAGGGGACATGCTTGGACCCTGACTTGGTGGTGGAGTTGGTCACCTCCGCATCCAATCTAGTCCTCCTGGCCAGGGAGATGGGGCCTCCGGGGGCTGTGGTGGGTGCCAGCTGGGCTAGCCCACACTTCCCACCCAGTCTCTGTCCCCACCCACCTGGGAGCGGCTGGCTCTGGGGTAGCCTGGCACCCTACCAAGGAGCTAATTGCCGGGAGGTCACCATGGCAACAGTCTTCCCTGCGCCTGAGCAGTGCTGGCCAGTTACCCAGACGTGACCCCCGGGAAGGCACCCTGGACCCCGTCCATGCCAGAGCTGCGGCGCTTTGTCCTGGCACTGGCTCCGGCTGTGTGGGAGGAGGCCGTGGTCAGCAGGGCTGCCCGGCTCCCCCCGTGGCCCCGTGCTCAGCCCTGTCCTCCTCACTCTCCCGCGCCTGTTCGCGGGCTTCACGCCTCCTGATGGGGGCCTGGTCCACGCCGGGCTGGGTGCTGGGGAGGCAGGCCCCATGGGAGCGAAGACCCCGGGGGCACGGCAGGACCCGGCTGAGGGGAGGAGGCAGGAGGGACTCCTGGGTGGCCTCTGGGCCGGGAAAGGCCGCCCTACCCGAGCGTGTCTGCTCGCACGTGGCCTGAGAACGTGGGAACGGAAGGTGGGGAACGGCTGGGTGGTGCGTGGAGGGGAAGGGCCGTGGCTGGGTGACGTGGCGTGGAAGGGCCCCATGTCTGCCCCCAGCTTCCAGGCGGCCCCTCCTGGGATGTGGTGTGGCGGCTGCCATGAGCTCTGCCCCGTCGTGGGGTTTCCGCGCTGACCCCTTGGGCAGCTGGAGCCAAGCCAGCGTCCCTCTGCCGTGCTCAGGCTTGCACCGCGGGTGGCTGGGAGGCAACGTGGGGATGGGGGGTGGGGGGTCTCTTCCTCATGCCGGCCCCGGCCCTGGGCTCTCCGGAGAGCTGTTTCTGAGGGTCCCTCGCCACGGGGCTGCCCCGGCCCTGGGCACGCTGACCCTCTCCGGCATCTGTCCGAGTGGGTCTGGGAGGGTGCCGGGCTGCAGGAGCTTGGGAAGAGCGGCCACTTCCTGTTTGTGCTTGTAAGGGCGGCGGGTTCCTGGGCTGCTGACTGGGGGCCTCGCGGGCAGGGGGCAGGGGGCCGGTTCTGTGGCCGGGAGCAGCGGGGGCGGTGGGGGCGTTTGGCGGCTGGGCAGGTCTCCTCCTTGGGCCTTTGCACTGGCCGACACTGACCCTGGCTCCCTGCTGGGTACTCCCGGGGTGCTTTCCTGGAAAACGGGGGAGTGGGCTCAGCCTGGGGGCAGCTGCGGGTGAGTGGACTGTGGGCTGTGCGGGTGGGTGCTCTGACCACGCTCACTGGCCGCTGGCCGCTCCAGAGGTGTGAATGGCTTCCAGCGGCCGTGACAGATGAGGTGCTTAGGAACCCACGTGGACTTTTCTCGACCCTTCTCGGTCTCTCGGGCACGGCTGGTTGCGGGAGTCGGGGCTGGGACCGCTGAGGCTCCCCATGGCGGTGGCCGTGCTCACGGCCATGTTTCGGGTTAGTAAGGGGGTGTCGAGCCAGCCCAGCGCGGCCTCGGTGTACCCCTCTGCAGTTGAATGGGTCGGCCTGTCCGTACCTATCGCCACCCACCCGGACCTCTGCCGCTCTTCAGAGGGATCGCCGGGTTCTTCCCAGGGGCTCGGCCCGGACCCTTCTAGCTTTCTGGCTCACAGGCCTCATGACTTTAAATATCGTTTTGGCTTTCCGGAGTCCAGAGGCTCGCGGAAGGAACAAGACGCTTTGTCTCTTCAAACCTGAGACCTCGCTTCCCCAGACTGACTCTGGGGACCGTTCTGGGGTTTGTGCCGGTTTTCCAAACGACAAGCATTTTGTCTGAAAGAAGGAATGAGAGGAAGGGAAAGAAAGGAGGGAGTGAGGAGGGGAAAGGGGAAGGGAGGGAGGGAGGAGGGAGAGAGAAGAAGGCGGGACGAGGGGAGAGGCGGGCGAGGGGAGAGGCGTGAGCCGGGCTCTCGCAGCCCGCTGGGCCGGCCAGCTGCCCCCCCCTCGCCGGTCCACGGCCCCCGGCAACCCCAGCCCGCTGCTGGGTGGATGGGGACCACCTGGCTTTGCTCCAGCCTCGCGGAAAAGTGCCCAGCTTGGAGAGGGTCGGCTGCAGGTTTCCTCATCTTGTTTTTATCGCTCCCTCCCTGGGGTCAGGTCGGGGGCCGGCGGCCATGCAGGGAGGCTGATGCTGCCTCGGTAGTTTCCCTGCGCTTATTAGGTGAGGGGATGTTCTTTTCTTCTCGTCTAGGTCTGGCCAGTCACGTCGTCCTGCCATTGCGTCTTGCTGTCGACTGGCCTGACGGTTCTTGGACGAGTTGTCTGTCCACGGCGCCTGATCATACCCGGACTCGGCGACTGTGCGAGAAACTTCGCGTTTCTGCAGTGCCTCCTCCTAGTCTCCCTCCTCCTCCTCCTCCTCCTCCTCCTCCTCCTCCTCCTCCTCCTCCTCCTCCTCTTCTGAGGGTGCTTGGGGCCGACTCCCGACTCTGAGCTCCGGGGTGACTCCTGGCGGGGCTCAGGGGAGCAGGCGTGACGCTGGGCCGGGCTGGGTGGCTGCGGCAGGTGGCCCTTGCCTTCCCCTCTTCGGCCCTCCCACCCCTTTGTGTCCTTGGCGATAGTACTGCCCCGTGCTGGGACGGGCCTGGAGGTCTCACACTCTCAGCGGGCAGCCTCCTCCTCCTGGCTCCCGGGACGCCTCAGTTGCCCGGGACCGGCTGTCCGTGGACCTCGGCATCACTGTCCCTCTCCCGGGAAGGACCTTCCTGGGGCTGCTCCCCAGGCAGTCTCTGGAGGCCTCGGGGGCTGTTCCCGGGACACTCAGCCGAGCAGGCCTGGGGCTCGGGGGCTGCAGGGCACACGTGGAGGCGCTGGGGGTGCTGGTTAGGCCACTGGACAGGGTGTCGGCACGGATTTAATCCCTTCAGTATAGGTCAGGCCGTGCCCACGACTTCCTTCTGCCTGAGACTGACAGTTCCTGTCTTCCTGGGAACGAGGATGTCTCACCTGAGCTCAGATTCACCCCGTGAATCCCCTTCATGGGGGGTAGACCCTCGGAATCCCCTCCATGAGGGCGTGGAGGTAGCCCCTCTAGGTCCCGTCATGGGGGTGGGGAGCGTGGAGGTTCCTGTTCTCTGCACGCTCGCCGGTGGCCCGTTTCTCGGGGGTGGAGCCTCTCTGCCCCGAGCTTCCCGAGGTCCGGCTTCTGGTTCTCTTCATCATTCTCGCGGTCCTGTGGCATCGCGGATGTCCTACACCCATCACTTACACCTCCCGCTTCTTCCAGGGCCGTTGGCATCCATCACTCATCTCCGAGCAGGAGCTGACGTCGGCTTTCCCGCACGCTGTCCTGTCCCCAGCTGGCCTGTGGGCACCTTCCACGCCCCCGCCCGGGCCCTGCCGGCCCCTGTCCAGGTGTGGGGCCCCTGAATTTGGCTCTTCACGTTTCCTGCTGCCTTCTCCCTGCTGGGGTTCCCAAGCCTCTGAAGATGGGCTTTCCAGGTCTGCCCCTGGGATTTCGGGGGAGAGGCGCGTGTCCCTTGGCCACGTTGGGGTCAGTGGCTGGGCATGAGGGTGGGGAGGCGGCCTGGTCTGTCCCCCAGCCCGGCCGGCTCCGGCCTGCTTGGTATGTCAATTTCTACAGGGACGCGTCGACGTCTCCAGCTATAATTATAGATTTTTCTGTCTCTTTTCATATCGATCAGGCTTTTGCCGTAAGTTTTTGAAGCTTGGTGCTGGTTGCATACATATTTACAAGCATTATCTTTTGATCATCGGGCCCCTCGCTCCTCCTCTCTGACGATGGTCCTGGCTGCCAGCTCGGGGAGCGATTTCCACGTCTGTGGGTTTCTCTCTGCCTGGCACGTCACCCTCGCCTCCTCTTCCACCGCAGCTATGCTATTAATTTTAAATGCGCTTCTCGACAGCTTAGCCGAGGCTTCCTTTTGAAAATACCAGATCGGAAAATGCATTTTTTGAAACTGTTGTATTTAATCCATTCATGTTTAAAATGATTATTGACGAATGGCATTAAAAGCCACCATTTTAGAGATGTTTTTAATTTGCTCTCTTTATTTTCCTCTCTGCTTCTTTGTAGGCTTAACTGATCATTCTGTGATTCCATTTTTATTGTTAATTATTTGCACCTCTTATTTAAGGAAATATGTTTTGCTCTAGAATTTGCAGCACGCACCTTAACGAGGCCAAGTTTGCCATACCCAGCGACGCAGGGGTGGCGTGGTGGGTGGGGGACGTGGGTGGCGGCGTTGGTGCTGCGTGGGGGGTGTAACATGATCCTAACCCGTGCCCCCCTCCCCCGCCTGCCCTCTTCCTCTCTTTTGCGTCTGTGCCCCACAGAGGGGGCCTGGCCCTTCATCCTGTGAGCACACGTGGAGGGACTTGCCCGTAGCTGGGCGGAGCGACCTGCTGGGAGTTTCAGACTGGATTTGGGGGTGTGGGGGAGGTGAGCCACGCCTGGCTGTGCTCAGGGCTGACTCCCGGCTCCGTGCTCGGGGCTCCCTCTTGGTGGGGCTTGGGGACCATATGTGGCCCGGGGTGGCTATGAGCCAGGCCAGCGCCTCCCGCCTCTCTCTGGGAAGCACGAGCTTCCCCCTCGCGGAGTGCCCGCTGGCCCAGTTGGTTTCTTCCTGCAGCGCCGTGACCCAGTTCTCTGAGGAGTCAGTGCCTGCAGAACTGCGTCCTGCTCTCCGTGGGGGTGGGCGGGGCGTCCCTGTCTCCCTTCCCTGAGTGAGGTTCTGGTCGCCGGCCCCCTCCCTAAGCAGGAGACCCACAGGGCGACCCTCGCACCCGCCCCAGTCTCTGTTCCCCGCCCACAGGGTTCTGGTGTCCCCGTGCGGGGGTCTCACACTCCGCCGCCCGGCAGGAAGCCACCAGGCCAGCCTCGTGCCCCGGGTGTTCTAGGAAGGGCATCGCCTGGTGAGCGACCTCCCTGTGGTGACTCCACCCAGGGGGTCGTGTCCGCGAGACGCCGTGTTCCTGACAGCTCGGGCAGGAGTCCGCAGAGTGAGTGCTCCCTCGCTCCAGATGGCTGCCAACTGCCCCTGGCCTCTGCCCAGTGCTCCGACCACCCCTCGGACTTGACGCACCAAACCTGGGCCTGGCCGTGACCGTGTCCATCCCCATCGCAGGGAGCAGCTCTTGTGCCTCAGTTTCCCTGCGGCAGCCCTAAGCTTCTGCCAGCTCTTCCGACGGGGGGTCCTGCTTTGGTTCCCACATCTACGCCAAGGTGGGGTCCCCAGGACCACCGTCTCCTGCTGCCATCTCGCCCCCCCCCCCCCGTGGTTTGTTCTTGGCAGAGCCCATCTGCCCGCGCCGCAGGAGGTGCCATGAGAGGCCGGAGAGAAGCGAGACGTGAGAGCGCGAGCGGGCTGGGTGTCACTTCAGAGAGGAACGGCGCGTCCCCCAACTGCCCACCGCTGCCCTGCTGCACACCGGTCAGCAGGTGGTCGTGCCCCGCCGGGCGTGGGAGGACAGAGAGGCCCAGGGGAGGGTCAGTGCCAGAACCGCGGCCCAGAGCCCCTTCCCGGCGAGGGCCGGCCGTCTTCCTCGCCCTCAAAGCGCCAGTTGGAGAGGGCTGACTTGGACGGGCGCTGGAGCCCAAAGGGGGCTCTGGGGTCCCCGCCGCAAAGGGGATGGCGCCCACAGGGGCCACGAGCCTGAGCTCAGGCCCAGGTGACATCCGCCGAGGAGGCCAGTCACAGAGATGGCCACCCCGGCCGCTGAGCAGCACTGAGAGGGCCAGGCTGGCGCAGGACGCCCCGGATCCGGGCACAGACGGTGCCAGGCGGGGCCACCGTGAGGCCAGTGTCCTCTCCACACTGCCCAGGCCCAGCTGCAGGTGGGGGAGCCGTGGTGGGCGCCCGGGCTTAGCTGCCCATCAGCCAGGAGGAGCGGAGCCATGGGCCACTGACGAGAGGCCACAAGACAGGGAGTGCCCAGCGTCCACCCAGCGGCAGTGACCCTCCCTGGGGGCTGCAAGTGGGCGCTACAGCGAGGCTTCTGGGCCCCGTTTGTGTCCATAAAGTGGGGTTAAGCAGGAAGCTGGGCGTGGGCGCTGGGCACCGAGGGGGGCTGATGCTGGGAGTGGACATGGGGCACGGACGCTGGGAGTGGACACCAGGCATGAATGCTGGGAGTGGGCACTGTCTGCTGAGGCTGGGAGTGGACACTGGGCACGGACGCTGGGAGTGGACACGGGGCACGGACGCTGGGAGTGGGCACTATCTGCTGA
>JAOXYA010000037.1:1510834-1527098 GCA_028565675.1 Sorex palustris | reverse complement strand
GACCCCCCCCCCCGGCCCCCCCCCTGCCCCAGTGTCCCCGCAGTTGGTCGGAAGGAAAGTCTCATTACTCAGGAGTCTCTACCCGGAGTCTCTCGTGTCTCCAGTAAAGAAGTTCTTACGCGCCACAATTCCTGCAGCTGATTGCTATTAATTTCATGATTGCATCCAGTGCTTAATAGGATTTTTTTGTCATTACATTATCTGGTTGAATAGTACCGTAAGGGAATTGCTGAAACACACTCACTCATGGGCCTATGCATTCATGACGCACACACTCAAGTGCACACACATGTACACATGCTGACATGCACACACACACATGCTCACTCAGGTACATCCTCACGCAAGCACATGCACTCACATGAACCTGTACAGCCAGACATGCACATGCACCGACAAGCACATACCCACACATGCTATACACTCACACACATGCATGCCCTTACATGATTACATGCAGCACCACACACATGCATTCACAGAGCTCATGTACATATGCACACAGTCACATGTGTACAATGCACGTGCGCACTCACACGCGTACACACAATGCACTGACACATGTACACACAGAATCACATGCAAAGCATACATACATCACCACACTCACACGTGCATGTCCAATGCACTTGTCCATGCGTGCACATGCCCACACAGAGCACTCGTGTCGCGCCTGCATGCATACCATCACACAGACACGTGCACACCCACACGGAGCCTGTCCCACTCACCCTCCGAGGTTCTTAATGATTTACTTACTTGCCTGAGAAGTGAAGTTTCTAGAAAGCGTCGCATCTGCATGGCTATTTACACAGCTGACGCTTCCCTTGTTAAACGTGTGAACTAACATCCCAGCAAAGTTGATACAACATTGTTGACTCAGGGACCCCGTTCCCGGCACGCACCGTCCGGCTCCAGGAGTAGCTCGTCACTCTAGATCGTGTTTGGAGATATTTTTAAGTCATTTGATGCTTGTTCATTTTTTTGGCTGTTTTCCTGAAATACCACGAGAATAGCTGCATCTGATGTGTCTCCCCAGCACCCCGCGTCCTCTGAGCACCCCGTGTCCTCCCCAGACCCCCGTGTCCTCCCTGCGTCCCCGAGCGAGCGAGCTGCGTCCAGGCCTCTGGAGTTGCCCAGGGCTTTCGTCTCACTCTGGAACCAGGGCAGTTGGTCCGAGTGTAATTGGCTTGTTTGGGGGCACATCTCTCTCTGTTTTGGGATCACACCTGGTGGTGCGGGGGGCTGACTCAGGCCCAGTGCTCGAGGTCGCTCCCACGGTGTCTGGGGGGATGGTGCTGGCCACTAACCCGGCCCCCACCCGGAGGCAGGTAGTGGAGTAGATGGTCACTCCCACGGATAAACCCGACCCCAAGTCTCGCTGGACTTGCTGGACTCTCCTTCCTGCTCCTGCCCGAGTCCGAGGCTGCTCCGACCCTGTCAGAGTCACTGGGATGTGTCTGTAGTTCTCTGTTCCGGGGATCAAGGGCTGGTTCACGCAGGGAACGCACTGAGGAGGGACGGCCCCTCCCGAAGGCCTGGCCTCTGCCCCTCTGGCCACGAGGTCCCTGCAGGCCCTGGCCAGCCTGTCTCAGCTCCTGGCTGGAGGGTTCTGGCCGTTGCAACGAATGTCGGTGGGTGAGGAATTGACCACATGCCCCCATGGTCCCAACTCTGGGCCCGGGACCCAGATCGACATGCCAGTGGGCGGGTTCTCCAGGCCCAGAGTGCAGATTCCCTGCCACCATGTGGACCCCTGGTGAGGGAGAACGTTTCATCCCTCTCCTCAGCTCCGGGTGCTGCAGCTCCTCGGTGGGTCCCGCCTCCAGGCCTCCGTGTCGTCCCCCTCTGGCCGAGAGGACCTGGTGGTGGAACGTGCTGACCGCGGCCGCTGTGGGGTGGCCTGTGTCTGCGGGCGGCTGTGGCAGTAGGTGGCTGGAGCCGTGGTCCTTCTTTCCACTGTTCTCACTGCGTTCTCAGCCCCCGGGCCCTTCTACAAACCCCACCCCTGTGTCTGCATGACCCCGTGTAGCGTCCCCAGGAGGGGGAAGCTTCTTGGTGTCACCCGGAGGCTCGGGGGTCTGTCCCCCATCTCTGTCGGGGGGCCGGTGGGGTCATGCTCTTCCCCAGGACCCGCAGCCACAGAGCGCAGTGAGCTGGACGGTGGCTGGGGCCGGGGACACGACCCCCCTCGCAGGGGCTCCTCCCTGGGTTCTGTGCCCAAGGGGAGCCTGAGGCAGCGCTGGGAGGAAAAGGGTTCTGGGCAACGGCGGAAATTTCCCAAAGAAAGCTCCGACCCGCTGCCCTGTTTATGTCCCCCCAGTTTTCACCCCATCTCTGGGCTGTGCCTCCAGACGTGGGCAGTGGTTGTGCTCCTGTCCAGGGCCTCTTCAGAGGACAGGCAGGGGCTGAAGACTCTCCCCTGGCTGCTTAACACAGAGAATGTGACCGTGGCAGCCACGAGCCATCCGGGCGACGGGAAGGCCAAGTCGGAAGCTTCGGGTGCGGCCTCCTGTCCCGTCAACTCACATGGGCAGCATGTGGGAGGGACAGTCTCAGAGCGGAGGGATGGGGGCAGCTGGCCTGCCTGGGGACGCTCTGCATTGCCCTGTGCGGACGGATGCCGAGACGCGGCCATTGGCAAATGGCTTCTCGACGTCGTCCTGCCTCCAAGCTGAAAGCCTCTGCCCGTGCCCCTCTCCCCTCCAGGGTGGTGGCCACCCAGCCCCGAGCCCAGCCCTGTCTTGTCCGTCACCCCCACCCCTTCCTGCTGCCAATTTCCCCGGTGCCCCTGGGTCCCCCTGGTGCCCGCATGCGAGCCTCCTTCTCCAGCTCTGCCCTGACGGTCAGGTGTCTGCAGTCCCACCGCCAGGTCATCGTTCATGAGCCCTGGACACACGCTCTGGGGTCCCCTTGGGCACCTCTTCCGCCAGGAGTTCGGACGTGCCCCAGGGCAGCTCTGATCCTGTGAGCCGGCCTGGGCCCAAGTTGTCAGCGTCACCAACAGCTCTGGGGAAATTGGGTGATGGCCGTACCTGGCCTGCAGCTGCCCGCGTCAGGAGAGCAGGACCGGGAGGCCTTGCTGACCTGTGGGTGTGGGGCTCCCCTGTCCAGACCCACCCACTCACTCCCGAGATTCCCACGCCTGGCAGATTCCCGCACCCGCGGCAATATCCCTGCACCTGAGCAATATCCCCGTGCCCACGCCATATCCCCACGCCACTGCATGCTCCTGTGCCCGCCGGTTCCCGCCTTCCCGTGATAGAGTCTTCAGGAGAGCTCCACCATGCACCGGCATCAATTTATCCGGAGATAAAACTTTCATGGCTGTTGTAAACGGGAAACCAGGCCTGCCCGTGCAGCGTGGGCGGGAGCCCGGGAGAGGAGAGTAACAGAGTCACCCCTGGCTGGTGCTGGAGGGAGCTGGCACCGTCCCATCCCTGCCTGCTGCCCTGTGTGGGGCCCCAGGGGATACCCATGGGCACCGAAGCCAGTCCCAGCCGCACCCCATGGGAACGGAGAGACCCCAGGAGTGCTCCGAGCACTGCACAGAGCCGAGAGGGGTCAGCTCCTGGCGACGGGGTCCTGGGTGGACCCCAGGGAAGGACCGTGTCGAGGAGCTGGGTCTCGGCTGGACTTGGCACTGCCCGTGCCGGCGCTGGGAGAAGATTGATGGTCACTCGCAGCAGAACGACCCGAAGTGAGAGCCACGTTCCCCGTGCCCATCCTCCCATGGTCAGCCCCACACAGGTGCCTGGGGAGTCCCGTCGGTGTGCCAGGACGTGGCGTGGGTGTGGGTGTGGGGCCAGGCTGCAGACTGAGTGGGCGTAGCTGCCAGGGTGGCCGTCTCTGCGCCTCCAAACTCGCCTTTCAGTTTCTGTCCCTGGCAAGTGCCAGGCTGGGGACTGGGGCAAAGAGCCCGGCGGGGTGGGAGCATCTGGCCTCAGCAGCCTGGAAGCGGCCCCATGACTCGGCCGCTGCGGTTGGCTCAAGCCCTTGGCCGCTCTGGTCCCTGTGGCTCACAGCCCAGGGGCCAGGCCAGCACGTGGGCACGGCCCTTCCCTGGAGGCAGGGGCTGTGGGTGGCCTAGGGCTCCCTGCCGCTGCAGGTGTGCGGGGCCAGGCGGGCGCATCATGCCCGGCCCTGTTCCCATCATGTCCGCAGAAGCACTTGCACCATCTCCGTGCAGAGCGCATGTGGGCCGCGGGGCCCCTCAGACAGCCCCGACACAGGTGGGCACCCCTAAGGACCAGTGTGGCCCCGTGCCCAGCCCCGTCCTGCCCCCACCCGCGTCTGGGCAATGTTCTCCGTAGCACTCTCTGGACGACAAAACAAATCGTTTTATAAACAAACAAGTGATTTTTCCCCCCCTTATGTTTGAAATACATAAAAGCAAGAACATTACAGCGCTCTAGTAAAAGGGAGATTGATGGCGTGGTGGAGACCGGGAGAAATAAATCCTCCCGGCTGTGGGAGCGACTCTGCTCTGCATGGGGCTAGTAACATCCCGAGAAGTAGGGCCTCGCCCGCCGGTGACCCGCAGGCCATGAGGGCAGACATGTGCCTATTGCCAACGCCGACCCGCCCAGTCACTGACCCCGGGCTTGGGAGTGGAGTCTTCCCCATAATCCACACGTGTATCCTCAGCCACGGCCCCCAGTCCAGCATGTGAGGCCCACATGGAACTCAGTGGCCACCGGGTGGGGGACATCGCAGGGCGGGCCCCACCCTCCGGCCTGACACGCTGCTCCGGGCCACTCTGCAGATCGGACCAGCCCCTGCCTGCCCTCCCCGTGCAGGGCTGAGCCCAGGCCAGCCCCAGCCTTCGGGAGTGATGGTGACCCTGGTGTGGTCTTGGCTGCTCACCGTAGCTCACAGATGCGCCAAGTCTTCCAGGCTTCTCCCACTCTGCCAGGTGCTGCTGTCAGGTCTGGCCGCCTTGGTGGGAGCCTGAGTGCACGCAGCCGGGGCCTGGTTTCTCCAGATGGGGGTCCCCACTCTGCACCCCCACTGAGGCCACATGGAGGAACATCGGGGCCACGCTGGGGCCACGCTGAGGGTACACTGAGGCCACCCTGGGGTCATGCTGGGGATACACTGGAGCCATGCTGGGACCAGTCTGGGGCCACACTCGGGTTATCCTGAGGCCACGCTCCCCAGGCAGCCCTGTCACATGGGGTCTCTGAGGACACGGGTCCTGCTTGAGGAGCCGAAGGCAGAGACCGGCCTGGCTGTGCTCGGGTGCGCCCACCCTGGCCCCTGCCTGCTGACCCGTCGCCCACCACCTTGAGGGCCTTTCTTCCTGCCTGAGGGGTCTCCTTGCTCCCGAGTCTCACAGGTTCTGACTGAACCTGTTTCTCTTCTGAGAGACTCTGAGGTCTCAAGAGGACTGAGAAGCCGCTTCTGCCGCAGCCCCGAACTCAAAGCTGTTTGTGACTGGCCCCGTGTGGGGAGGGTCCAGGCAGCTGTGGGGGACGGGGCCATGGCCTGGGAACCACTTGGCAGTTTCCCGTGGGGCCTGGCTTGGCTATGCGCATGGGCCTGGCTGCCTGAGCGGGGGAGGAACCGCCTGGCCAGCCTCACGGAGAGCGCCGTGCTCCTGGGAGCAAATGCAGCCTCACGCCCTCGCTGGGGTCCCTCCTGGCCGCTCCCTTGGGCTCCCGATGAGGTGACACCGAGTGGCCCCTGGTGAGTTGTGCTGGGCTCCCTGCAGCCTGCCGGTGCCTCTCGCCACCCCCAGCTGCAGCTGAGATTCTCTGACAGGAAGCTCACAGGGATGCTGGGTCCAGGGGGTGACCCCCGGGGAATAAACTGGGGCCTGGAGGGCGCCGCCCACTTGTCTCCCGCTGTGCTGCCCAGCGGGCTCGGCTGAGGCATCAGAGCCTGGCGGCCGTGGCTGGGGGCACCTCTCACCCGAGCCCCCTTGGCCTCCCCTCTTCCCGGAGAGCAGGAAGTTCTGATGCTCCCGCCCTTGGCCAGGTTCTGTTCTGCCCGCGGAATCAGGTGTGGCAGAGAGGGGGGGGCTCGGGGGTCGCGGGGAGAGGAGGGATGGGGAACCTGCAGCAGCAGAGGGCGGCGGGATGCCCCTCGTCCCCCACAGGCACCCAGCACCCTCCTGTGGGCGGGCAGGTCCTCCGTGGAGAGAAGCGGGGCTCGGGCCCCGTCGGGTGCAGACGCCCCATCCCCTCAGCCGCTCTGTACAGCTCGAGGCACAGTGTCGGTGGGGGAGACGTGTGCCAGGTGACCGGGCTCTCCCCTGGGTCACTCAGGGGTGGGCGGCAGGGGCTCGTAGGAGAGCGGACATTGAGTATGCTCATAGCCTGCTCCCAGTCCAGTGCTCAGGGGGCGCTCCGGGTGGTGTTGGGAATGAGCCCAGGTGCCTCACACCCGACTCTGCCCAGCCCCTCTGACGGCATGGAACCCTCTGTCCTACAAAGGGGAGAGGTGGGTGGACAACCGTGCTGGCTTCTAACCCGTCAGAGCTCTTGCGAGAGAGGGTGGGTTCCCCGGAATGCTGAGACAGGAGTGAGAACCCGCAGGCTTGTGTCTGGGCCATCTCGGGGCGGGCGGGGGTTGTCAGTAGCCCCCGGTGGGCCCTGAGAGTCCCTACAGAGCAGCCCCCACCCCTGGTTGGCCATGCGTGGGGGGCTCTACCTCGCGGGTGCCTCTGACAAGCACCAGCTACCCCTGGGGTCTGGTTTCCGATCCCACGTCCAAGGCGTGCAGGGAGGGTGCTGATGCCATCCCCCCTTCAGCCACATCCCTGTGGACACAGAAGGCAGGGAGAGGGACACCGCGGGGGTCACAGAGCAAGAAACCCACCCCCTGTGCCCCCAGAAATGGCAGCTGTGAAGACCCGGGGGCCCGGCAAGAGGCAGGAGAAGAGAAGAGCGTTGCCCAGTGACGTCACTGTCACATCCTGCACGTCAGAGCACGGCACGGCTGGCTGGGCTGGGCAGCGAGTGTGGCGGTCACTCACGACCAGGCGAGTGTGCAAGCCCGTGTGGTGCGCACCAGCAGCTCATTGTGGCTATTCCTGGGGTCCCCGCTGCAGTGTTGGAGAAACTCGGGGTGCCGGGCCCGGGCTCCTGCCCACAGGTCGTGCCCCATGGCTTCCGGGCCTCTCCGGCACCCGCACCCTGGTTTGGGCTCCTTTACAGCCGTAAAGCGACGGCCAAGGCCGAGTGTGACCCTGAGACCTTCCTCAGGGCACTGTTGGGAGCATGCCGGGGCCCCGGGGGCCAAAGTTAGGGCGGGGGAGCTGGGTGCACGCATTTGAGGGTCCTTGTTGGACAGTGCTCCCACGGAACGTCCCCTTGGGGAAGGAGGAGTGGGAGGCAGGTGGCCAGGGGCCCAGGTGGGGCTCGAGGATGGACAATGCAGGATGGAGTGGCCGGGCCCTTCCCCTGCGAGTGGGTGGGGTTGGCAGGGAAGTGGGTGCAGCCTGTCCCGGACACCCTGTGGGAGGGGCTCAGGGGCCACACCAGCTCCGCACACGGGAACAGGCTATATTTGGGTCCCCAACGCCCCACGGCGCCGCAGCCCAGCCCAGATGGATGGAGTGTGGAAGCGAGTCTTTAAAGGGAGACTCAGGGGTGGGTGAGTGGCTGAGCCAAGGGCAGTGAGATTCTGGCCTGAGGGTCTCCGACTGCCTGTGCCCCTCTGGGCGCCAGTGACGACGCCCACTGTCTCCCGCCTGGCACCACCACGTGGAGGGGGGTCTCAGCTCCCTGCTGGCTCCCCCGGGACGCGCTTGGGATTCATCCACTCAGATGGAAATGCTTGTTTATTAATTTTTGCTGCTAATTATTATTCCATCAGCGCCGAGATACAATTCGTGCATATATATCCATGCTAATGAGTGCGCAGCCCCCCTCCTGCTCACCTCCACGCGCCCCTCCCTGTGCGTCGGGAGAGGCACCTTGTCCGGGGCGCTGCAATGCCTCTGGGTGGATGGACACCCGCTGGCTTCTGATGATTTCCTGTTTGTGCAGCCGTGACAAAGCAGCAGCGTGGGGTGTGTGTGTGTGAGCCCCAGGCACACCCCCAGAGCTAGGGGGCAGCCGCCACAGAGGGCTGGGAGCCCCTGCACCCCACCCGGCTCCAGCCTTTGCCCCTGGCAGCTCCCCGCCAGAAGGACTCCAGCCCCGGATTCGGGGGTGAGGAGACCCCCCCAGCCGGCGTGAAATGAAATCCCCGGGGCTGCACTCGGGTCTTTCCATTTTCTAGAAGCTGCTTTGCTGACAACATGAAGAATTACCCGGAACTCAGAGACCAACCAGGAGAAAGGAAGCGAAGGAGTGACAGCAGCCCCACGCGGGGAAGCAGAATCCAGACCTGGGGGTGCAGGGGGGGCTTGCAACAGTTCCCACCTCTCACGGGGCTGGGATTTGGGGGACCACCTGCCCTTGCCACCCAGGAGGAAGCCCCAAGAGAGGTGCCCGGGAGACGCCCGGCTTGCGGGCCAGGAGCCCCGCCCACCTGCTCCGTGTGGGGGGCTCTGGGAGCCTGAGCCGGCGGGTGTGGGGTGGGGGCGGTCAGACCTCAGCCCGGAGGGGCAGGACTGCAGGGAGGGCGTTTGTCTCACCTAAATTTGGCTAGGGCCCCGACACCCCGTCATGTCCTCTGAGCACCACCAGGAGGGAGCCCTGAGCACTGCCAGGTGTGACCCCAAAGCAAATAAAAAATAAGGAAAAGAAAATGATGCAGTGTGGGGAGATGTCACAGTGTGAGCCCCTGCCTCTGTGTCATAGCCCAGCCCCCAGGGAACCGGCAGATCCCCCTTGGGGACGCTGCAGCTCCCGTGCCTCGGGGCTGGTCTGGATCCCCCATTCCAGGCCTCGGGCCTGGGTGACACGGTGGTGTGGTGCGTGCGGGGGAGTGGGGGGGCTGGAGTGGGGACGTGGGCTCCACAGAATGCCCCGGGCCACCAGGCCCCAGTGCGGGACTGGCGCAGGAACACTGGGCTCCTGCCCGATGTGGGTGGGTCGGGACAGGGTGAGGGGCTGCCGGTGAGAAAGGGGCGCCTGGGCTGACACACGCGGCCGTGGGCGCCCCCAAAGGGTTCCTGGCAGGGGGAGGGGGCTTTTCTGGAGGGAGGAAAGAGGGTGAAACCAGGTTTCTGAGCATTCTGGAGATTCTCCGGAGATCCTCAGAGGTGGGAGCTGACGGAGCCGGCAGGGCTGGGGGGCCGGACAGAGGCCGGGAGCGGGGAGCGAGGGGCGCGTGCTGGGGGCGTTTTCTCCTGCCCTGGAAATCACCAGCTTCTTCCTCTCCCACTAGCCCGTGTCACCGCGACACACCTTCCCTTGCTTTTTAAATAAGCACATCACAGAGACAATATGCAAATGCGTCCGCACGTAATGAACTATTTCCCGGAGAAAGCCAGGCGGGGCCTCCCTACGCCGGCCCTCTGCAGGTCTGCAGGCGGCTCCCCTCGCCCCTCCCAGTACCGTTCAAGCAGGCTCGGGTATGATGGCAGCACCTTGGAGGGTGCTCGCCGAGTGTGAGCGGATGATAATCATATGCACACCGGAACAGCACCGCTGTAGAACTAGCAGCTATTCAGCTCTGTAATGTCAAAGTTTTAGAATGAAAAGGAACTTGTTCTTCCCTGATATTAGAGCCCGGGCTCGGAATCACAGGCTGCAAACCAAATAATACGAGCAATTTTCTACGATGAAGACAAGGGGGGAAATAACATTTTATTAAGCGCCCCCTGTGTGTTTGGCATTGTGCTGATATGAAGGATCAATGTCCTGATCTAGTATCCAGATGTGCGAGGCGTCTCCCCACCGGCCGTGCCAAATGTCTGTCTCATGGTGGGGTCACACGCGTTCACCCCTTTGATTGGAAAAACTGCATTTCCTTTAAAAAAAAATAAAGGAATGAAGACACCTGGCTTCAGATGTCATCAGGAGGGCGTGGGCCCTGATGCTCCTGTCAGCCCATTCCAGCACATTCCACATCCAAAGGGTCTGGGAAATGAGATGGGTCCTGGCTGAGACGTGCACACTCTGGCCCATCCTGTGTGGCACGCACTCTCATGGCACGTTATCTGTGGCATGCACTCTTAAGGCACACGCATGGAGGCGGCATGTGCTCCAGCATGTGGCATGCACTCTGTGGCATATAGTCCCATGGCACTAATGTGCACGTGGCGTGTGCTCTGTTGCATATGGCCCCGTGGCACCCACGTGCATGTGGCGTGTGCTCCGTGGCATATGGTCCTGTGGCACGCACTTTCTGCCTCAGCCCAGCTCACCCAAAGCCTTTCACTGAGGAGCGCTCGCTTGAGAGGACGTTTCACTTGCCATCTTCTCATTCTTAAACATTCCCGACGCGCGACTCGGGCCACACAGGGGCCGGGCCGGTACCAGACGCACTCGGAATGACTCCACGCCCCCAGCATCCTCCGGACCAGCCTCTCGGCACTTGCTGCCCCCACCCCGAGGCCATGAGGCCTGTTCTGAAACTCGGCTGCCAGCTTGGTCGTGCTCGGTACAGGCCGTCCTTCACGGCTGTGCCCTGACGTGCACGCGTGTGGCAGGAACTAAGGAGATGTGCAAGGCCTTGTTCAGATGGGCATGGTCAAACATCGGTCTGTCCCTCTCACTGTGTCTCAGAGCCCCCGGGCTCTTACTCTGCATCCTGGGTTAAAGTCTGATGAAACGTGCTTTCCTGAGTGTGTCCCCACCTGCCTGCATGAGCGGGTCCTCACACGTCTCCGCATCGTCTGTTTAATGATCGACTCCAGGAGGCTCCCCGCACCGGGGCCCTCGCCCGTCAGATGTATTATAAATAGCTCCTCTGACCTCGCGACTTGGCTTCCTTAATTGTGTCTTTTGAGGGAAAGAAGCCACATAATTAAAAACTCAAATTCAGAAATCCTTTTTCTCTTTGAGCTTTTTAATATTCTGGGATGCTTTAGAAGAGCAGGGTAACCCGAGGGTCATGAGCCATCCCGAGCTGCTGGTGAGAGCCTCCTGGTTGGTCCAGCTGGGAGAATGTGGGCATCTGGAAGGGCCCTTCTCTGCCACACGCACGTCCACCTTATCCTGTTTTTCCCCGGGAGACGCCATTGCTGCGGCCAGCACATCTGTCAGTGGGCGGCAGGTTCTGGGGTCTCTGAGAATTTATTTACTTTGTGCATTTTGACCCTGAAAGCTCAGCCTATGTGTCGACCTCCCGGGCCCTTTGCCCACGCTGATCCTCTTTCCAGTGTTGGACTGGGCTTCTCTCTAATTCCTAAGCGTCCTCGAGCAGGTCCTCATGAGAGCGGCCCTTTCTGGATGTTTCCACGGCAGGACCCGGGTCTCTTGCCTGGGGTCGGTCTACCCCTGGGCGTGCGTCTTCAGTGGGGAAGTGCCAGGCAGGTGGGGGTGAACAGACGATGGGGGCCTCGAGCAGAGGGGGTCCCGTGTCCTCAGGGGCCGGGTCTGGCCGCCCCCAGGCCACCCTGATGCTGAGGGAACATTCTTGTTTGAGACCCCCCCTTCCCTGGGGCCCACCTTCTTCTGCCCTAGTCTGTGGGTGTTGAGCTGCTCGTTTGCACACTTCCCCTGCCCGCGGCACCGCCCGTGTTCCTGGGGAGGGAAGGACGTTTTCCACAGGGGCCTGGGGGAGTCCCCCCGCCCCCCACGCTCTGGGCTTCCTGAAAAACTCAACTGACCCCCGTGTCCCCGCCCCACAGACCCACACGGCCTGCCAGGGGGGCGAGAGCAGCCCCTTGGCTCCTGCTCCGCAGCGTTCGAGGTCTGGAAGTTGGAGCCCCTCAGAAGTCACGTCTAGCTGCAACAGTCTCTGTTTCGGACCCAAGGGGCCGCCTTGCTTGTCCTAATTCAGATGCAACTGGTTCTGGACGAAGAGTTCTCTGCACGAAATGGTAAAACAAATCATTAAAAAAAAATTTTTTTTAAGGAGCTGAGTTTCTAGGTCAATGGATTGAGCGCGTGATCTGCACACAGATGGTCTGGCCCGTGATCTGCACACGCATGATCTGAATCCACCTGTGATCTGCACATGGATGATCTGACCCCACTCGTGATCTGCACACGCATGGTCTGACCTCACCCTGTGATCTGCACACGCGTGGTCTGGCTTTCCGTCCCCCAGCACTGCTGCGAATGGCCTTAGAGACAAACCAGGACCCCTGAGCCCCTCTGGGTGGGGCCCCAAGACCAGAGAGAAAGAGAAAATGATGAGTCTGTCCGAACACCGAGAGGAACACAGCAGAGAACATCCACGCCTCTCACGCCCCGCTGAGCCCACAGACACGAGCTCCCAGGGCAGAGAAGATGGGCTCCAGCGTGGCCCTGGTGTCGCTCGCCTGGCTCCATCCCGGCGTCACAGGGCCCCCAGGCCTGGCTGCCTGCAGCCTGGAAGGCCTCCGATTGCCTTGGCCAGCACTGCGCCCCAGGCCCTGCCTTCGGCCTTCCCCACTCTGCCGAGAGTCGCGGGAGAAGCCGCCAGTAACTCACAGGAGGAAGGACAGCGGTGAGCCGAGAGACGGATTACCACTGTGGGGCGGGTGGGCAGCGCTGGGCAGAGCCGGGCACTTGGGGGCAAGTCTAGGAGCCCAAGAGAGCCCTCACGGTGGACATGGGCTAGTGAGTGTGCAGTGCAGGGTGGACACGGGCTAGTCAGCGTACGGTTCAAAGTGGACACGTGCTAGTAATTGCACAGTGCAAAGTCTTACTCCACCGTTGCAGAAATCATGAGTGTAACTGATTTTATAGAGGAGATACAACAAAATCTCACAGAGCTCCCAATTTAAATCAGAGAAGGAAAATGGGAAGGAATCTGCTAAAGAAATAAATAAAGAATAGGAGCAACAAGGAAACATCCCAACGTGGTAGGTGATCAGACCACCTGTGGGAGTCACATAACTGTGCCATGAAAGTACTTAAGAGGAAAAAGGACATGGAGGATGTTCAAAGAACAAAAAAAAAAACTAGACTCAATTATATGTTGTCTACAATCTTAAATATAATCTTTCTGGGAGGTTTGGAGAGAAGAGAGACACGGCAAGGAAAACACTTTACAAAGGACATCTGAGTAGTGAAATTCATTTCAGAAAAAGCAGAGTGTGAAGCAAGGGGATAATCAGGGATAAAGAGCGGAATAACATCACAGTAGAACAATTGCTTTTCATGAAGAAATAGCCCTAAATGTGTGTTGCCCAACAACAGAGCCTCAAAATGTACAGGCAGCAGCCATCAGGGCTGCCAAGAGAAAGGGAGACTTGACGGGTTCCGCAGAGCACCGAGAGCGGTGGGTGATCGGTGAGGCCCGCTGGGCTTCCCACATGCCCTCACTGCCCTGGACAGGCCCAGAGAACCGTCCATCTCTGGCTGGTCAGTTGGCATCTGTGTCCGAATCCATCCGACAACAATAGCACCAGCGAACTGCGCTCTGGAGCTGCCAGGGATCATGCCCAAGAGAAGCCGTGCGTGGGCCTAATTTATTACATTTAGTACGTTTGAGGGAAACTCGCACATAATAGGTTTTCAGACCACAACACAATTAAGCCAGAAATCAAATAATAGAAAAATTATTCTAGAGATTTCCAATTATTCTTAGATGGAACAACATGTCTTTAAAGAACATGGAGGTCAAGGCAAAAGCCTCAAGAGATACTTTAAAGTAATTTGAACTAAATGAAAATAAAAATTAAAATGTGTGGGAAGGAGTAAAATCACTGCTTAGGAGGAAATTTATAGCATGAGATACATATTGAAAAGATGAAAACATTTAAGTCAATATAAGTTTCACCTTAGAAAACTGAAATAAGGATGAAAATTTTATACCTAAAGCCAGAGGAATAAAAAAAAGAGCAGAAATCAATGATGTAGAACAAGGAAACGATGAAGAAAATAAAATAATACCAAATTAAGTAGAGAGAAAGTCTGTGTTCGTAGATTAGAAGAGTAGGTGTTTCTTTAGCATTTGTTTCATCCAAAATGATCTATAAATTTAATGCGATTATAATAAAAATGCCAGCAAGATCCTTGGTAGATCTAGACACCGAGATGGAAGTCGAAGGGTCTGACACAGTCAACACCACGTGAAGGAAATGACGAAGACGGGGTGAGTCGGAGCATGGAGGGGAGGGGTGGGGATTCGGGGTGAAGGGGCAAAGGTCACAGGGGGCAGAGAGAGAATCCATCTGGGGCTGGGGGACTCTAGGGCGGGATGGAAGAATCCGACGGCAGCACCCACGTTCATCATGGCCATGGCATGACACAGAACCGTTGAAGAAACAGGCAACGGTGGAAACGGTGGGGTCTGCAGAATTGGTGGCAGAAGGGGCTCCAGTCGAACACAGTTGACAGGGGGATGACGCTGCCTCCCACGGGGCTGTGGCTTAGAAAAATCTGACACTGTGCTTCCTGCAGATGGACCTGAACAAGCAAGTGAGTGGGTGGCATATGGTTGGAGCTAAGGTTCTCACCACTCTCAGGAACCTCCTAGATCAGCTGTAGGAGAAGCTAGAATCTTCCCTTGGGTAGGTGATCACATCTCAGACTCTGTGTCCTAGACACCGAGGAGGAGGATGGTGGAGCCGATGGTGAGATGCGTGGGTGATGGGTGGGCGGATGAATGAATGAATGGGTGGATGGACTGGGAGGGGAATGATATATGCATGGGGGATGGGTAAATGGCTAGACAGAAGGATGGATAGATGGATGGATGGATGGAAAAACGAATGGATAATTGGAGAGATGGATGGGTGGAGAGAGGGAGGGAGGGAGGGAAGGACGAGTGGATAGATGGATGGATCGGGAGGGGAATGACATATGTATAGGGGGTGGATAAATGGATAGACGGAAGGGTGGATGGATGGGTAGATGGGTGGATGGGTGGAAAGATGAGTGGATTAATGGAGAGATGGATGGATGGAGGGAGGGATGGATGAGTGGATAGATGTATGTAAGGAAGGATAGAAGGAGGGGAGGATTGGTAGGTGACGCGTGTATGTATGGGTAGGTGGCTGGGTGGATGGACGGGCAGCTGGACAGGTGAGGGTTGGTGCTAGAGTCTATCTAGAGTATCAGGTACGAGTTTTGGCATGACTCCATGTATACCTGATGTTGCTCTTTGACCCCATCGAAGACCAGCAGGGGGCATGCCGGTCGTCAATATTTTGTTTCTAGAACAATTCCCCAATAGCAGGAAGTTGGGCTCCATGAAGGAACGGCCGATTCTGGGTGGAGGGTGGGAAAAAGACACGATTAAATTGCGGTAAGAGCCTTCAGGTCCCCAGCGATGACTGACCAAGGATACAGGTGAGGAGGAGCCTGGCCGGGTGGAGGGGCCTGGAGCCCCGTCGCCTGCACGGCGGTGCCACCACCGCTCGGCAAACGCTTCTCAGAGAATAAATGCCGAGTCGCCAGCTGAACCCGCCACCCCGTCCTCGGCTCTCCAGGGGGAAACGGTCTCGGGTGGACACTGGGGGTGGGATAGAGGCGTGTCCTTGCAGCTGGGCCGTAGAAAGTCACAGTCGGGTGTGAAGATGAACGGGTCAGTGGGGGCAATGCCACCTGCCAGGCTGGTCGGGCGGGGGTGCCCAGTGAGAGCCGCTGTCCCGGCGCCAGGGCTGCGAGAGGCCGGCAGGGGGCGGTTCAGTTGTTCCCGCCAGCAGACCCCCAGGCTGGGGCAGGGGAGACGGGGCCAAGAGAGTCGAGGGGGGGCAGGGCTTCCAGCTGGGCAACGGGGAGCTCTAATCTGGGTGTGGGGGCTGCAGGCGAACCCCCTAGACTTGGACGGAACGCAGGGCTTATGTGGCCCAGTCTGGGGGCACGTGAAATGCGTCTTAGGTGGTTCTCAGAGACCACAGGGAGGGAGAGAGAGACTCAGTGGGCAGGACTACATCCTTTGAGGAGGGGTGCCCTAGCTCCAGGCCTCACCACGTGAGGGCCCCTGGGTAGAGCTGGGTGTCGGCCTGGAGCCTTCTTGGGGCCGGCTTGGGTTTGAGCCTTGTCCCATCTGCCCAGGGACAGGGTATCACTGGGACCATCCCCTGAGCACTGTATGGAGCCCCCACCCCTGAGGCAATACGGACCCTGGCTGTGGGCTATGGGGAGGGGCGGGCGCTTCTGTTTGCCGGGACCGGGGCAGCCCCCAGCTGGCATTTCCTGGCCTGCAAGTCAGCGGGGCCTGGTCCGAGCCACCGCAAAGGCCTTTCGTCTCCTGCTCCTTCTGCGGCTTTAACTGCTCGCGTTCCCGGGGCGGAGGGGTCCCAGGATGCAGGTCCGAGGAGGAA
>JAOXYA010000037.1:1480879-1508033 GCA_028565675.1 Sorex palustris | reverse complement strand
TAGATGTACCAAAGCTTCTTTAACCAGTCATCTGTTCTCGGGCACTCAGGTTTTTTCCAGATTCTGGCTATTGTAAACAGCGCTACAATGAACAAACAAGTGCAGGTGTCACTTCGACTAGACGTTTTTGCCTCTCTGGGATCTATTCCCAGGACTGGAAACGTGTAGACTCTGAATTTTGATTCTGGAAATTTCTGGAACAATTTCTGTACCTCTCTGGTCACTGTGGTTTTCTCCTCTGTCCTCACTGCTGTGCTGGAGTGGCCGGATGTGGTGGACGCTGACCCCGCCCACCCCACTCTGCCCCCAGCATCCACCTCCTACTTCTCAAGTCAGTAAATTCCTGGGGTGCACCCTGGGAAAATGCGCAAATCGGGGGTTTGTGCAGAAAGTGGAAATTAAACCCTGATAAGCAGGACGGGGAAGAGTTGAGAGGAGGTTATTGGTGTCGAGAAGCAGCTGGGGTCCGTGTGTTCCTTGAAAGGGGGGACATTAGTGGAGTTTAGGTTTTGAAAGAAAATACCTGCTGCTAAAATATGCGGGGTTACTAAGAGAAATCGAAGGCAAAACTTTCAAATCTGACGAACTGCTGAGAGAGAGGGGCAGGGAGGGGAGAAGGGGGGAGGAAGGAGAGACGCTGCCCGTCTCAGACGTGGCAGGAGCGAGAAGCAGCGTCGAGACGTGGTTATTTGGGGACAGAGAAGATGACACAATTGCTTTACACACCCCGAGAAATCCTAAAATAAGATTAACGAAAACATCTGCTCAATTCGAATAAAAATATGAATGCATGGGGCGGGATCAACAGCACGGGGTCCTCCCTGCCGACCTGAGTTCTCCCCGGACCCCAGGACCCCAGATGGCCCCCTGGCCCGCCAGGAGTGAGCCCTAAGCACTGCCGGGTGTGGCCCCCAAACAAACCAACAAAAGAGAAACTATGAACAGGGGGCCGGGAGGCGGCCCACACGGCTGAGTGTTTGCACATCAGGTCCCCGGCCCTGTGGAGCCCTGTGAGCACTGCCGGGCGAGCCCCCCAAGCTCAACCAAACCAAATGATTTAAAAAGATAAAAGTAGAACTGGTCACATTTTTAAAAAGCCCCCGCTCGTTCTATTTGCAAAACATAATTCTGATACGTAAGTTCCAGAAGCGAATTGAGCGAGAGGAAGGGTGGGGAGGGAGTCCTCAGCCACACGTGGAGGATTGAAGGAATCGGGGAGTGAGCCACACGTGGAGGATTGAAGGAATCGGGGAGTGAGCCACCACAGCTGTGGGTGCAGATATGGAGGGGTCAGCTGGGTGGGCCATGGGGAGAGCTGCCCCCTCTGGGAGGACAGGGAGGCCAGAGCTCCTATGCCCGACAACGGCGTCATGGGGAGGAATGGACATCGGCAGAGGATCACGGGACAGCAAAGCCGGAGGGGTGAGAAGCCCATGGCACCATGAAAGTGGGCGGCCAAGACGCGCCGAGACCGCGGAGTGGCTCTCAACCTGCAGAGTGCAGGGCCCTGGGTGCGAGCTTGCACACGCGGGCCAGACCCGGGTGCACACGGCCCCAGAGGTCAGACAGGCTGTGGGTTCAGCATCCCGCCAGCAGAGGGGACCCGAAGGAGAGACGGGGAGGGGGCTTCACACAGTGACCGCTCCTGCTGCCTCCGCACTCCCTGCGCTGACCTTCCCGAGCGGGCAGACTGCTCAGCCCATCACCCCCACCCCCCACTTTCCTGCTGTGGCCTCGCACTATGGGATGGACGCGGGGACACGCCCCGGTGTGGAGAGGAGCTGGTCACTCAGCTCCTCTTGGCGCCCTGGGCCGGCTGGGGTTGTCCCTCCCGGCTCGCTCAGAATCACCCAGGGACAAGCGGCTCCGGAGAAGCCTCGTCTCATGTGCCTCTGTCCCGGCTTCCTGAGGCCATGTTTGCAGCCCGCTTGCCCATATCCGCCTGGACGGCGTTTGTGCTGGCCCTGAGTGGGCTGCCCTTCCCGGACACTGATGACACGAGGGCCGGCTGGGACCGGCTCTCCCGACAGCTTCCCCCCACCGGGTGGTCCCAGGCCTCTGCAGACTGCAGGACTCTCCTCCTGCACAGGGGCTGGCCGGCTCTCGGGTCCCTGGGGAAAGTCCAGGCTGGGCGAAAGGCCTGAGCCCAGAGCCAAGTGGTGTGGGAGACGCCGTCCCCTCCTGGTCCGCTGGTGTTTGCGCCGGATCCTCTGGGGAGGAATGTGAGTGGGGCAAAGCACTTCTTCCCCATTCTCCACGCTACACAAACAGCGTTCCTCGGGACCCAGAACGGGGCGGCGGGGAGGGCGCTGGCCTTGCTCTCAGCTGACCCGAGTTCTGTTCTAACACCACCCTCAGCCCCACAAGGAGTGATCCCCGAGCACAGAGCCAGGAGTCAGCCGTGGGCACTGCCGGGAGTGTCTCCCGTCATGTCTTTTTTTTCCTCCCCCAAAATGGCTCTCCTCTCTTCGTGACCAAGCGCAATCCTATATTCCAAGCCAGACGAGGAAGTCGCACGCAGGACCGTCCTCCTCCCGCACCGCGGGGCTTAGGGGTTCGAGCAACGTAAACATCGCGTTCCTACGCGGCGCTGGAGAGGCCTCCGAGTGCAGAGACGGCCTCCGCTGCCCCCCTCTCCTCCCAACACTCACTTAGGAGAAAAACGAAGTGTTTATTCGGAAACCACATATCATTAGGCAGACATTCTCAAACGTTTGAGTCTGAAATACATGGGTGAGACCCCTCCCAGACATCAGCCCATATGGGCCTCAGCGCGGCTCTCAGCGGTTTCGCTGCTTCTTCTCCGAGCTGGGGGAGGAGCCGTGGAGAGCCAGAGAAGGTTCTTGATTTTTTCCAGCAAGCGGTGAAACGAATAATTATTTGTCTGCGGTGTGGAAAAGGACGTCCTGCGCCAGGATCGTTCTTCGAGGCGCTGGGGGGGGGGGCGCCCTGCGAGCCGGCCTGGCAGCTCCTTGACACGCAGATTCTGGGGGCCACGCTGGTCCACTGGGTGCAGCCGACACCCACGACTCAGCCCCCACAGCCCGTCTCCACCACGAGTGATTTTAGCCCCTCAGCACCACCACACTTCCTGGTTCCACCTGCACAGGTGCCTGCCACACCACAGGGGGACCTACAGCACCCCAGGGGTATTTACCACACCCCCAGGGTACCCACCTCACCCCCAGGGGTACCTGCCACACCTGCTCAGGATACGCCGCCCTGCACGGCCCCGCCCAGTGCCCAGTCTGGGCTGAAGCCCCTCGGGCACGTGTCTTCTATCGGAGTCCAGGCTCCCGGCGGCCGCACAACACCCCTGACCCTCTCTCCGGTGAAAGGATGAGGTCCGAGTCTCCGTGCTCCTTCCCGGACTGTTCTTTCCAGGTTGATTCGTCCCTGCGCTTTCTCGGCCACCAGTCACCCTGAGCCCAGTTCTCAGTCTTGGGCGGCTTCCACCCCCCAAGGCGTGTGCGGGCGCGAGCTGAGACACAGTGGACGATGTACCTCGTGCCGGCCAGACCCCAGCCCGGCTCCCGCTGGCCTGGGCTGGGGGGGTCCAGTAGGGGGGCATCTGCCCCAGGACTCCAGGGCTCTGTGAGCAGAAGCAGCCCCGCCTGCAAGCCAGCCCGTAGGAGAGCAGGAACGACAAACGCTCCGTGTGGGGCTGCAGAGACAGCCCAGAGGTCAAAGCAGCTTCCCCACACGCAGTTGACCAGGTGCAGTGCCCAGAGGGTCCCAGCACGGACAGCAGCAGCCCTAGGGATCCGAGTCAGCTCCAAGCACTCTTGGATGTGGCCCCCAAAAGTTAAAGGCCGGTATCTTTGTGCCGATCTGGAGCAGGGGAGGAGGGGGTCTGCATTTCGCTCCTGGGAGGGACTTTCAAGAGGGCGTGTGGGGTGTGGGTGGAGGGGGGGGCAGGGCCCAGCGCCCACTCTTTATCCTGCCACAGCTGAGAGGGTTCCGGCCAGAGGCAGCACCAGCGTGGAGTGGGACCAGGCAGGGAACGTCGCGGTGATCCAAATCCGAGAAGCAGCTGCAGGCGGTGAGGAGCTCAGCGGGCCCCCTGCCTCTCCAGCGTGAGCGTCTCTCTGCGTGCAGGCGAAGATCGTTGCTCTGTGGCAAGATGAGAGAGGGCTGGAGGGGGAGCAGAGAGGCGGGTCACTGTCCCTGTCCCTGTCCCTGTCCTCCCGTTCGTTGTTCATTGATTTGCTCGAGTGGGCCCAGTAGCGTCTCCATTGTGATACTTGCTACTGTGTTTGGCATCTCAAATCCGTCACGGGGAGCTTGCCAGGCTCTGTCGTGCGGGCGAGATACTCTCGGTAGCTTGCAGGGCTCTCCGAGAGGGGCGGAGGAATCGAACTCGGGTCGGCTGTGTTGGCTGCTTGCAAGGCAAACGCCCTACCACTGTGCTATTGCTCCAGCCCAAGAGGCGGGTACCTCACTGCAAATACAGAGTTCCCAGGAAGCGTGACTTCGAAGTGACCAGCCCCGGCTTGGGCAACTGTGATAAGGACAGTAGAACACAAAGGGAGGGTAAGATACACTCGGGTCCAAGGGGTGCTCGCAGGAGCACTGTAGACTTCTCTGGGGGAAGGAAGGGGCAGCTCACCGATGAGGCCTAAAACCTGGGGTCAATATCCAACAAGCCACCGCTGGCCCTTCCCTGGGGACAGCCAGGCCTCAGAAGGCGTCGTGCAGGGCAGCTGCTGTGTCCCGAGCTGGGCCTGGGGGTCCCCTGCACCCCCCGCGAGCGACTGTGCTGAGGTGACAGTGGGGGCAGATCTGCCCATCCCGACGGACCATCCCCCGTCGGTGCTCAGACGTCGTGCCCGTACACCCGTGGCCCGGCCCTGGGAGGTGTCCATGCCTGCACACACGTGTCCCGGCCATGGACAGGCTGCGTCGGGGTCCTGGGTGTGGCCATGGGGGCGGCTGTGCTCTCAGCCAGACTCACTTCCCTCCCTCTGACAAGGGCCAGCAGCTCGGGGCTTGTCCCTCCTGTGGACACAGGGCCTGAGGCACGTGCTGGCCACTGCCAGGTCAGAGCCGCGGGGGGCATGTGGGCCCAGTGGCCGGTCCAGAAGCCCCAGGAGCACTAGCTGTTGAGGCCAGCGAGCTTTGGCTGGGCCTGGAGCCCTGAGAGCCCAGCGGGGACCTTTGGAGGGTCTTTGTGGCCCCACGCGGTGTCCTCTGTGCTCTGGGGAGCAAAGACCCCTGGCATGGTCTCTGGCCCTCATGCTGACCCCCATGCTGGCCCCTGGGGAGTGGCCTCGTGTTGGTCCTTTTCTCTCTGCGGGGTCGGGGTGGCGGGTTCTTTTTAGGGAAAAGCTCACAGGTGTCCACAGAACCGGGTCCCACAGAACGCAGGGTCGGAACCCGTCGGTGGATTCTGGAGCGGCTGGTGCCTACCCACGGCCGCCTGCATTTTTTTACGGCTGGGAAGTGCAGGCAGGGGCCAGGCAGACTGTCCTGGTCTCCCACCTCCCCCCCTCGTGCCTGCGTGAGCGGGGCCGAGACGCGGGACCAGCCGGGCCGGCCTTGCCGGGAGCAACTGCCTGGATGGCAGCGGGTGTGGGGCCTCGTGCCCAGAGACAGGCCACGCAGAAGCTCTTGTCCAGCCTGGTCTCGTGAATTCCATTCCCTGTGACCTGTCAGTTACCGCCCGTGCTTCGGCGGCCACCTCTGCCCAGGACACGGCTGGCGGGAGCGCTAACACACAGCTGAAGGTCGCCGCAGACAACAGGTATTGATCCGGCTTCATCCGATCAATAGAGAGCAGCATGTAGACGCGTGACTGCGTCTCCCAGGTGGCCCCAGAGCCAGGTTGCGGGACCAAGCTGACCGTCAGTGCCACTCCTGGGCGGGCGACCATGGTGCAGGGGCCGAGGCTGGCACTGCCCCCTCCTGCCCGCCCCAATCTGCTGTCCTGTCTGGCTGTCGGGCGGATCGGACCCCCTCTCGGAGCGGCCTCGAGATGGGCCCTGCTGGGCGTCATCTTTCCCTCCCCTCTCTTTTTTGAAGTAATTCATGCCACATAAATGAGGCTGCCATTGAGATAATTGGATCCTTGTGGCTCTTAATTTTTCACAGATACACTATTTTGAAAATAAATCATGAACCATCATCTTTGGGTGTTAAAGTTAATCTACGTCGATACCACTTGTTCCTTGGAGACACGGGGCACGCCTGCCATCCCGCCGGGTGACCGGCCAGGTGACCGGACACAGGCTGGCCTCCAGCAACCAGCCCGGACACATGGTCCAGAAAGTCAGCAATTTCGTCACGGGTCGCAGCCGCTGGAGAAAGTCCCCATCTGACTCGGGCCTCGGGGATGGCGCGTGATTACAGACGGGGCCTGTGATCACGGATCAGAGTCTGAGATCCGCCTCATTTCTCTGAGAAGAGTCGTCTGCGTCGGCCATGCGAGCAGGAGCCTGGGCCGGACAACGAGAGCTTGGTGGCCGGTCAGCAGGACAACGCGGACCTCCTGGACACAGAGACTCGAACACGTGTGCCGGGGAAGAGCCGGGCATGGTTTTCTCTTCGATAAAGATTTTGGATTCTGCTGCAGGTGGTGTAGAGGCCAGCTCAAAGGCAGGGGGATGCACGCCTGGGCAGCTGGAGGTCGTCAAACGCTGACGCACCCCCATGTTCCACATGGCTCCTCACCCCAACTGTCACGTGGCAAGAGCCGAGGTGGCCGAGTGCCCACTGGCTACTTGCAGGCAGTGTCGGGGTTGTGACGGTGAGCAGGTGAGGGGTGTCAGCGGGGAGCGTCACCCAGAATCATCTCCGCAGCCCACAGTCTCTTCGCCGGGTGGACAGCGCAGAGGAGAGATGTTCAGTAAACACAGGCCGAAGTCGTTTACCAGGCCAGTTAGGAGAGACGCCGCCCACAGTTCGGGGAGGCCAGGGCCGCGGGGGAGGGGTGCGGCGGGGGAGGCCAGTGGACGCTCCTGTCTGGAAATCCAACCCGCGAGGCCGTGTGTCCTCCAGGGAGGGGGTGGGTGGCCACTCTAGGTGGACGCCCCGTCTTGGCTGCCCCACGCCCAGGCGCAGGAATGGCCAGCAGTGACCGTGGCTGGCCATGGCTGCGGTGGAACCCCAGAAGCCTTTCCCCCCTGCACTGAGCGTCTGGGGTGTCAGGGGGTCACAGGGGTCCTTGGGGACCTTCCTGCGATGCAGGTGGGCATCTCCAGGCTGGGGCGGGGGCCGCCGTGCCAGACAGACTCCCTACTGTGCTGCTGCCGGGACCACACAGGGAGCATCAAGGCTCAGGGGCAGGAAACGTCTGAATCTGGGAAAGTGGGGCCTGGGGAGACTCTGATCCGCGATCACAGGCCCCGTCGGCAGTCACGCGCCGTCCCCGAGGCCCGAGCCGGGCGGGGACTCACTAATGAAGCCGCCGCTTAAGCGCGACACCTCAGGGACCCGCGGGACGGGCGGCAGCGTCAGCCCCTCCGCTTGCTTTGGAAGCTCGGGGGGAGGAGACAAGCGTCTGGGCCCTCGTGCCCATGGGCGTGCCAGCCAGTCAGGCGATCCCAGGCCCGGGACTGGGCAGGCACCCCCCCGCCCCCCGCAGACCTGGTGCCCAACCGGCAGCCTCGGGGGCTGGATGTGCCATGTCTGGGGCCTCCCCAGCTTTCCTGACGTCCCCGTCCTTGGCACTGCCTGGGGGTCGGACGGCCGTTCATGCCCTCACTCTCTGCACGTTCTCCTTGGTCTTCTCAGCAGAGGAGCAGCAACCGCAAGCCCACCAACCCGCGCTGGGAAGGCAGTGAGGGCACTGAGGGCCCTTCCATGTGCAGCCCCTTTGGACTGTGGCGCGGCCGGGCTGGGGCTGTCCAGGCTGGGGGCTGCTGCTGCACTCTCACAGCTGCCCGCCCATGGAGCTGCCCGGGCCTGACCTTCACTCCTGCTTCCCTCTCCCCTGGACAGTGTCTGTCTGTCCTAAGAGCGCTCCCCACCTCCCAGGCCCGAGGCCTGGCTTGGGACAGGGGTTGCTGGCTGGGCGCTTCAGGTCACCTTCCAGGCCCCGTGGTGGACAATCGGTGTCGGCTGGTCCTTCTCTGCGGGCTCATCAGGCTGCAGGGGCCAGAGGGAGGGACACGCCCCCAGCCCCCTGCACGGCGGCGGGTTCAGAGGTGGGGGCCGAGCGGAGCTCGATGCCCAGACACGTGTGTCCCGAGGGCCCAGGGGGGCTCTGTGACCAGGGCAGCCCTGAGTGACCCTCACAGGCAGGATAAGAGCTGAGGAAAACTAGACTGGCCGTGCAGGTCAAGTGGAAGAACCGCAGAGCGAGCTCAGGGCCGAGCCGCACTGGACAGCGGTCACTCGGAGCTCCTGCCCACGGCTGCCCACGGCCGTGTCATGAAGGCGCCTGGTGCCTGCCTTCCCCCACCCCCTGCCTGCTCTCGGGGTTCGCGGGCTCCAGCTCGGGCTGTTGGGGCGTCCGTGCCTGGCCCCAGCACGTGTGCTAGCGGCCCGTCCTGCGCCTGGAGCTGCCTCTCCCTCCCCCTCGGCCTGGGCTTAATTCCAATAATAGTGGGATAAATCAGCAGCCACCACAATCCTTGTTTATTGGACTTCACAGGAGCCATTTAATCTGAGCCCTCCACCTCCGAAGGCAGAAGCAACAGGAAATCCGTCTCCTTATCCTCTCTCGGCCTGACCCACGCGCCCTTGATTCCTCCGCCTTTACTGCCACCGGCCTCCGGGCTGTGAAGATGCCCATCTCCAGCGGTCCTGGGGGTCTGCAGCCCACCCGCCCGGCCCTCAGGGCTCCCGGAAGCCTGCCCCAGGTGTGTGCACCCGTGACGGGTGAGGGTGAAGGTGCAGAGGGCAGGTCACCCGGGGGGCTCTGTGGTCGCCGGGCATGGGGGCAAGGAGCAGGGCACCCAGGGACACCCAGGGGGCAGGGCTGTCTCCTCCTGGGAGCTGGAGGAGCAGAGGGAGGGTCCCCTCAAAGATGAGAGAGAGGTGGGTGCACTGGCCGCGGGCAGTCCCTGGGGTGCCATGTGCCAAGAGAGATTCTGGGGAGCCCCAGGTCCTGACAGCCCAGAGCCGCTGGTCCACCGCCACGGGATTGGGGCCCCTGTCCCTGGTCGCCCCTGGGGCTCTCTCCTTCACGCCGATCCCTGAGTACCAGGAGCGCGCCCCTGGGGAGCTGCGGGCAGCAGCCTGGCGGGACCACGTGACGGCACTCGTGGGCTCCGAGCATCTCCACGGTGCCTGGGGCCCGGCCTGCCGCCGGTGGACAGGGCACTGCTGACTCAGGCCGCTAATCACCTGCCATTAGGATGAGTGACAGCCCTAATGACGCCTCACCTGGAGGCCCCGGCCGCCTCCCTGCCCGGAGCAGTTGCCCGACTTTGATCTGGGCCAGTAGTGCCCGGGCTGTGCCGCCACATCGTCCCTTTCCCTTGCTGCTAACGAACGTTTGCCCGTCCCTGCTAATGAGCTGCAGCTGCTGAGGGGTGGCCGGCAGAACCCCTGCGGGCCCACCTTGCAGCGGGCGGCTGAGTGGGGACCTGCTCTCCAGATGGGGGGGGGGTGCTGGCATGTCTGCCTGCCTGGGAGGACAGGGTGGGGTGCTCTTGAAGGCAGTGCTCCGCTGCACACCATTTTTTTTTTTAGATGATGAAGGGCTGGAGCGATAGCATAGCAGTAGGGTGTTTGCCTTGAGCACAGCCAGCCTGGCCGAGCTGGGTTCAATTCCTCCACCCCTCTCGAAAGCCCGGCAAGCTACCGAAAGTATCTTGCCCGCTCGGCAAAGCCTGACAAGCTACCCATGACGTATTCAATATGCCACTATATATATATATTTTTTTCAATATGCAAAACACTCTCCACACGTCCAGACGGGCCTCATGCATGAAAGAACTGGCAGAGGAACCAGGCATGCGAGTCCCGGGGCTGAGGTCTCCAAGTCTGCTCAGATTGGGACTGGACCTTCTCCACCCAGACCCCCATCTTCCAGTAGGTAGGCGTCACACCCACCAGCTGCCGCCAGTGCCAGGTTGGTCCTATCAACGGCCAAGACGCAGAGACTATAAAACCCAGCTCCCGGAAGCATGTGGACGCATTTGCGGCCACGTGACATCTTATTTTTTCCTTTGGAGAACCTGGCAGGCTACCAAAAGTATCCTGCCCGCATGGCAGAGTCTGGTAAACTTCCGTGTCATACTCAATATGCCAAGTACCAGTAACAAGATGGGTCTCATTCTCCTAATCCTGAAAGAGCATTGAAATGGCTCTTTTAAAATCTCAGGGCTAGGAAGAAGGAGGCGTTACTGGTGCCTGCTCGAGGAAATCGACGAACAACAGGATGATCGTGATCATGATGCAAAACACAGTAACAGCAAGTCTCAAAATGGAGACATTACTGGGCCTGCTGGAGCAAATTGATGAGCAATGGGAGGACAGTGTTTGTTTTGTTGAGGTGGTGGAAAAGTTAAGTCCATGTGACTTTCCAGAAGGGGCTGAAGGAAGAAAATGGAACCCTAAATGACTTGACATTCCTATGGTCGAGATCTCGACGCTGTTGGTTAGGAATTGCCAGGAGTGGCCCCGGGGCCCCAGGCGCTGCAGGGAGGTGTGAGGACGCAGGGTCGGGGGCAGGCAAGGGCCTGCCTCTGGGTGGACCCACCAGCCCGTGTCCACTGCCTCCGGCCCACTGCCCAGCAGCTCCCCCTTGCCGTGGGGACTCCAGGGGAAGGACGCCCCACCTGGACGGTCCACGGGCTGGCCCGGCTGTCTGCTCTGTCTGGCTCTGGGCTGGCATCGCCGGCCCCCACACCCACGGGGCCTCCCGTGCACGGCAGGTGGCCCAGGCTGACCCAGTCTTTCTAGGAAACAGGCAGAGAGCCGCCTGCTCCCTGCCTGCCCTCCCTCGCTGTCTCCTGCCACTGCTAATCAGAGATATCAGAGCAGACGTGCAGCCGCCCCGGGCTGCAAAGGCCTCACCTTTCCCCCACGTGACAGGAAGCAGTTCTGAACAGTTCTAGATCAGCGTTTTCTAAATTTAGTTGGCACGAAGCATTAAAATCATAGAATACTAATGGGGCATACCTCGAGGGGCTTGGAAATAGCAATACAGACCGAGATTGCGGTAGACAGCACCCAGGAAAGTTCACAAAGGTAAATCAATCCCTTAAGGAAATGATAGAAATGTATTGATTTATATTCACTTTCTTCAATGCAGAGTGAAAACAATGCAAGGATCAGCTTAGGTGTGAAAGAGCGAGAATGAATCCCAGCCACACAAGCCTGTTTCCGCATCACGCGTTTTCACCGTCGAGGACTCGCGGCAAAGGGGTTTCAGCTGCCCGTGTGACTGGCCTGGGGCCGAGTCCAGTCCCTCCCGCCATGGGGGTCTCCTTCCACAGAGCAGGGGCCGCCTCTCGCCCTCCCAGTTGCTTTCACTGGGGGTTGGGGTGCCCACCCGGTGGTGCTCAGGGGCTCGCTCACGGCTCTGTGCTCTGGGCTGGCCCAGGGCAGAGCCAGGGCTTGAACGGGGGCCTTCCAGATGCTAAGTCTGTGCCCAGCCCTTGGGATCCCCCAGGCCCTGCCTCTCTGCGAGCCAAGAGCATCGGTGATGGTGATTGATTGTGGTGATGGTGGAGATGATGGTGATGGCGGCGGTGGTGATGGTGACAGTGGAGGTGATGGTGATGCTTTCATCGGGCTTCGGGGGAGCAGAGGCAGGCACAGCTTGTGCATGCCACAGGGTGCTGGCCGTGGCTGGGGGGTCGGTCTCTGGGGGGCACTGGCCAGGGGGAGCCTCGCCCTCGGGGTGGAGGAAGCCGTGCCCAGCATAGGCAAGAGAAATCCTGCTGCAGTTTCCTCGGACTCGGAACCGGGTGATGAAGTAGCCCAGGAGGACCAGCCTTGTAGGTCAGCGAGTCTGTGAGGGCTCGAGCGGCTGGTTAGGCTGCGAGATGGAGACTCGGGAGCTGTGCGCGTGCGCGTGCGTGTGTGTGTGTGTGTGTGTGTGTGTGTGTGTGTGTGTGTGCGCGTGTGTGTGCAGCCCACAGCAGGGCAGGGGGCGGGCCTGGAGCGAGGGCGGCGGGGGGCTCCCACGCTGAGGCTGAGGTCCAACGCTTTCCTGCAGAGATCGTCTGGCGAGTGGCGGGGCAGGAGTTTTATTTGGCAGCTGGAGCTGAAGCAGCATTTTCACGGAATTGCTTGAGTGAGTTTAGATTCTTTGGAGGATTTAGAACCGTCTGAGCCCCGGAATGCTCAGGCCGTGCGTTCCGCACTCAGCAGTTCTCTGCTTGGCGGGCGACCAGTTTGCAGTTTCTGTCCGAGAAGCCAGACCCTCGGCCCCCTCCACTGGCTCGACCCACCTGAGGGTCCAGCCTCTCCCTTCACCACGGGGGGTGCAGAGCCCCCAGCAGATGGGACCCTCTGTGTTCTCCCGGTGCTGAGCTTGGTGGCCCCACACCCGCCTCAGTCATTCCAGCCGGCGTGGGCTCAGCACTGCTCCCCAGGGCCCGGGGAAGGGTGAGGCAGACGCCGGGGCGAGAGGGCTTGGAGGAGGCTGCCCCGGCAGGATGCCCGCATGGGAGAGGGAGGTACGGGGCCGGCCACGCCCCCAGCCGGTGCTGCTCCACGTTCTGGCCCCTGCACAGGTCTCCCCCCAGGGCTGGACAGCAGGCCCCATGTCCAGGCCTGGGAATAGTCTATGTGGGTGGGGTGGGGGCGGGTCTCCCAGCAGTCAGGCCCGGGCTGAGCAGCAGGATGCCACCCGGCCCACTGGGGCACAGACCCTGGAAAGGTCCCTCCAGGCCAATGATGGGGATGGGCTGTTCGAGTCACCCGAGCTCTAGCCTGGGGAGAACGAGTCGCCATCATCACCCTCACTGTCACCACCATCACCGCCATTGTCACCAACATCTCTCTCATCACCTTCACCCCAGCATCACGTCTCTACCGTCATCCTCAGCATCACCACCACCATCACCTCCACTATCACCACCACCACCACCATCACCATCACCTCCACGCCATCATCATCACCACCATCACCACAATCACCATCACTTGCACCATAACCACCACCACCACCACCACCACCACCACCATGATCCTCACCTCCTTCACCACCACCACTGTCAGCATCATCCTCACCATCACCACCACCATCACCATCACCTCCACTATCACCACCACCTCCATCATCACCACCACCAACACCATCATCACCACCATCACCACCACCTCCACCATCACCTTCACACTATCACCATCACCACCACCACCATCACCACCACAATCACTATCACCTCCACCATCACCATCACCACCACTGTCACCTCCACTATCACCATCACCATCACCATCGCCTCCACCATCACCACAATCACCATCACCACCACCATCAACACAATCACCATCACCATCACCTCCAATATCACCATCATCACCACTATCACCACCAGCAGCAGCATCATCACCATCACCACCATCACCACCACAATCACCATCATCACCACAACCACAACCATCACCACCACCACCAGCATCATCATCACCATCACCACCACGATCACCTCCACTATCACCACCGCCACCACGATCCTCACTTCCATCACCACCACCACTGTCAGCATCATCCTCACCGTCACCACCACCATCACCAATTGTCCCCGTCATCTCATCTCCTTCACTCCGTCATCACCCCCTCTACCCTCACCTGCAGCGTCACTGCCACACTCACCCCCCCCGCCACCCCACCCCATCTCCCCTCCCTCTGTCCATCGCTGCCCCCTCACGCCAGCAGAGCAGCGCGGTGCCCATAACGCCTTGACATTTCCCGCGTTTCCTTGGCCGTGTTCTGCGTGGGTGTCTCGCTCCTGTCACCTGGCGTCTTTGCAAAGTCATCCTGAGGCTAAGCTGGTCTCATCAGTTTTGATTTCTATGTGGACCAGCCGTGCATAGGTAAATAACATCTGGTCAACAGATATTTTCCCATTTCCTGCCAGGCGGCCAGAGCCAGGCCAGTTTAAAGGCTAAAGGCTGCCCCTCCCTGCCCAGAGCCCTGACACCCTGGGATGGCGGGCGGGGCGGCGGCCGCTCAGAGCTGATGGTTTGTCCTCACCCACCAGTCCCTGGGATCCCGTAGGGATTTTCTTTAGCAGCAGCTTGTGGTTCTGGCATTTCCAGGGAACATTTGAAAGGGTCCGGGGCTGAGGCCTGGCACCCTGGTGAGAAGTGCCTGGACTCAACCCCCTCAGTTAGGGGGTCTGGCTGAGACAGGAGACGGGGATTCAGGAGTGACCCCCAAGTGGCCACCGCGGGACCCCAGATGGACAGCAAAGGAGGGGTGTGGGGCCCGTGGGGGGAGCACTGGATGCGGGACCATCAGAGTGGGGGATGGGCAGGCAGGGGCCATCGGGAGGAGCTGGTCGCCAGCACTCAGCGTTGGGGAATGAGGTGCGAAGGGCCAAAGCAGAAGGACAGCCTGAGGAGGCGCACGGGAAGAGGCAGGGCACTGCGGTTGGGAGGGGGCACGCAATGGGGGGGGGCACGCAGGGCTGGTTTCAGAGAGGGGGCTGTCCAGGCGGGTGGACAGTGGACATCATCCCAGCAGCCCCCCTGTGCCTGACCCGAAGTCCCTGAGAAGAGGCGGGAGGGGCCTGCTTGGGCGGCCTGTAATGATCCCGGCACACTGTCTGCGTCTCAGCCGAGCCCAAGTGTCCAGGCAGAGGCGGGTAAGGGGCCGGGACACCCCCAGCCTCCTCCAGATGGTCGCGACACGGCTGCTGTCCCTAGGTCACTCTGCAGCATCCCGTGGCCTGCACCGTGGCCAGAGGCAGAGGCGGTGGAAGGACAGTGCCCGCTCCTGCTTGGCCTCTCGGGTGGTGCCTTCCGCCAGGACCCCACCGAGGACCTGCTGACCAGGGAGCGCAGGGCTGCAGGGGCCGCAGTGACCAGAGCCCGTCCGAGGGCGAGGCGTCCCCCAGCTCACGTCCAGCCCTGCCGAGTCCCTGAGCCTCCCTGGGGCACAGCCCAGGATCCTGTGGGAAGGGGCTCAGGAAGACGCTGCCTGTTCGCAATTCCCCAGAAGGCACAGCCCCGCCCGGGGCTCACTCCAGGGGCTCCCCGCCGTGCAGCGAGACCCCCCCTGCCCCCGCTCTCCGGAGCACCCCTGATTACGCCGCGTTTACCGGCGCAGCCTGGAGCTGCGCATGAATACAGGTTAATTTGGGGTAGTTCTACAACAGCACCTGCTCACTTCTGGGGAAAAATACTTGATAATTGTAATTTGTTTCACCCAAGTGCCGGGGCTCACGTGCTTAGCTCAGGCCCGGAATACCGAGTGGCTCCCGGCTGCCCCCGCTGCCAGACCCTGCCTGGCCGCCCAGGCCCCTGTGAGGATGGAGCGCTGTCTGCGGGGTCACCCCTTCTCGGAAGGAGCTCCCAGCGGCCCTCGGACATGCGCGTTTGCCCCGGGAGGCTTCGTGCCCGCCCTGTGCTCTCAAAGGGAACTGCATCATGACGCGGTGGTTGCGGGCGGGCGACTCTTAGGCCCTCCCTCCTCTCTGGCTCCCGGTGTGAGGGTCTCCTGTGTCCTCACTACCCCGCACCCTGGGCACTCCTGTGAGGGCCGCCCTGGCCCAAGAGGACTTCTGTTACTGAGATGCTTCCTTCTCGTCAGAACTGAGCGGGTGAGGCCAGGCCTCAGGGTGGACACGATGCCCCTCACACCAGCACCACTGAGCCCGGGAGCCCGGCCTGGTGGGCTGGTGCTGAGTCTCCCCCGAGCCCCAGCTGAAGGCGCAGCTCCTGGGGGCTGACAGCCGTCTTCCCCCTGCCTCTCCCGCTTCCTATGCTCAGAACAGGCGTCTTGCCTCAGTTTACCCCTTTGCCAACCCTCGTGACGCCTGTGCCAGCCCGCCAGGTGGCTCATGAGCTCGTTCCAGCGTCCCCCTGGGAAGTGAGCCTGGGGGGGGTTCAGAGTCGCAGGTGGCCTGAGGCGGGGTGCGGGAGAGGGTGGGTGCTCCCTCGGGGCCCCCACAGGTGGGAGGAGGGGGAGGGGAGCCCCGCAGGGGGCCCACGCCCTGGAGGCACCTCCAGCCTGGGATTAAAGATCGTCCGTGGGGAGTGAAAGCGTCACTTCACGTTTCTCAGACGGACCAATTTATCTGGAAATGGAAAATTCCCTCCGAGTGGAATATTCTGTAATCACTTCTGTCCCGCACTTCGGAGGGGCCGTGCGAGGGGCGCTTATCTCGGCCTCCTCTAAGCTTAACTCACACGCCTCAGAGCTCGGCCACTGTGGAGAGAGGCGGGGGGGGGGTGGCAGCACTTTCCCTGGACGCAGGGTGGACGCAGGGGCCAGGGCTGGCTCTCTCAGGGCGGGAGCGCATGGTAGATGCTCATTTGGTTCCAGAGATGCCGGCCACGGTGAGCGGCGTCACCAGCACCCTGATGGGGGGCTGGAACACAGGCTGACCTCACCCCCACTGACGTGCCAACCTGTCGCGGTGAGGGTGCAGCTTCTGTGGACGGCACAGCGCTTGCTCCTAGGGCAGCCACATCCCCAGGGGCCGTGGGGGACCGGGTGTGGCAGAGCGTGGTACTTCTGTCCGTGACCCGAGGGCCTCAGGCCCCCTGGGCAGGGGGGGGGACCCCAGGGGAATCCCGACACTCACTCGGGCCCCGGGCCCTGCCAGGAGTCAGCTGAGCACCTCCGCCCCAAAACCCTCTCTCAGGCGGTGGGGCTGGTGCCCCTCGTGAGCGTGGCTGACCCCCGGCTCAGTGCTCAGGGCACTGGCGAGAGGCTGGAGCAGCGCTGGGCCAGCTAGGAAGGCCCGCTGCCTCCTGCCTGCCCGCACTGGTCTCTGGGGTGGCCGGCTGCCCACCCTGGATGCTCATCAGTGGAACAGTGGGTGAGGCTGTGTCAGAGGCGGGTCTCCACGTCTCGCTTCCGGGGTCTGGAACGCTTTCTGGAAACAACAGGTGTGTGGGTGGGAGTGTCCAGTCCTCTGGGCTGGTGGGAATCCTGACAGGCGTCCGAGCCCGTGGAGAGTGACCAGTGCGAGGCTGAGATACGCCGATGCGCTTGTTCCCACAGTGTCTCTGCCCCGAGAGCAGTGGGTGGGGGGTGAGAAGCCCCGCCTGACGGTCACGGTGTCTCCAGACCCGGGCTTGGCCTGCTGCCGGGAGGTGGCCGGGAAACAAAGGGACTCAGAGCCTCGTGTCCCCCAGCATCTAGGTAAGGGACACTGGATGCCAGCGCAGCGCTTAGAGCTCAGGGTAGTGCCCAGCTTGACGCATTGCCTCACCAAATCCCAAATCTGTCTTCACTGTCACGCCCGCTCATTGCATCATCAGATGCTGAAAACACGCGTGATGTCGGCCTGGCACGCTTGACTTCACTCTCCCCAGCTCACGCCTCAGCTCCTCCCGCCCCGCCCCCGCCGGGCTCCACACAAGCACCGGCCTCCCTGGCTCCTCCCTGACCCCCGGCAGAGACCAGGCCCCGAGCCCCAGAAACCTCCGATCACATCTCCGGCTGAACTGTTCCTCCGGAGACAAGTCCAAGGGCTTCCGCTGCTTCTTCTGAGCTTCAAAGGCTCAGCCCCCAGGCTCACCCTGTGGTGTGGGCCTCCCCGTCAAGCTCACCCCTGCCCCCAACTCGGGGCTGTAGGGGTCATTCCCAGGCCGGAGCCAAGGGAATCTGGACCACGAGACCCCCCGGGTGTCGTTCCACAGCACAGAGCCTCACGCGGACATGGCCACGTGTGGGAGAATCAGGGGCCCCCCCGCGCCCTCTGGCTGAGCCCGCAGAGCTGAGTGTCCACACAGAGGCGACTTGCTAGGCTGGAGAGCAACAGGGCCATGAGGGCAGTCCCAGGCCTGGCTTCTGTGGGCAGCGTGGGCGGCTGGAGGGTGGACACTGCTCACTCACCGCCAGCCTGGGGCACACGCGGACTCCTGCTTAGGGATGGCTCATCAAACAAGGAAAGCCGGGGACGGAAGGAGGCAAATGCTGGGGGTGGCCCTCGTGGCCCACCTGGGTCAGCAGTGGGGAGGGCCTCAGGGATGGAGTTCTCTGGACAAGTGGGGGCCCCTCTCCTGCCCGTCGCGGGCCCCGCCCTCCCCAGATCTCCCTGGACAACTCCAGCGCTGAGCTGGGGGTATCTCCAACCCCCACGACCCTCCCCACAAAGGGAACCCCCTCTCGGTCTCTCCAGTCCGGGACTCTGGACTCAGCCCCCGAGGAGTGTGATCAGTCAAAGATACGTTTTGGCTACTGCCTCCTCATGAGCAAGAAGACGGGGGTCAGAGGACTGCCTGGAGGCAGTGGGGGCCGAAGCCTGTGCTTCAGGATCCGAGAGCTTGGGGGGGTCTGGGCTGCGCCTCCTGGGCCGGGCTCTCTCGCGCCTGCCCGATAAGCTGCGTTATCTCTCCCCGCATGGCGGGTGTTTGAGACGCAATAAAAAAGAACATTAGGCGCGCATCTGAGAGCATGTCTCTTCCGGAGCGGAGATCCGAGCGCGCTGTGGGAAACCGTGTCGGCGCACTTTATCGGAACCTGGAAATGAAGACGTGCCCGGCTTTATCTTCCTTCCCCCAGCTAATCACCGGAGGAAGCCGCGCGTTGGCCACAGAACTGGCCCCCTCCCCGGCCGCCGTCGCGATCCCAATCTCCCGCAAGGAGCCACGGCGTTGTGCCTCAGCTCACGGCCCCCACCCCCACCCCCTGAGCCCACGCTACGGCAGCCTCGCTGCTCTGTGCAAGAGACCCGTGTCCCGGCAGTGTCCGCCCGGCACCCGATCTGCCTCACCCCCGAGGGTGGTGAGCGGAGCTGCCCGGTCCCGTGTTGCTGGACTCGGTGCTTCTGCGCTCAGGAGGGACCGAGGCTCCAACATGCCGTTTGGGGGAGACAGTCACGTGCCTCCCTGCATTCACGTCTGCTCCCAGACTGTGAACAACTGCACCCAGTGTGCTTACCGTGGCTCCCGGCAACCCCCCTACCCCACCCACCCCCACCCACCCAGCTAACCGCGGCTCGGGGCCGCTCCAGAGAATTTCCAGCTCTCATTTTGATCGTCGAAGCTGAAAGCTGGTCCCAAGCCTGCTTTCAACTCACTGTTTTCATTTGGGAACAGAAGGTGTAAAAGCGAAAATATGTCTCACTCTTCCCTTAAAACGGGGCCGAAGCTGTTTTCTAAGAACGCGTCCTGCAGATCTGCTGTTGGCTGCTTCGGGCTGATTGTCTGAAGAGACGCCCAGCAGGAGGCACCCCGTAAGGCTCGCCGGAGCCCACGGACTGGGGCTGGACAGGCCGGCACCCAGTGACCACTGGGGAGGAAGGGCCAGCTCCTGTATGTGTCGGTCCCGAGGAACAGGGTCTCCGTGGCCGAGCCAGAGGCCAGCACAGGGCAGGGACCTGGGGCCGCGGCCGCCTCTTTGCCTCTCCTGGGGCGACGCCCTCGCTGGCCCGATGGAGTCCACGAGGCGCTTCCCGCACAGCCACTGCATGGTGGGGGGGAAGCTCAGAGACGATGCTGCGTTGCTCCCACAAGAGGGGGTAGCCGGCCCAAGGCCAGGGCCGACTAGCAAGCACGCAGTGCCCCTCTCCCAGCTGGTGCATCCCTGGAGCCCCTGGCACGGTCAGTGTGAATGCAATGGGAGGTTCGAGTCTGGGAAATGGACCGAGCACCATTTGGCCTGTTTTCCGACAGCCCAGGCCGGCATAGGCTGCCGAGAAGGCCCAAGTGGCCACACACACCGGGCTGGAGACAGGGTGCTGCTGCCCAGAGAGAGGGGACAGCCATGCCTCCCCGGGGACGGTCCCTGGACACTGTGAGGTGAGCACAAGCCAGCCTGGAGAAAGGTTGGGAGAGGCAAGGTTGCCATGGTCCCATCCCGATGTCCACTCCTGGCCGTCCTATTCCCGCTGCCCAGTTACTGCAGTCCACCCCCTGCTGCCCCTGCCCCGTGCCCCAGGCCTCACCCCTTCCGGAAGTGCTTTTCTCTGGAACCCCGGTTTCTGTGGCACTTTGGAGGCTCCCGCCTCCGTCCCCAGCTGGGAGACGCTGCCGCAGGCTGGGACGGTGCCTGGTGCAGGCCCGCGGGGACGCGCAGCTGGGCAGCAGAGGCGCGGGCCTGGACGCGTGCGATTCCGAAGTTAATAATCACGTTGCATCATTTTCTTTGGAAGAAGAGTTTATAATAACATTTTCTGAAAGTGCCAAGCAAAGTAATTACACACTTGGCAAACCACAGAAACTAAACAATTTGGCAAATGCTTCATTAAACAAGTTCTCAGGTCAATGCGAGGTTTTATTTTATTTAAAGCAGGAGATTAATTTTTAAAAACGGGGCTTACATTCTTAGGCTATGGCTTTGGCATTTTCCTTGTAATTGGAATTTTCCTTACCAGGAGGGTATTTAGAAATGTCGTTCTGCCTTAAAAGTTGTCCTGGTGGTGGGAAGCCCAGTGAAGGCTGAGGGGGGCTCGAACCCGGGCAGGAAGCCCAGTCTTGCTCCCGTCTCCAAGGACCTGGACGTCCCGTTCCTGCCTCCATCTCCATTTCCGGCCGATGACGGGGGCGGGGGGCAGGTATTGGGTTCGGCGCTGATGGTTCTCTTTGAAGACACATCTGCATTTTGATCAGAGCAGAGAGCGCGCCCATTTTCCAGTCCAGAGGGCCGAGAACGCCGGTGGGCCCTAGGTGAGACCTCGTGGCACGGCCCACCCTCCTGACCCCTTTCCCAGGCGGCCCTTTGCTCTGGGCCCAGAGGACCCTGTAGGGGGGTTGGTGGGTGCAGTCAGAGGCCTTGTTTACCACCCCGGGGTCTCGCTCACCGTGGGTCCCGTTAGTGAGATGTGGTTCTGCGTCTCCACACAACCACAGTGAGAGGGAGCTCACAGCGTGGTCCAGCTCTCGGTGAGCGACTCGCCGAGTGAAAGCCGGGAGGACGCTGGCCCTGCGTGTGGCTGACCCGCCATGCCTGGCCCCTCTCAGTCTGCCAGAGGCACAGAGCCGGGGTGAGCCCTGCGCTAGCCGGGCGTGGCCCCAACCTCAAAGCCCTGGCCAGCCGGCCTCTCCCGAGCCAGGGACCCCTGCCCACACCAGGCTCTCTTGTCCCCCCATGTCCCTCATCACGGTGGGTCGGCTGGGTCCACCCAGGTGCCCCCGGCAGGTCGCAGCCGGGGCCAAGCTCACAGGCGCCTCCCTCTCGCTGGACGCGGCCATCCCCCCGCACACTGGCCCTGCTGCTCAGTCATGGGGGCCTCGCCGGCGACAGTTGACAATCGCTGCTGGGGACCTCTGGGCCGCAGCTGCTCTGGCCCACAGGCTCGTGGAAGTGTCTCAGGGCCACACCCCCAAGACAAGTGCAGGTTGCAGAAGCCTGTGTCCCCCCCCCAGCCCCGTTGCCCCCCACCTCGGCTTCTGTGCCCCCGCACACAAGCGTTTCCCAGCCCTCGTCCTCTGCAACCCCAGTGGGGCCTCGGCTCCTTCCCCTGGGCCCTGATCTCTCCCTGCCTCCTCTCTGGACAGTGGACGTCCCCCTCCGCTGCCTTTGGCCCGAGGCCCTGCATGTCACGAGGGTCAGCTCCGGGGCCAACTCTGCTCGGATGCATGCAGGTTTGCTCTGGGTGGAGGCTGTCGATGGAGCCATCCCGGATGGGGTGTCCACTGATGGGCCAGGCCTTGGCCATGGCCCCTCCCCGAGCTGCTCCTGCTTCTTCCTGCTCCTCAGGCAGACGATGCTCAGGGGCTGACCGTGCCAGCTGCGGTCACTCGAGGCCCTTGGGCAAACGGCCTTGTCTGGGGGGGCTGCGTCTGAGCTGCCAGCGGGCGGGCCGCCACCCCCGACCTTCCCACACTCCCCGGAGGAGTCTGGTACCCCATGTGCTCCCCCATCTCCAGCCCCCGTTCCCCACAGCTGCCGCCCCAGCCAGAACCAAGTATGGGCTCCCGGCGTCCACCTTCACCAGAGAGAGCCGTGGCTGGCCAGGCCAGGCCAGCGAGGCCATCCTGGTTCCAGGTGGACAGTCTCTGTGTCTAAACGGACGCCAGCATCCGCCCAGGAGAGCGGGCCCAGGGTGTGCCGACGGATGACCCCCAAAATTATGTTTGAAAACAGATAAGTACGTTTAAGTATAATTGATTGCACAAGTAATAACGCCCAAAGTGATTACACAGTCTGGTACTTACAAAAGTAATTACACTTCAGAAAATCAAAATTAATTTGTACACTTCTGATGCACTTTTAAAGCTGTTGACATTTTATTGTAGTGCTTCTAATGAAATGAAAATTATTAATAATTGTTCCCACTTGAGTGTGACAAATGTCATTTGGCTGGAGAGGCAGAGCCGAGTTAACGGCTTGGGACGCCAAGTTCCAGTTGGGGGAACGGCCCCGTCTGGACCGTGCCTGGGCATCGTGAGGTGCCGCCCCTAGCCCACACGCTGGTGGGGACGTGGGGGTCACCCAGGCGCCCTGCCCTCCAGCCGGCAGGTGACCACCAAGGCGGGGCCCGGTGTGAGCAGAGACCGCTGGCTGGGAGGCCAGTGGTCAAGCCGTGGCCATTCCCGATGGACACGTGCGAGGAGGCGTCCCCAGAGGCCCCGCCCCTCTCGGCAGTGAGGACGTGTCGGGCCTTGCTGGGCCCCAGCTCATCAACATTCACCCTGTGCCAACAAAGCATGGAATTTGTCATTTTCAAAGAAAAATAAATAAGCCTGGTGTTCACAGATGGGGTTTTCATGCAAACAAGTAATAATGATAAAAAAAATTTTTTGAAGTCGGGCCAGGGCCCCTGGTGTCCAGGGCCGCGAAACCCACTGGACCTGGGCCAGGATAAGACTCTGTGTCCCCCGTGGGCCCAAACGCGTGGACTTGGCTGCTCCTTTCCTGCCGTTTCTGTCCAATCACCCTCGTTCCAGAACCTTCTACCTGCCAGGGAACGCTGCCCACTCTGGCAGTCACCAGCTCTCCTGCCTCTGTCCAATCCTGCTGGCCTCTCGCCAGCAGACCCTCCGCACCCGTCTGTGGAGCCTCCTGCAGCGTCCACGTGCCACGTCCACGCGCCTCACATGATTGCCTTGCCCACACACTGTGTCTACTCGCCTGCTCACTTCCTGGGCTGCAGCCTTGCCCACGAGCCTGTCCACGCACCACTCCTGCGGTCAGCCCCAGGCCTTGTCCATGTCCCCACACACGTTCGACCCTGTGTGCAGATGCCCGTCTCGTCCACGCGTCACTCACTGTCCCACGCTTCCCCTGTCCTCACGGCACCACACCACGAGGTGGGGTGTCTGCCAGGGGGCAGCTCCCGTGAGCCAGCTCGGTGGTGGCAGCCCCTGAGACCCCTGCAGAGGGCCCCGGGAAGCTTGGCATGATGGCAATCGTCCCCCGGGCCCTCAGCAGGGCCACTCAGCAGGACACATGACAGGGGCAGGGAGGGCAGGTGACTTCCCGGGGACTGGGCATGGGGTGGGCCCAAGGTGAAGGGAAGGGTGAGCCTGTGGGGCCCACGGTGGCTCCATCTGAGTGACCGCTGGGCTGATGCTCCCCCTGTTCCCAGTCTAAGAGTGGACATGACCATGACCATGGCGGCTGGAGGCCCTGGGCTCTGCCGAAGCCCACGGGGCTGGGCAAGATGGGAGCATGCTGTCTGCTGCCCAGATGGGTGCGTGCTGGCCGCTGGGCGCCACCGGCTTTGCTCTTGCCCTCGGTTTTCCCAGTTTGTCTCTGGACAAGCGTCTGTGGGAGGCTGAGCCTGGGGATGGGGCCCACCCGGGTGCCTTGTGCTCCCCGGGGCATGGGTGGCAGAGGGGACTGTCCACAGCGTCAGCCCGCCCGGTACATGGCGCTTTCTGGGTGAGGCCAGATGGCTGCATCTCGGCACAGGAAGACTAGGGGGCTCGGGCTTCACCCCACCCCCACCCCCGGCAGCAAGGTGGGGACGGGAAGCCTAATGCTCACCGCCCCATTCGCTCAAGCGACCGGGGTCTGTCTGCACACGCCACGCTGAGATGTGGGCACAGATGCCCGGCTCTGCTCCTGGGCCACGCCACGCTGAGACTCAGGTCTGGGTACCCGGCTCTGCTCCAGGGCTATGCCACCCTGAGACGTGGGCCCGGTACCTGGCTTCTGGAGCTCCTTGTCTCCAAGCCCTGCGGCCCCCAGATATCCCTTCTGTGGCCCCCAGGCTCTGAGCCCTGCTTTCCTCGGGGCAGACACTGCAGACCCGATGGCCTGTGTGGCCTCCCAGCGGGAGGGCCCCTGTGTGTCTCCAGGGCTGTGGATCCACGCAGAGGAAGAAACCTTCCGGAAGGGGTTCCTCCAGCTAGCAAGGGAGGGGATTCCGAATTGCAAACGTGCATCCCAAGTCTCTCTCCTCCACTCCCCGCCTCTCCCCTCCTGCCCACTGAGATCGCACATGGGGACCAACCCCACGTTCCGGGGATGCCCTGGAGAGCCTGTCCCGTCTGGGCCCCACGGAGCTGCGTCCGGCTGGAGCGCAGGAATGAAGGCGGGCGGGCACCCACCGCGGGCTCAGCCCGTCCCCGCGCAGACACGCCTGGTCCCCCACATCTGTGAGGAGAGGGTCAGGTGGCGGCGGGAGGCAGGAGGGTCACACAGAGCCGTGGCCTCTCCGGGAGCCCACGGGAGGCCCGAGGGGCGGCTCAGCGCCAGCTGGCCACGGTCTCGCCACGGCTCGTCTCAGCGGCAGGCTTGGGAGACAGGCTGTGTCCAGGCTTTCTAATTAACTTTGTCATTTATTGAATTCCGGAGCTGCCTGGTCAGAGGCCTTTCCGGAGTCGTGTGAAGCCATGATTCTGATCTCCATTTCAACACAATTAATTTCACTTGAGTCATTTAATTTTTTTAAGTGAAAAAAGTCCGGGCTGAATCCTCCTCGAGAGGAGCGTCTCTTCGGGGAGGTGTGGGCTGAGACCGCCTGCGCCTGCCCGCCCACCCGCCGGGCTGGGGCAAGGAGAAGGCATTTTAAGGAGAGCAAGCACTTGCCAGAAAGCGAGAAGCTTCTAGAAGGAATCCCAGCAAGGGAACCTAGGCCCAAAATCCATCCCCGAAGAGCGAGGAGAAACAGTCCACAGTTGCCTCTGAGATGGGGGGGTGGAGATGGGGTCTGCTGCTCCCCCGCAGGACCCTCTGAGATCAGGGCTGACCAGGAGGCCTGGGGGGCGGGGTGGGGGTCTGCTGCAATCCCCCGAAGAAACGGAGTGCTAACACTTGCTTTCCCTTTGGTCGCAAAGAAATGATCCACACCAAATATGCACATGGACACACACACACACGCAGACTCATGCACACATTTGTATACACTCTTATAATGCAATACCATACAATACACACATGTGCACATGTGAATACACATGCACACACACACTCACATCATACAAACACACACGCATGCACTCACAAGCACACTTACATGCACACATGCATGTACTCTTACAACACAATACATACATGCACACATGCCTACATATACACACGTACACATGCACACACATACACACACACGCACACACACACACATGCACACAGAGACACGTGCATGCACACATCCATTCACACACATTTGCGTGCACACAGACAGCAGAACTCTGGAGACTCGGGCCTGGAGGAACAGTGCTCTGACTTCCTTCGAAGCCGTTTTTCTCCATGACAACAGAGGGGCTGGCGTCAGGCGCGGCCCTGGTTATTGGCTCATTTCATCATACAAAACTGACACGCGCTTCTTATTAATCTGTCTCCCAAGGACCAAAATGCTTTAATAAAGACATTTGTGCCTTCGGTCTGGGGAGAAATGAAACGGTTAGTTAAATGCTCTGTGACGTTGACGGAAAACCCCTCACTCCTGTGAGCCGGAGGGGAGGCCTGGGGAAAAAAAACAGGGATGGGGGGACGGGGCAGGGGTAGGAGGGACAGGCAGGGGGAAGGAGGGACGGGCAGGGGGTAAGAGGGACAGACAGGGGGCAGGAGGGACGGGGCAGGGGCAGGAGGGACTGGCAGGAGCTTCCCCAGCTCTGCTCTGGCCCCGCGAGGCCTTGGGGCCTGTGAGAGTTGCCGGCAGAGCAGAATGGTTCCCAATGTGACGAAAACCAATGCCCCGATACTGCCATCAGCTGTCATGGAACGCGGAGACAATGGGACATTTCTCATCTTTGTTTTGTGCGACACGTTTCCCGTAGTGGAGGCAGCTGCCTCCGCCAGGAGCGCGTCAGGCCCGGGCAGGCCGCGCCCCGTGGGGGTCTGCGACAGCAGCAGCGTAGGCCTCCCGCGCGGGGCAGGTGTTCAGCCACGCCCACCACACCGTCCTACCCTCCTCACCTCCACTCTTTGGGGGGCAGACCCCGTGGCTCTCGGGGTCACTGTGGCTCTGCAGGGGTCGCTCCCGGGGGTCAGGGGCCAGCCCAGGCCGGCCATCAGCAGGGCAGGCGCCTCCCGTGGGCCCGTTGCTTGGCCTCCCCTCCGGCCTCCCTAGCAGCCTCGTCTGGCAAAGCACCCGTGAATGTTGGACACCGCTTCATAATCCCCAGAGCCCACAGACGGCTCAAACCTGAGAAAACAACAGGGAGGAAGGAAGGTTCCTCACACACGACGCCGAAAGCCGGGCGTAGAGTAGAGAGCATGTAGCTGAGCGCCACTCCTTCTCTCCCTCCGTCCCTCTCCCTCCCTCCCTCTCTCTCTCTCTCTCTCTCTCCCCCCGTCATATGAGTGTGACCATTCCCAGCACACAGACAGGCAAAGTCAAAGTCTGAACACGCATTTAATAAGCAGTGCGGAGGGTCAAGGCACCACGGACCCTTTAGTTACTCAGTGCCCGCTACCACACCCTCGACTTCTGCAAAGGCATTCACAGTAGTGTCAAGTGGCCAGAGGCGGCCTGACAAGTTACAAATTTAATAAGTCGTAAGAGAAGGCAAACTGGAATAAGTTTCCTTTTTGCAAATGTTGCATTGCATCTCCTACCCTGTGCCTGACTGTCCTCACCAGGGCCCTACAGCTGAAGACCTCTGGGCCTCAGTCAAGGCCATGCTGGGACCACTCTCCACACACTTGGATGAGACCCACTCATAAAACAACTGGCAGAGGAACCCAGGTGTGTGGGACCCGGGGCTGAGATCTCCAAGCCTGCACGGTTTGGGACTG
>JAOXYA010000037.1:1463531-1480779 GCA_028565675.1 Sorex palustris | reverse complement strand
TACTCCTACATTAAAAAAAAAATATATATATATATATATATAAAATCATGTTGATGCAGATGACGCAGCAGGAGTGGCAGCAGGCCTCTGTTGACTATCTTCAAGTTCTTCAATATTTTCAAGGATGAAAACATTGATGATAAAGATGTTTAGACTCAGAGTTAGAAAGCATAAAAGTTTATTGTAAAGTAGAAGAGAAATGGAAAGTAACTTCCCAAGTTTGGTGGAACAGTATAGAACTAAGCTAAAAGTAAAAATTTTGCGTAGCCCTTTTTAAAAGTCCTTTGTACTTACTATCAGTCAACAAGTATCACAAAGAATGCATCTGGTCATCAGCCTCAAGTATTGTCCATTACCTTACTCTCCTTGTGAGCCTAAGAGTTGGAACAGAATTCTATGATGGACAATTGTTAACTCCTTGTTTATCAGAAAAAGCCCTTGAATTTTCAGGAAGTAAAAGATATAGGATGGCTCAACCAAAAACAAGACTGCTCATAGCAGCTGGTAAAAGTAAACTGAGGTTTCCTCTTTCAATATCAATAGATACATAGAAAGCATTTGACAAAATCCAGCACCCATTCATGATGAAAACTCAACAAAATGCAAGTTGAAAGAACTGTCTCAATATAGTTCAAAGCCACTCAGCACAAGCCCACTGAAAGCATTATCCTCAATGAGAAAAAATTAAAAGATTTATTTAAGATCAGGCAGAAGATAAGGTTCTCACTCTTGCCACTTGTATTCAATATATTACTGTAAGAACTTGCCATAGCAAGTTGGTGAGAGAGAGGTATCAAGGGGTCCCCCCCCTCCCTCTCCCAGGGCCCCACTGCGTGCAGTGCCGGGGCTCTGAGATCTCAGTGGGCATGGACGGCCCCTTCCCTGCTCACCTCCACTTAGAGGAACTCTCCCTCCTCCCCCCAGCTCCGAGACCACATTCTGCAGCCCAGGAAATTTCCACTGATTTTATTCCCCTTTGGCGTCTCCACTCCCCTTTCCTCCCGTCCAGAAATCCTCAGTTAGATGTCAAACTGGTGGGCTCATCCTCCTTCGCTCCCTCTCATCTCGCACCCGGGCTGCCTCCTAGAAGAATCCTTTGAATTTTAAGTGGGTCTGTTCCGCTTCAGTGTGAGCCACGCTCACGCACGCCCGAGTCCCCGCGTCTCTCTGCGGCGCCTGGCCGAGCCTCCCGCGTCTGCTGGGGCCTGTTGCCCTGGCTCTGAGGATCTGCCTGTTTTCTGGGTCAGCCTGTGGCTTCCAGAGTCTCCTGGAAGCAGAGGGCGGGTGGGCTCCCTTCCTTCTCCGGGGCAGCTGGTGCCCCAAGATCACCAGCGCCCTGACCGCGTGGCCAGTGTCCTTGGACGGCTCCTGCCTCTGGGAATGTCGCCCTGACTGGTAGCACCGGCGGGGGGGGGACCGCTCTGGATGGGCCTGGGTAGGGCACCCAGTACCCACTGCCAACGCTCAGCCTCCTGACTGAGCCTTCCTGCCGCATGGTGCTTCCCTAAGGTGCGGGCTTGGAGGGACTCTGAGGCCAACCAGCCTGGCCTGGGCCACACCAGCCTCCAGCGTGGGGAGAGGGGTGCCCAGCTCAGGTGGGGCCCTGGACCACACACTCCCAGGGCACGGGGCTCTCCCCACGCGGCCAGGGCTGGAGCTGGGGGCTCAGTCCCTCCGGAGAGACGCAGACGAGCCCCGTGAGGGCGCCACACCCATTTCCTAGCCAACGTGGTCACCACTCTTCACTTGCCAAAGACACGCAGGCTCCAAACGAGCCGGTTCACCTCGACCCTCTTGCCCGTCCTGGCCGGCGTAGTGGCAGCCGTGAGGAACACCCGGTCCCGCTGAGGACGGGGTTGGCACGAGGGCTCTGTCTCACTCTCGCTGGGGCTCGGCACCATGGCTCTGGGTCTGCTCCTCAACACCCCCTTCATGGGCCACCCTCCGTACAGCGCGGGAGGCTTCTAGAACCTGCCGGAGAGTGCTGGCCTGGCCTGGGGGAGGGGCCTGAAGGCTGGAGCCTTGAGACTAGTTAAAGGCCGGGACCAAGGGCTGGAGAGACAGTCCGGGGTCAGGACCCTGCGACCCAGCTGCCCACACAGTGACCCAAAGCAAACCCTGAGCAGGCCAGGTGTGGCCCGAACAGGAGCAGAAGAAAAGCCACGCGTGGGGCAGTCCCAGGCGTGGGGAGAGCCGATTGCAGGGACCCGACACGGCCTGCAGGGAGGGAGAGAGCCGGCAGCCCTCCCCGCAGCCCCCCGCAGACACTGACCCCCAGCCGGCCGGGTCCCTGTCCTCATCCCCGGGGAGGCCCTGCAGGCCTCCTGGCAGGTGCGGCGCGGAGGGGCGGGTCCCCTTGCCGTGTCCCCAGCCCACGCGGCGCACGCGTGAGCAGGGGTGTGGGGCAGCCGCCGCGGCCTCACGCAGCCCGCGTGGACGAAGCTCCGGCCTCGTCCAGAGGGCCGTGGGTACCTGGTGCCTGCACAGACCAGACAGGACGGACGGACGCTGGTGGCACCGGCCGGGGGAGGGGGACGGCTCGGAGCGGGTGGGGAAGGGGGCGGGGCCAGGAGCCCGTGGGGTCACGTGAGTGTGGGCGTGGGTGGGTGGTGAGCAGGGACAGGTGGGGGGAATCATTCGAGTGTGGGCGTGTTTTGAAGCAGTGGGTGGGGTCGTGAACATGGGGGCGGGGCCACCTGGTGTGGGCGGGGTCAGGGAGGTGGCGTGAGCAGGTCGGTGGGGCCAGGAGGTGGGCGGGGCCATGGGGCGGGGCCACGAAGGTGGGTGTGGGCGGGGCCAGTGAGGTGGGCGGGGTCTGGAAGGTGGGCTGGACTAGGAGGAGGGCTGGCCCCTGAGAGGGTCTCTCGGACCCAGGCGTCCTGCCTGGGAGGTTGAAACCTGCAGGATCCTGATGGACATGAGGGATGCAGGGACTGTCCTGTGTGTGTCTGTGTGTCTGTGTGCGTGCACCTCATGAACAATACATGTGGGCATCATGTGTGTGATGTGTTCTTGTGCTGCTAATGTTATGCGTGTAGATGTGCTATATCTCTAGTGATACATGTAAGCACTGGACTACTACATATGGATGTGTGTTCTGTATACACATGAAAGTGCAGGTCCATGGGCTCTTTGTGTGATGTAAGTTCAGATATCAGATACATGCACTCATGCCCATGTCCACAGACCACATGTGCTTTATGTTGTACATATATGTCTATACATGTGCAGTGTGGACTCTGTGATTCATGAGCTGTAGGTACTGTGTATGTAAGCATGTGCTACACATGTGCATGTAGACAACTGTACATGACACATGTTTTGTATTACTAGTGTGTAGATCAGGGCACATGCGTGTGTCTTGCAGTTACTCTATTTGCAATATGATTTTATAAAATGAGATTAAATTATGCTAAGGTTCTTAATAGATGAATCAGCTTTAGTGAGAGTCTTTTACCATCTGCTTAACTTAAAGTCGTAATGAAATTCCTGATATAAAATTCTTTATTGGTTTTAGAGAAACGAGCCCTGATAGCTGTGAACCAGGTTCCTGCTGGGTGCAAGGAGCGAGTGAGTGTCGGCCGCCAGCTCCGTCTCCCGTGTTGGCGGCGAGTGCTCCTCAGACTCACCCAGATCTTTCTCCTGTTCCCTTAAGATAAAAAATAAAATCACTTCTACAAATGTTTGTCAAAATTGGGAGCACTTTAACAAATAGCTCTCAAATATAGCACCTTCCACCGTGTCATTAAATATTCTCCTTTGAATATAATTTAGACCTTTTCAGTTACATCAGGAAATTCTCTAATACATTTCCATAAATTACAATAAATAATGTTCTTTTAAACTTCGGGGGGGCTCGGCTAATGTGTGACGAGAGTGATTTGTGTGCCTGTTCTCCACCCTGGGGGAGCCCAGCTCCTCACCCCTGCCGGGCTCATTAGAGGCAAGAGCCGTCCACCTGGGGGTTTCAAAGGCATCCGGGACTTGAGCGGTGGTCACGGGGGCGGACGCTGTTGGGAGGGAGCTTTGCTGGGCTTTGCCAAGTCCCTGGAGGCAATTAGGGGACACGCACCCAGGAGCACCAGAGGAAGCCTGAGTCCCAAGGCCCCCTGCTGCCCCCAGACGGGGACTTGCAGCTGCCAGCACAGATTCCTGTTCAATCACCGACTGTTTGCCGGGATTAATTGGGGCCAGATCGTGCACTGACAGGGATGGGACTCGGTGCCCCTGCGGGGAAGGGATTCCCGTGAGAACAGTCGGGCTACATCCGGACCACACACACACATACACACACATGCACACACACACACACACGCACATATGCACACATGCACAAGCACACATGCACATGCACACACATGCATACACACATATAGATACACAGGCACACACATGCACACACACGCACATGCGCACACACACAGGCACACATGTGCTCATGCAGGTGCACGCACCCCTGTCCAGGTGTGGACACACGGGAGCTGCTGGCAGAGCTGCTGTTGAGTCCCGGGCAGCCAGGGAGGAGCCGTCGGACCGGGCTCCTCCACCCCCCACCGGCCAGGGTCCAGGGCAGCAGGTAGGAGGGGCAGCTCTGTGGGACGGGGCTGACCCCTCTGGCCAGGTCTGTCCCCTGAAGAGGCGCGGCTGATTCGTGGATATTAGCCCTCAGAGGAAGCTGGTTGTTGGGGGGAGCTTTGGCTGTCTGCCCTGAGGCATAAATGAGTAATCTTCAGCAAAACAAATCTCCTATTCAATAACTACTAAAATGCATCTTTAGAAAGCTGGATTAACCAGGAATCATTTTTTTCAAGACTTTAAATCGTCAGGTAAGAAAGCACCGTCGGGCGCACCTTGCTGTGCCATGAGCCCCACCCCCCTTTCCGCCAGGCGGCCTCGGGCCGGGGGACCCGGGTCGGGGTCTGAGCCCCCAGTGGCCATGACACGGCCCGACGTCTGGGTGATTTGTGGTTTGTGCCCCTTGTGCCTACAAAGCCCCCCCGCCCCCGGCGTCACCTGCATCTCGAGGACGTGGACATTCCTCTCAGATGACAGCCTTGGCAGCCATGCCACTGTGCCGGGCCGTGCCAGGACAGGGTTCGCGATGGGCCCGGCATGCCAGGTTTGGCTTTGGGGATGCCAGAGAGCAGATGACAGGACACACCCGCCACTAGCCAAGGAGCAGCTGTGACTGCGTTTCGGACCGTGAGGCGCATCCTAAGTTTGCCGGGACCTCAGACAAAGGGCAGAGGGCGGGAGGGAGCCGGAGCCCTTGTTCTCGGGACGGGGCCCCAGCCTGTGTCCGGAGCTGCGGCTGGAGCAACGGCCGGAGACGGGCGGCACCATCGCGGTGCCCAGCAGCGGCCTTGCTTCGGCGGCCTCTCGTGGCTGAGATGGCGAGATGGAGCAGAAGAGCGCTGGTCCGGGGGCGGGTGCAGAGGACGAAGATCTTCCCGGGGGAACACTGGAGATTCTGGCCGGCCCCGCCCCCTGCCGAGTTGTCGCCCGAGACAGTGGCCCTGGGGAAATGTGCCCTTACGGGGACTTCGCCGACGTCTGAACTCCCCCGACAGCAGCACACTCTGAAGCGAGACACGTCGGGTGTGCGGAAGTCGCAGCGAGACACTGTCGACAGGTGATCGATGGATCAGAGCCAGAGGCAGAGACTCAGAGGCGATTGATCCGTCTGTTCGGGAAAATGAATAACCCTCGAGGAATCTTCGTGACTTTGGATCAAAACCCAGAGTGGGGATTTTCAGGCCCGTGAACACCCAGGTGACAAGCACCATGGATGGTTCTTGCAGCAGATCAACACTGCTGACCAGGGAACTGAGGCCGGCCGATGGGGCGGGAGCACCAGATGGAGGCGCAGAGGGACGGAAGGGGGGACGGCTGCCCACTGAGCAGGAACACCTGGAGGGGGTGGGGGCAAAGAGGAGGTGGGCGGGAGGGAAGGGGCAGGTGCTCACGGATGGTCCCCAGGGGCAGAGAGTGACCTGATAGGGTGGTGCCAAGGGACCTCTCAGAGCTGGGGCAACAAGGTCATGAAACCCTGAAGTCACCCCCACGTCCGCCTGGGCCCAAAGAGCGGCCAGTGAGAGAGCCTCAGGGGGCAGCTGACAGGGCAAGGGCAGGGTCTGATGCAGGCAGGGAAGATCCCGCTGCCCCTTCTGAGCAAGCCTGACCCACAGGGAGCCGGAGCAGAAGCCCCAGGCCGCGAGGGCTGAGAGGGAGTGTGGCATCCCGAGGGGCCACGGCCCTGGGGGGGGGGGAGCGGCCCTTGGGGCAACAGGAAGAGGACAGACGTGACCGCAGGCCAGGAGCCGCGTGTCCACCCTGGAAAGCCCCAGCACCCAGACGGGCATGTTTGGCGGCCAAGTGCAGCGTTAAGGGGGGCATGGAAAGGGGCCGGGATGCCGGCCTGGAGACCAACCCTGGGCAAGCAGGACACGGGAGTCACAGTGCGTGCCAGGACCGGCCACGGCAGCACAGGAGCCCGCGCGCCCGACTCCACGCCCGCAGGCGGCAGCTCCCGTCCCTGCCGTGTGCATCTGTGTGCCCGAGGCTGTGGGGCCCGTGTCACCAGGGTCACACGCTCCTGAGGTGCCCGCAAGCCCGCACGTGTCCAGGGATGGGTTTCTCGGTCCCGTATGATCAGATCCACGTGTGTAGGCACCGCCTGGCAGCCCTGCCTGCTTCCCAGGGGGCGGAGTCACGTTCCTCCCCAGTCCTCAGCGGCACCCACTGTGGGCTCACATGTGGGCTCATGAGGCCTCAGTGCCTGGGGGCTCTGCTCCTCTCTGCCTGCCGGGACCTTCTGTGCCGGAGGCCGCCTGCCCACAGGCAGAGGCTACAGGGGAAGATGGTCCCCATGTAGCAGGTGAGGAGCCCAGGAGGGGTCCAGGGGGTCCAGGGGGCTCCAGGGGGTCAAGGAGGGAGGGGCCCAGAGGTCCCAGGAGGGATCCATCCAGAGGGTTCCTCGAGGATCCCCAAGGGGGCCCCATGAGGTAGAGCCCACGAGGGGGTGCCCAGGGGCTCCAGAAGGGGCCCTCTTTCCACTGCAGCCCCGAATGCAGGGTGGAGCTCTGGGCTGAGGGGGGCGGCGGGAGGCCCCGGGCCGGCACTGCATCAGGGCCAAGCCCCCCACGTCACCGCGTTCCCCTCCACCACCCCCACCCACCCCCCCCACCCACAGGCAGGCCGGCTTCCCTAGGTGGCAGCAGACTTGGAAGGAAGACGCTATCTCTCTGTGGGGAGGTCCAGAGGAAGCTTCCAGGGAAAATAAATCAATTAGACTCTATAAACAAGCTAATCAGAGTGGGGACGCCATTCGCGGCGGCCGGAGAACAAATCCATCGCTTCCGACGGCTCGCGGCCACGGAAGCCAGGGGCTTTTCTCCAAAGCCCCCAACGAGCCGCTTCCCTGTTCTAAAATTAGCCCGGCCCTCCATCACACACTTAGGCGCGTCTGGGGACTCGTGTCTTCATTAACCAGAGTTCTTCCCGATTCCCGGTCTAAAGCGTTCCATTAATATCTCGGGCAATGACAGATGAAAGTGTTGAGAGCATTATCGTGCAATTAGCGATGGGTCCAAGAAAATAGAATTATTCTTTGCTGCCTTCGCATAATTGATTCCCTGGCTTCATCTGATTTCTGAGATTCCGAGGCTCTGTTACCTCACTGCTTTATTGGGGTGGACAAGGGCCGCTCCCTCCCTGCCCTGGACTTCCCTGCCGATCCTGGAAGGACGCTTGCCGCTGGACGTGTCCCCAGCCCTGCACTGGCATGCCCACCCAGTCTCGCGCCCACCCAGTAGCACCCTCAGTTGCTGGCATATCCCTGGATGGATTTAAGCTGCTCTGGATCAACTTCAATTAACTCAAAGTAATTCAGTTATTCTTGAATGTGGTGCAGAAAAGAGAAATGTGGAATCAGATGAGGTGAAGTTCTGTGCCCCCGGGGACTCATGAAATGAGAGACGGGGATGAATGGAGCGGTGCTGGGGATCAATAAGCCCAGAGAATGTTTCTGGGCCCAGAAAATCACACCGAAGTCTCATTTTGAGTCTTCACAGTCAAAGGCCCTCGGGACCTTCAATATTAGCCGGAGTACAAAGGGACCCGCGTCTGCTTCTGCATCTGCAAGCGGATTTTCTCCTGGAAATAATTTAGCATCTACCTCCCAAAGCTACTCGTGTGTTGGCGGCGTCACCTGCACCCTGGGACCCCCGAGGGGGCGTGCCCTTGCCCTCCTCTCTGCCTTTCCATGGGCTTGTTGCCAACAAGACCCTTCCCCCTGAGGCTCCGGCCCGTCGCGGACAGTTCTCCCTCCCCATGATCACTTCCAGCCATTTGTGCTGACGCCCAGTGCCCCACTCTCTGATTCCGGACCTGTGAGCCATTTGGGTGCTCCGTGGGGTCCTGCCCGGCTTCCCCCGGCTCCAGACTATTCCGGACGCCGTGGCCTGGGCTCCCGTGATCACTTTTGTGGCTCTAGGTCCTGTGATACTGTAGGCAGGGGAGGTCACCATGGACTGCAGTCACTGCCTTCTAGGGTCTCCGTGGCCTTCTGATGGACCCAGACGCAGAACGCCTGTCATGCAGACAAGCCTTCCCAGGGGACTGTTTGGGGCCTTCCATGAGTCACAACAGACGGGCTGACTCGTTGCGCCTGTCTCTTTGCTGATGCCAGCAGACCAGCTGGAGCCGGGGGCCGGCGGGGGCGTGGCCGGGGCTCACATGGGCTCTGTCCTGGCCCCTCGTGCCTGTGGGAATGCGGCCAGGGTGATGCAGAGGTAGGAGTGTCCACTCCGGTCTGGCCCCTCCGGGGGACGCAGGAGGACACGGGTCTGGAGAGAAAGCCGGAGGGGCGGTGTGATGGCGTGACTTCCTCCTCCGACACTTTCTCATCAGCTGAGGATCTGAGCACTGATGACATTAGCATAATGCCCGCGATGTCTCCTGGAATTCGCTCAGGTAGTTTCCAAATAAAAATACCAATAGAATAATCATCGATGTAATTGCCGAAGAGAAACTTTCTTGGACGTTTTCTCTTCCCGTCCGGAGCGGGCGCCCTACTCAGACGGAAGGCTTTGTCGCTGCTTTCCCAGACCTGGAATGAAGTCCTCTCCTTTGGGGTTCCACCCAGAGCATGTCGGTGGCAGGTGATGCCCAAACCCAGACAAGAACAAATGATTTAGAGGCTGCAGAGACAGTACAGCGGGGAGGGCATGGGGCCTTGCCAGGGTTCGATCCCAGGTTCAACCCCCGCTACTTCGCCAGGGGTGAGCCCTGAGCACCGTTGGGCGTGGCCCGAAACCCAAGAAAAGGATCAGGTGGATTTAACAGCGTCTTCCTGTTGCTGGGCACACGGGCAAGACTAATGAAGCAAGAATCGTTATCCCAGGCATCCAGCCCTTCCTCACCGCGGCCTCTCCCGGGCACTAAAATATGGCTAAGTCACGAGTTTCCTGTCTGCTCAGCACTCGGTCATGTGGATGAATCGCGTCCCCTCAGCCAATTCTCTGCTGCTGACCACTTGAATTGTTAACGATCTTCCTCGATTTTAAAGTACACGGTGATGGATGTCCCAGGGAGCGAAGGAAGGAAGGAAGCCCCCCCCAACCATCACTTCGGCGTTGGTTTCCACAAACATGTTTGCTAGGGTGCCCCCCTCCAGGATGAATCAATGGTCATCCAAAGACGTTGCCTCCTGCCGCTGACCTGCTCTCCCGGGGTCCTGGCGGGCTGGAACCCTGACTCAGTTGCCTCTGCTGGGGTCCAGTGAGTGTGTGACCGGGTGCTTTGGAGCCCGAGAAGCAGCCTGGGTGGGAGCCGAGGACGGCCTGCGCCATCTACCAGGTTCTCTCCAAGTCCCACTTGGCCTCTGCCCCGTGCCCCTGCGGGACACAGCTCTGAGCAGAGACAGGCGGGCACAGCCCTGCCCTTGCTGGCATCTGCGAGGGGCAGAGGTGGCATTTAACTAAGTCGGCTCTAGAGGGAACCTGACGGCATCAAAGCGCAAGGCTGGGGGCCGTCAGGGACCTGGTGCATTATGGAGTCTCCCGGGACAGGTGAGGCCGTGGAGCAGACCAGCAGGGAGGGCAAGCAGACAAGGCCCATGCCAAGGTCCTGGGGCCTGACCTCCTTCCGTCAGCACAAGAGACAGCCCTGCCCACTGCCCGCTCCTCCAGGCCAGAGCCTAGCGGCCATGCCAGCCATGCAGGCAGAGAGGGGCGGGAATGCCAGGCTCCACCTCGTCATTTTTGCCACGGAAGCAACAAGTTTGTCCTCCTGGCCCTCAGGGCCCGGGCCGAGGAACTGATTTACATGACTTCGCATCCGGGCAGATTAGAAAGAGAAATCTTTATAATTATCCAAGCTTGCTGTTATTTAAATATTTACCAACATTAAACACCCCGGGGCGGTGAAGTGATCCCGGGATTCATATTGTTCTCAGCTAATATTCTTTGTACGATATTATGCAAATCGCATAAACTTTATTTTGTTGTTCTTCCTGCAAGCAGCGAGTCCCAAGGCAGCCGTTCACTAAGTTGAAACAGATAAAGTTTTAATAATAAATAGTGATGATAAATAAGTCACAAAGTTTGCGCAATGCTAATGTGCTTGCTCACCCTGGGGTAGTTTATTAGATAAACAAGGAACATTTCCTGATTTGGTTTTGCTCAAGTGGCATCGTTTTCCTGGAAATGTTGGCGCAATAAATTATTTCAACCCATTAGGTGTTAACGAACAAATCATATTCACTTGCAATCTGTCGTGAATTGCTGAGAATTGAGATTTAAACACTGAAATTATACATTAATTTTACTTTACAAAAACAAAGCTGGTTAAGAGAAAGCAAACTCGGCGGAGAAGGGAACAAAACAGTATGACTGAGGCGGAGTATCTGGCGCCTGCAGGGAGGCAGAGAGGGGGTCGCGGGGAGCGTGCCCGGGGTGCAGGGCCAGTGCCCAGGGGCAGCGGGAGGCTGGGGAGGCTGGCGGTGGCGGGCAGGCCTGGGCAGTGCCCTGGGCTCCCCGCCCCGAGCCTCTCTGAGTGCCAGGAAGCGAGGGCCACTGAGGGTTCCCCCCGCTGCACCCAAGGGCGGGACCCTGGAGGGGTGGACAGCACCCCACCCCTGCTAGGAGCTCACAGGGCTGCTGGTGCCCTGGAACTGCCGGATGAGGTTCTGGGTCTGGGCGTGAACTTTGTGAGGAAAAGGCCACCACGTAGACAGAGGGGCAGCACGCAGAGGGGAGGGCACGGGGGTCCCTCAGGGCCGCCCAGGTCGCGGGCCTGTCACCCTTCCTAACTGCGGGTGCCTCCCCACGCCCAGAGCCTGCCGACCCCTCGCCCCATGGGCCCCCAGCTGGCCACGTGGTGGGTGCTCAGGTCAGGCAGGCACAAGATCATGAGGATCGGTGGCCGCCCCGTCCGGTCTCACGCTCACTCCCGGAGCTCAGCTCTGCCCTCTCGATCACTTGGTGCCGCCCGAGCCGAGCCGGCCTCATCCCAGCTCAGGCCCCGCAAACGGGCCGCAGGCTGACCTGGCCGCTGGCCTGCTTGAGACGGCACAGAAAGGGCAAGACGGAGCCGCGGCGGAGAAAAGCATCATCGAAGCCCAAAGGCCTCTGGTTGCAAAGACAGGAACCGAAACCCCAGAAATCAAAACGGAGAATTCCTCACAGCAGCCCAAGGTGACGGCGCTCCCGTGGAGGGGCTGCGGGGGTCATGCGGGAATGGGCCCTCCCCCGCCCCTCCCCCTCCTGACCCCCCTCCTTCCTCCTGTGCCCCTCCCTGCCTTCCCCCTCCTCCCCCCGCTTCTCTCCCCCATGCCTCCCGGTCCCTCCCCTCCCAGAGCTGCCCTTCCTCTGGGGACCTCTGCGGAGCCCCGAGCCTAGAGCTCCCTCAGCTCCCTGTAGGCCCCTCCAGACCCCAGGGCCCTTGCACTGGCTTCCATGTTCCTGTCTGAGCTGTGTGGGGGCAGCCCCCGGGGCACCAGGGTCCAGGCCACAGGCAGTAGTAGCTGGGGCCTCGCAGCACCTGCAGGTGAGTCAGCTCCGTGGGGCTGCAAGAGGGAGCTCTCTGTGTGCCATGCAGGTCGCCACGAGGCCATGCAGGAGCTACAGGCACGAAAGGTACGGTGGGCAGCGGGTGAGGGGCACTGCCGTCAGCACCCACAGCAGGGCAGGGAGAGATAGCGCAGCCGGGAGGGCGCCGGCCTCGCACGCGGCCACCCGGGTTCCCTCCTCAGCTTCCCACAGGCCTCCCGAGCACCTGAGCGATTCCTGAGCACAGAGTCAGTAATCCCTGAGCATCGTCGGGTGGGATCAAAAAAAGCAAGAAAGAGAGGGACAGAGACAGGGACAGGGAGAGAGACAGAGAGAGGAGAGAGAGAGACAGGGAGAAAGAGACAGGGAGAAGGGGAGGCAGAGAGAGAGGGAGGGAGGGAGGGAGGGAGGAAGGGAACTCCCAGCAGGGTGAGTCGGAGTTGGAAGTGCATCTGGCGAGGAGAGGGTGACCAGGGCCTGGGGCGGCCGCAGCCTGAACAGGAGGGAACACCGTGGGGTCTGACCCGGCTCTTGTCACACGTGATCTCCGGAGAACAGTTGGAAATATGAGACACGCGAGGAGGTGAAGGGAGCCGTCATCCCAAGGATAAAGGTGCACTTGCTCAATCTCAGACAGACGCCGGGCGGCCGGACAGCGGCACGGACACCGGAGCCTGACATGGACACGATGTCTGAGCAGATGGAAATTTCTGCAGCAAATTGAAAAACCTGAAGTACCCGCTGGAAATCCAATAACGGGACAAGGGAACGGGCGATGCTGCTATTCTGTTCGACAGGCTTCAGACATGATTGGACGCAGCAGAAGAAAGAATCAATGAACCCGAAGAGGGGCATTACCAACGATCCAGACTCAAGCACAAAGCGGGAAGACGGCAATTTTCAAAATGGGCTCGCGTGTCTGAGAGCTCGTCAATACTAAACAGTCTAAGCGTAATTTGAGTCCCCAAACGATGGGAGATAAAGAACAGTCAGATCACAATTGGAAAATGCAGAAGAAAAGAATGATGGAGCACATCGGCCATGAGTGCAGGACCCTTGTCGAGCCACGGGGGACAGGGGCAGGGAGGACAGGGGACAGGGCAGGGAGGAGAGCGTCCTCTCGCTGCCGGCAGCCAGGACAGACTCTCGGAGGTCTTCCCAGAGGGAAATACATGTCTTACAGCAAAGCACTAACAGGAACGTCGGCGGATCTCTCTCACCAAAGCCAAGGGGCGCCTGCAAAACGAAGCAATTAGAGGCAGGTTTGACATAGGAAAGATGGGAGAACTTGGGGTCAGAGAGACTGGACAGCAGGTCGGCATTGGCTTTGCACCTGGCCGGCCAGGGTTAGACCCCCAGCACTGCATATGGCTCCTGAACACCACCAGGAGAGACTGGAGCACAGAGCTGGGAATAACCCCCTTAGGTGTGTGCTTTTTTTTGGAAAAAGCAGCCGGGCACTGGGCAACTGCTCTGGCCCTGAAGCGGGTCTGACCCTCTGCCCCGTCTCACGTGCTGACCATCGAGGCAGAGACCTTGGGAAGCATCTGGGCACAAGTTCGGACCCTGGGGCCGTCACAGGGCGCTGTGCTGGGGGCTCTGCTGTGGGCGGGGCCCGCTCTGGCGTGTGTGAGCACGGCACGGGTGCGAGTCCAGGCCAGTCTCCAGCTAGGAAGGGTGTGAGCACCACCCTCAGGAGTGAGGCGCTATGTGGGCACCGCAGAAACCACAGCTGCATCACAACAGCGCATGAGCCCGCGGGCACAGTGCCAGCACCATGGCTGAAGGGGAGTGTGCCTCAGCGAGCACTGCGGGCAAGTGTGTGAGCACCCTCAGTGAGCACTATGGCATGAGTTTGAGCATCCTCAGAGAGCACTGTAATGCGAGTGTGAGCACCTCGGAGAGCACTGTGGTGTGAGTGTGAGCACCCTCGACGAGCACTGTGGCATGAGTGAGCACCCTCGGAGAACACTGTGGTGCAGTGCAACCACGGGTCATCATAACAACAACAGCAGCAACAAAATCAGGGGGCGGGGTCTTATTCCAAACGAAAAAACGAGCAGAAGCAGAGCACCAAGAATCCTGGAAGCCAAGCCTATGGCAGCAGGACCCGGGCGGGCAGGGCTGGGCGGGGTCTGCCAGCTCCATCCCCGCCAGGTGGCGGTTCATCGTGTCTGAAGCCGTTTGTGAACATTCGGTGGCCAACGTTGTGTCTGGGCTGAAGACCCGAGGGGCATCTGGCTGGGGAGGGGGTAGAGAAACAATGGAAGGCGAGTTTGCAGGATGAAAAGCTGGGAGTCGTCTGACCAGATCGGCGGCCGCTGTGGTGAAATGAACAAGTTGAATTTTGCGTAAGCGGCAGAAAGGGCAGATCCCAGGGAGACGGGCGCCCGGGGCGGGCGTCCAGACCCAGCTGGGTGCCCGTCGGAGGGCACAGCCTGGATGCATGCGGTGCGGGGCACGGACTGGGAAGAAATAGACACCAGGGGCGTCAGTGGCGGCAGGAGAAGGACAAAGAGCACAGCCGGACACAGATGAGCTGCTCCACAGTCACTCCAGAGCCGACTCCCGGGAAAGATCGGGAATCCTAAATGGCAAACAAAGGGGGTTGGAAAAACAGGCTCACGACGGACAGAGAGACGAGCGGGGGAGAGAAATCCAGTCTTCACTGGTGACTTTGACATCTCTCTCTCAGTAATTACCAGAACAACTAAAGGATCAATCTATGAGGACATGAAGCATTGGCTTGGCTCTCCCAATCAGCGGGATATTTAAGGACTCATCGAGCTGTCACCCACGGAGAGCAATATCTTTTTATGTGACCGTAAAAACAGGCTCTCCAATTTGCTAAGGGCTGGAATGTCCAGGATAAGTTCTTCGACCGAAAGAAGCTGAACAATGACTAGAAATGCTCCCTATGCCTGGAAATTAAACAGAATTCCTTAAAGACCCAAGGGAAAAGAAAAGGGACAGCAACTCAATAAGACGGAAAGAGCCTCAGAAGCCCACGACAGGGCGCGCCTCAGAAACGGGGGAAGATCCACAGAAAGAAAAAGCTCGAGGGCAAGTCCAGGGGCGCGCTGGGGGGGCGGAGGGGACTGAGTTTCATGCTGGCAGGAAAAATGTGCCTGTGACCTCGCCTTTGCCACCCTGAAATCACCTTCGTGTGAGGGGGCAGGGAAGAGCCGGGGCCACATAGCTTCCGGGCCCGGGGCCGAGGCTTTGCACAACCTTGAAGTAGGCTGAGAGACTGCGCACCTGAAAGGAGGTATGAAAAGAGAAACAGATTAAATGGGATCCATAAAAAAATTAAGTGCTATTTAAAGGACACATTTGGGACATGAATACACAGCGAGAGCCCGGGAGAGAGCCAGCACAATGCGGCTCTGGAACAAAGGACTTGATTCAGAATGATTGAATACCTCCAACAAATCAATAATAAAAAGACAAACACCCTTCTTGAATCGTGGGGAGAAGAGCCAGAGAGATACTTTACAACAGAGGAAAAATAAATGACTCAGGCACAGGAGAAGACATTTATCCCCGACAGTTGTCAGGGATGCGCTTGGAAACAGCGGCCCGCATGCCCCGGCCAGCAGGCGTCCAGGCGGGCCTCCAGGCCAGGCCGCTCCCGGGCAGGGCAGGGCAGGGCAGGACACGGCGCTCCAGAGCGCCTCGGGGAGTCGCCTGAGCCGGGCCCCTGACCTGAGCCCGTCCAGAAGACTCATCCCACATGATCTCACAGCCCCAAAGAAGTGCTGTAATGGGGAGCAGCTGAGCCCCGGAACGGAGGGGCGTGGAAGTGACCGGAAGCCTTGGTGTCCCCAGCGGCTGAAGGAGGGACACGTGGTCGCCATGACAAAGCTCCGAGCACTTCCATCTGAGTCAGGCTCCAGGGACGGACCTCGGGGCCTGGAGGGTGCAGTGGCTATACCCAGGGTGCTGAGGGCCTGCGCGTCAGGGCTGTGTGTAGAGCAACCTGGATCGCATCTCAGTCACTACAGGGGTCCAGGTCTACACTGAGCAGACAAACCCGGGGCCAGGTCCCTGGACAGACCAGAGACCAGGGACCCTGCGTCTCCACGTGTCAGCCCTACAGACAGAGCGAGCTGCGCCTGAGGAGGGCAAGAACCTTCTGGAAGCTGTCCCCCAGACAGAGCCCCGGGACTCGCACCCTGTCTGGCTGTGACGCTCACTTTCCTGGGTCTGCTCCCGGGGTCCATGGCAGAGACCCACCCTCCAGGGCAGGGCTCCTTCTTCCAGCCACTTCTCTGGGCCTGACTGACCCCTTTGCCCTTTCTAGCTGTTGAACCTCACCTTCTCTGCACCCACTTTCTGGGGCATGTGGGAGGGAGGAGGTTCCCGGCGCTGGGCATCTGCAGAGTGGACACAGTGTCTCAGAGCATGAAGACGAAGACGGGGACAGAGGATTCGAGAGAGGCGCAGAGCAGCGAGCTGGGGGCTGGCGGCCAGTCCTGCAACAGCTTGGTGTCCCGTTGCCCATGGGTGTGAGCGCAGCCTGACCCCAAGTGACGTCAGGCCTTGGAGAGTGGGCGGGGCCTCTGTGGAATGGGCGGGGCATTCGATAGTGGGCGGGGCTTTGGGTAGGCGGGGCCTTGGAAGTGGAAGAGGCCTTGGAGTGGGCTTGTGCCCTGCGTGTGGTTGGTCCCTGAGCCTTGGAGCAGCGGGCCGGGCGCCAATGCCAGGCAGGGCCTGACGCTGGCCCCTTTACTCAACCTCGGCCAGAACCAAGGTACCCCTCCAGGCCCAGCACCCCAGCGGGAAGCCCCCTGCAGGCCGGGCCCCCCCCCCCGCATCACACCCCGAGTTCCCGGGAGACCCGCAAGCCCTCTCTCTCCCCAGCCTCACTGCCACAAGTGTCATTTTCAGTGGCCCAGAGGCAAGGTCCTTCCGTATCTGTGGCCCCCGAGATCTTCTGCAGTGGTTCCCTCAACGAACCTGAGGCTCAGCTGATGCCCCCTTCCCCTGCGCCAAACACGCTGGGCCCTGCCTGGGCGCCAACGCACAAGGGGGGGCACGCCTTGATCTCATTCTCTGATCGGCCACCGCCAGCCTTGGAGGGTGGGCGGGGCATTGAATAGTGGGCGGGGCTTTGGGGTGGGCGGGGCCTTGGAAGTGGAAGAGGCCTTGGAGTGGGCTTGTGCCCTGCGTGTGGTTGGTCCCTGAGCCTTGGAGCA
>JAOXYA010000037.1:1446461-1462217 GCA_028565675.1 Sorex palustris | reverse complement strand
TTGGGGGGGGGGGGAATCGTTAAGGGGGAGGGGCCTTGGAGAGTGGGCGGGGCCTTTGTGGAACGGGCGGGGCGTTGGCTAGTGGGCGGGGCCTTGGGGTGGGCGGGGCCTTGGGAGTGGGAGGGGCCTGGGGAATGGGGGCCTTGGGGAGTGGGCGGGGCCTTGGGAGTGGGAGGAGCCTTGGGTGGGAGGGGCCGTGGGCGGGGCACTGGGTGGGAGGAGCCGTGGGACATGGGAGGAGCCGTGGGGAGTGGGCGGGGCCTTGGAGGCTGGCAGGATCTTGTCATTTGAAATTGTGACGCCCACTGCAGTGAGAGGAGAAGCAGACGCAGGAGCGATGCTGGAGGAAGTGGGAGGGGTGGCGGGTCAGCACACTGCCCCGCCTGGACATGCTCAGCCTGAGACTCGGGACGTGCCAACAGACAGCTGAGGTCTCAACAGAGAAACATCCAATAGTGATTCGCATCACCTTCCTTCCCGGGGCAGCCCACCCGGACAGGGGGAGTGGGTGGGACTCGGTGGCTGCCCTGGGTCCCGCACGGAGCCGCCGGCACATGAGCCAGGACTTGTTCCTAGCACTGGGCTTCTGCTGGCTCCCAGAAGCACGTGTGCTTGGCATGTTCATTAGAGAACAGGCTGAGCCCACTCTTCCTGCCTGGAGGCCAGACATGGAAACCCAGCGGCCACAGCACGTCAGAGGCTGCTGCGCTCGCCTGGAACTGCACCGCGTCCACACGCTGGACCCTGCTGCGGCATCCTACGGGATCCATCCACCCGCCCCTGCTCCCCCCCAAGCCTCCCCAGGGCCGGGCCTCACCCCTCCTGGAGCACATCAGGGGGCCCCTCCCCTCCCCCTTTCTGCTGAGCCTTGGCCAATGTCTCTCCACATGTCCAGGAAGCACCGTGATGCTCCATTAAACCCAGGATGCAAGCAGAAGGCATTCGATTTTAATTGCTTTATTCCTCCCAACCAAACACAAACCGTGTAGAAGCCTTACCAGGCGGATAAGGGCCTCCAGGCACTGTTTTAACAACCTGCCTGTAATTTGCAGATTGCAGGCTCTAGCAAAGCCTGCTGGGGGTCCTGGGGGCGGGGGCACGGGGAGAAGGAAGGATGGAGCGAAGGGAGAAACCCGGGGCGCCTTCTTGATAATGTATCTTAATCGCAATATGGTGCAGAAATATTCCAATTTTCAGATGTGTTTGCATTGATGTGTTTTAAATCAGCATCTTTTGGAGGCTGGAAACTAGAGACCAGAAATAAATCAGTAAAATAATAGGATAGCATCGGGCTGGTGTGAGCCCGCGCTGCGAGCTCCAGGCAGGCACTCCCCGGCTCCCGGTGGACTCACCCTCAGCTCCCCTCCCCCGCCCTGCCCGTTAGCTACCTGCCTTAAACCCACCTCTGCTCCCTCTGCTGAGAGAGAGGCCAGACGCCTTGTCTGAGGTTCACCTGGAAGCTCAGAGGCTGGTTTGCGGGGCCCTGTGAACATCTGGACAGGGCATAGGGCAGGTCCCTGTTCCCGGGCGCCCGCTGGGAGAAGGAACCTCTCACTGCGGGTGGGGGAGGCAGGGAGGTCCCCCCTCCCACCCTTCCAGCTAGCGCAGGCTACGCAGCTGAAAAGCCCCTAGAAATGGCCCACGCTGTGGCCCTCAGCTGTCCCGGCCTGGGCCTTGGCTGATGGACGAGTCGAAGCTGAAGGAATCCAGGACGAGGGCGAATGCAGGAAGGCGGTGCTCAGCCTGACCCTGCTCCGTCATGGGGCTCGAGAGAGGGACAGAGCTGGGGGACATGGGCTCGGGATAGGGCTGGGGGATGCGGGGATGGAGCTGGCGGGGTGACCACGTGACGGAGGGGCTCAGAGCGGCAGAGTTCAGGGCCCGTGTCCATGAGCCCCACACTAGCCCCCGCCCCTCCCACCGGGCTGTGTGACGGACATGCTTGCGTGTGCTCCCGGGCATCCAGCTGCACAACCGCGGGGGCGGCCCCGGGTCTCCACTCTGCGTGTGCGGCTGAGCCTGAGGGGGCTGCAGCGTCATGAGCTCACGCCTCTGAGGACGGTCCCGGCGGTCAGGGTGAGGGTCCTAAATCTCCCCCACCCGATCCCGGCGAGGGGGGGATGTGTCAGCGCTTCCCCACAGACCCTCGCCACGTGCTTCCCACGGCAGACCCCAGCCTGTCCCCTGAAGGGCCCTCCGGCCACCCGGCTGCTGGGACCCAGGCCGGACGCTGAGCTGGGGCAGGGGCATCTCGGGGCACAGCCAGTGAGCCAGTGGGCACGTGGCCATGCTCAGCCGGGGCTTCCCCGTGGCCCTCTGACATGACCCGAGCCACGAAACTCCAGGACGTGGTTTGGGGAGACCCTTCTCCCCCCACGGCCTCATTCCCGTCTGTGCTCCCAGGAGGGGCTGCCCCGCCCGCCCAGCCCAAAGTCCCTGTCCCTCCCGAGGCCTCCCTGGGGTCCCTGCTGACCCCTCCCTCTCCCGTGGGCAGGGGAGCCCAGGACCCTGACGTCCTTCCCGGGGAAACAAAGCTGGATTCTTCTGGAATCTGCATGTACCGGAAGTGCAGGCCAGACCTGGGCGCCGGGTTCCTGCCCCAGAATCTGGCCCCAGGCTCCTCTCAAACTCGGGGCTTCAGCCGAGACCTAGTGTCGCCCCCTAGAGGCGGATGGTCCCCGGCCCCAGGTCTCCTCAATGGACACAAGGGGCTGCAGTGCAGTCCAGGCCGGGACGTCAGCCTGGAAATGACCGCTAGTAGCCGAAAGGACACCTCTCTCCAAACAGACCCAGTACCTGGAGAATCCAGCCCCCTCCCAGAGAACACTGTACCCCATGTTCCTAGGAATGCACACACACAAGCACACGCATGTACAGGCAAACCAACACACGGACACACAGATACAACACACACACATCATCACACACATGCATATACAGACTCATGTGTACACAGACACAAAAGACACGTCAACACACATCAATACATAGAGACACCCGTTTATATAGATACACATGCACACAGACACACAAGACACACCAATACACACATACCAACACACATGCATATTGTGTGTACAGAGACAGGTGTACACAGACACACCTGCGTCTAGAGATACATATGCATACCTACACAGACATACAGACTCATACACTGACACACACACACAGACACACAGAGACACACAGGCTGTACTCAGAAAGACACACTCACACACTAACATACACAGACACAGATTCATGCTCTGACATGCACAGATATAGAGGCACAATTCCAGACTCACAGGTACACACACACACACACACACACACACACACACGCATATACGTGTGCATACGCACGGCCTCAGTGTTTCCACGTGGGCGTGGCTTCTTGGAGACTCTTCCAGAATTTCTGCAGGTCTCAGCGTGAACCCAGGGTGTCCCTACCCTCCCGGACATTCCCACGGGGTCAGCTTGGAGCTGTGTCCGAGGGGCTGGAAGGCTCTGGGGAAGAATCAAGGGTCGGCAACTGGCCGATCCCAGTGTGTGCGGCCCCTGCGAGTTCACTATCATAAACAACACTTCAGTCTCTCCACCTGCTCGTTCACTCCCGGTTACTCCTTAGGATGCCGAGCAAAGGGCTGTGTTGTTACTGCTGCGGTGGCCTTTCCTTTGATTCATGTTGCCATATTTGCCTCCCAAGAAAATGATACAACTTGACATCCCACCAGCCGAGTGTGTTTTGGCACAACTCTTCTATATTTAACAATTCCCCAATGAGAGGAGACGTTCAAAGTCCTTCCCACAATCCTCAATCGCTCCGGTGGACTTCGATTTCCATCTTTTAATAAAAACTTTTGTTAGAGTAATTCAGGTATGGCGATCGCTGAAAAGCTCTGGCCGCACCCGCGGGCAGGTGGATGCCCTCACACCCTTACCATCAGCCACAGGGGCCCCCAGAAACTGTCCTGGCAGAAGTGGGGCCCCTTGGAGCTGCTGCGCCCCGTCTTGGCACATCCCCGAAGGAGTCTGAGGTCGGCGTCAGCTGCGAGGGAGCATGTGGGGTCCTCCCAGCTGAGTCCTCATCTACCTCAGCACAGTGTCAGCCAGGATCCCATCAGGGGTCTGGGCACATGTGCACATATTCACATACATGCACACGGTGTGCGCTTACACGGGTGTGCATCTGTGAGTGTGTGCAGCCGAGTGCCGTGGTATATGTGTGCGTGTGTGAGGTGCGATTCTAGGGAAATGAGTCCTCATGGTGTGCAGGGGTGTGTGGTGTGTGTTTGTGTTCGCACGTGTGTGTTGCATGAGCCCCTCTCCCCCGGGCAGGCTCACGTCCAACCCTCAGCTCTGAGCCCAGCTTGCCTCACGCCGGCCTGTTCCTTCTCGGCGGTCACCAAGCTTCCGGCCGGTCGCTGCTGCCGTCCCTGCAGGAGTGCCTCATCCGCGGGGTCAAGCGGCCAGTGTGAAACATGGGGCTGGCGCTGCCCACCGCACTCCTGGTGCAGGCCAGGATGTGGGTCCCACACTCTCTCGCACCTTCCCCCTGGAGACATTTGGGTCGCTTCTGCTGAGACTGCCAAGAGGATCTCCTGTGAGCACTCCTGGGGGAGTCCCTGCGCCTGCCTTTCTCTGGGTCCTGTGCCAGAGGAGCCCTGGCTGGCCTGGACGGACCTGCCGTGAGTTTCAGGTGGCTCATACCTGCCCGGCGGGGTCCGGTCCCCCCCACCCCGCCCCCTCCCTGCTTTGTCGTCCTGCCACCTCACTTACTCACTCGGCCACTCCAGCAGGTGTGTGGGCCACTGCGGGTTGGGCCTGCTCAGGTGTGACCCACTCAGTGTGGACCCACTGAGGGTGTGGACCCACTGTGGGTGTGGACCCACTGTGGGTACAGACCCACTGAAGTGTGGACGCACTGCAGGTGTAGACTCACTGTGAGTGTAGACCCACTGCGGTGTGGACACGCTATGGGTGTGGACGTGGCAGGTCTGGACCCTCTGGGGTGTGAGCGCACTGCCCGCATGTCCTTGCCCACCACGTGGGCTCTGACAGACACAAACCTCCACCCGCCCTCCTCTGAGCAAGGCCTGGTCCCGCGGCCCCAGCACCGAGCCAGGGTGACATCAGGTGGGGCCACATCCACGGGGTGGGGAGGCCTTTCTGGCGTCTCAAGGAGAGCGGGGGGCTGAGGAGGTGGGTCTGAGTTTGGACACTCACGAGCCTCACACGGGAAGGCGCCCCCTGCAGGAGCCCCGGGCAGCAGCAGGCCCCTCAGATCTTCCTGCCCAGCTCAGGCTCAGCAAGGGTAGGAGTGCGTGTCCCTGTCCCACGGCAGGCACAGGCCCCCCTCGGCCCTCCAGACTGCCCCGCTGGCCCTGCTGCCCTCCCCTCCCCCCCGCCAGCTGCTGCAGGAGTCGGCACCTGCTTCTCCTTCTCGGGTTCAGGCCCCGGTGGCGGCTCCGTGCTTCTTGTCCCCAGAAGCCGAGAAGCGCCCCAGCGCCCCCCAAAGCGGCGACAGACACCTGGGGTGGCCTCCCCCGGTCCTGCAGGGGATGGACGGCTTCCCCGCCCCCCGCGGGATCCGCGCCCCCCGCACCGCCTGCCCACGGCTCCGCCTCCTCGTGTGCTGCAGAGGCACAAAGGAGCAGAAATATCGAAGCGGTTGCTACCCAGCTCGTGGTTTTAATTGGACAAGAAAACTTGTGCAGCTGCACGGAACATTTCTTATTTCTGCAAAATTTCCCTCTCCTCTATGAATAACAAGCAGCTCCGAAGGCAGAGGCACCCGCGCCGGCCTGGCCTCCCGCCGCCTCCCCCCGCACACGCAGCTCTTCCTTGGGCCGTGGTGGTCCTGGGTTCCACCCCCCCTCTACCCCCAGAGCCGTGGCCTCTCGGGGAAGGGCTGGCGCAGGGTCTCGGCCACGGGCCCCAGGAGGCAGGAGCACGCGCAGGCCAGCCGGCCTCCTCTCAGGGGAGCAGACGGGCAGGGCCGGGGTCCACGCTGGCGGCGCAGGCCACTGAAGACTTGCTGCCCCTGGTGTCCGTCCGTCCACACGGGAGCACCTCCCCCTGCACGCTGGGCTCCTCTTCTTCACCCCCCACCACAAGTCCCCATGAGAAGCGGGAGACATCAGCAGCCCAGCTCTGGGGGCCCGGGCACTGAGGGCCATCCCGATACCATGACCGGGAAGTGGTTGGGAGCCCCCAGAGCAGCGAGGGAAACTAAGGCAGGGGCTGATGCAGGGCTCAGGAAAGCCTCAGGGTGCTGGAGTGGCCACCCAGCACCCGCAGCGGCTTCTCTGCCCTCCAGGGAGACTTTGCCTTGGGCTCTCCCGACCCTGAATATGAAATGTGAGTCCCCAGCTTCCGGCTGAGAGCGTCCTGACTTCTCATCATCGTCTCTCTGACTAACGGTCCTGGCGCGGCCGGAGGGTGTGGGGGGACTCCGAGCTCACTGCGGACCAGCCTTCCTCATGGACACAGACAGAGAGGAGATTCTGCCCGATCGAAGCACTAGCAGCAAGCCGGGAGCAGCAGTGACCAGCACGGGCCACGCCCTGTCAGATGCCGGAGCCCAACTCGGGAACTGAGCGTGGGGTCTCCATGTGACAAGGAGGTGCGGGCTGAGCCGTCCACTCGCAGCATGGCACAGCAAGCAAGATCTCGGGGAAACGGCCGCAGACAGGGCGCAACCCTGAAGTCCCGAGACTGGCCCCTGCATCCCTCCCATGAAGGGAGCACCACAGGGACCCACCTGGAGGCAGAGCATAGGGTGAGCTGTGCCCGGGCCTGAGAGCCACACCGAGCCCTTTGCGTGGTCTCTGAGGCCGGCACAGAGATATGGGTCAGTGTCCCTCATGGGTTTGAGCGTCAGTGGGGCTCTTGTGGGAGCTTCTCTCTGCCCCACCCATCGGGGCCTTCCCTTGGCCACATGGGTCTCACCTCCCCGGGGACACGGGCTCTGATCGTGCTCACGGGCCGGACCCCCGAGAAGTGGCCGAGACGCGTCCCTCGTTTCATTCCAGAGGTCCGTGTTCCGTGCCCGGCGCCTGCCTCTCTGAGTCGATGTTTACCTGACGGCCTTTGAATAGATTTTGCCAGGATCAAAAGTAATTACTTTGCAAAGTTCATTTCCGACTGCAGTGTCTTCTTTGCCACTGAATAAATATTTCATAAGCCTGAAACTCGAAGGTTGTTTGTTTCTCTTCATTTTGCAAGCCTCCCCCCCCTTTTTTTTAATTAGTCGATAGGACCGCGTGCTTCTTTTTCTAGATTTCTTCTATATCTTCTTACAGAATAAGACACTTTCGAAAGGAATTCAAAGACATTCCCTGCAGAGTCCTGGAGAAGCCACCACACAGGGGAACAAAGCAGGACTGGCAGACGTCGTGTGCCCGAGACCGGGCTGATGATTTATTCAGCGCTCTGCCCGAAGCCGCGGAACGCCAAGGCGAGTCTGCACGCGGCCTTCCTGGGGACGCCAGTATTTGTTAACTTGGGAACTTCTGAGATCTGAGACCAGTTCTTGGAGCCCATCACCGGACACGTTCCCCAGGTCCCGAGCTGGGGGTGCGTGCTGCCACCTGAGTGCCACACATGTCTGGTTTGGGCACAAACAAAGTGGACAGCCAGCAGGGCTGATGGCCAAGACAGCGGGGCGACCTTGGCATGCGGGAGGGGCACAGAGGTGGAGTCCCTGTGAATTCCTCCCAGCAGCTGCGTTTGCCCTGGGGACATCCCCGTTCCCCAGCCCAAGGTCAGGGCAGCCAGTGCTGGTCACTGGGAGGAGCATCTGGACACCCAGCCCGAGCGCGGGGACCCGGGAGAGAGAATCCAGGACCAAGTCTCGGGCCAGCCCGGTTCCAGACCGCCGCTTTGCTGGCCTGGCTCTGTCCTTCCTGCGCCGCCCAGTGACCTGTAGTATGTGTCCCTGTGCCCTCTGAGAGCAGCGCAGCTTCCTGCTGACTCTGAGGACTCCTCCAGCAGTGCTCCTAGACTCGGCGGGTCTGCAGCCTGGCCAAGCTGAGCACAGCCGGGACAGGGGTGCCCAGCCGCACCCCTGCCGTCCGCACCTCCAGCCGCACCCTGGGAGCCCTGGGGATCCTCACCCCTCCCAAGGGGGCAGAGCACTGTGAGAAGACTCCACCTGGGTCACAGGACAAGGGGTGGATGCGTGACCATCCCCAAGAGCGGCTGCCCGCCTGTCACTCTGAGAGCCGGTGGGTTCTTTGCTGTAGAAACCGTTCCCTGCAGTCCCCAATTAGCAGTCCTGCCCCACCCAGTATCAGAGTTATTTTCTGGGTGTTTGTGCCTTTCTCCGAACATCTTACTTGGAATCACTCTAAGGCAGACGGAGGGGTGGGGTGGGGGTGGGTGTCCCAGGAAGCAGCGCCGCCCCCGGCCTCCCGGACTGCAGAGACAGCGCTCTGGGTAATTCAGCTTTTTCACGCATCCAAGTCCAGGACTGTAGACTCTGACCTGAGTCTGCTTCTAATCCCCGGGCTCAGGAAGCTGAGCCGGCCCCTCCGGGTCCCTGCCGGGTGCTCCGGGTCTGTCTCACCCCTGTCGGCCCCGCCTGCCCAGCCCGGCCATCCGTCTTCCTCGGGAAAGTGCAGACGCAGGAGAGGCGTCCTCGGCTCCCTCTTAACCTCCGCCTGCAAGGAGGCCCCCGGGAGGCGTTAGCAGGCTCCTGCCGGGGGCGCAGGATCCCAGGGAGATTCATGCCAGGCTCTAAGTCACCGGAGGAGAGCTGCAAATAGCCGGGCCTCTGCCCCGCGTCTAACCACCCTGTTTTATTACCCCAGCCCCGCTCAAGGACGCCTGGAAATGAGTGTGCCCAGGGCAGGTGTTTTATGCACCGACTGGCTTCATTTCTGGCTTTGGTAAGCTTTTAAGACCTCAGAGCCAGGAAATATCCCTGACTTTATCCACGTTGCCCCCAGAGCCAGTCCAGAGCCTGAGCTCAGCTCAGAATATACACCCTGAAGACTTCGCAAACGGAGCCGGAACTTTGTTTCCTCTGAAAAAAAAGACTTTCTAATCCCGCGTGAGGGCAAGCGCACACACACACACACACACACACACACACACACACACAGTCACTGCTACAAAGTTGCGTCTATTTGGAGAGAAGGTGGATGTGGATCCTTGGAAGCTTGTCCTCCTGCCCCTAAACTCCAGCTGTGAACAGCTTATGTGCCCGTGTGCAGACATGTGTGTGGGTATGTGTGTGTGCACGTATGTGTACCTGCAGCTGTGCTTGTGCATGCGTGCATGTGTGTATGTGCCTGCATGCAAGCGTGAGCATGTGTATGCCATGTTTGCATGCCGTGTGTGCATGCATGCATGTTTGCATGCATATGTACGCATGCGTGCAGGTACCTGCATACGGTGTGAGCTTGTGTGCAAGGCACGTGTGCATGTGTGTGTGCAAGGGGGTTGGCTCCAACCCTGCTCGTCACTGCTCCTGAGACTGTCAGCCTTCAGAGGCAGCAGCAGCTCAGCCCTTTCAGGGACTGAGAAATTCCCAACTCAGTGGCCAGCATGAGGCTGGCTGGAATCGGCTTTGGAAAGCTGAGACAGCCGGGAGGGAGGGTCAGGGGGACGGGGTTGGCCGCTGCAGTGGGCGCTGTGCCTCAGGGGAGATTAACAGCATCCCTGACACGACTCCTGCAGAACCCAGCCTCGACCCAGCTACCTACCACGACTGCCACCCCCCCACCCCCCCGCAGAACCCCGCCCGGCCCCTGCCGAGAGCTGCAGATACTGCAGGGCCCCCGGAGTACCACCCCGAGGGCACCAAGCTCTGGGCTCTGCATCCACATGGTGCCCACAGCAGGGCAGGAAGCAGCCCAGCTGTGCTGGTGTCTCTGTCCCAAGAAGCGGCCGCCATCCCCAGGTGCCCAGTGCCCGGAGCTCTTCTCCAGCTCACTCGCCCCTTTCTGGGACTTTACCCCCCAGAATGGCTGTTGGGGTCCCAGAGTGACAAATGATGTACTGCCAGGAGGTGGCACGGTCCTCGGTGCTGCAGCCGAGGGCAGCCCATGGGGGCATCACTCAGCCTCAGAGAGTGAAAATCGTGCCCAGGGGGTGGGGCAAAGCTCTTCTGGGACAGAAGGCGAACCCAGCCGGTGGTCTCCTCCAATTCTCACGCCCCGGCACCCCTGTGCAGAGCAGCAGCAAGGGAGGCTGACCTGGGGGGGTGACTCTGCCGGCAGGGAGACCCTGGGGGTATGCCCACAGCTTCGCGCCTCTGGCGGGGCTGGGGCAGCATCACCGCCTTGTGCAGAGCCCGGGATCTCCTAAGAGTCAGTCCAGGAGAATCACAGTGAAGAGGACACGAGAGAGGGGGCCTGCCAGAGGCACGGGGCTGGAAGGGCCCTGGCTACACTGGCACAGCTCTGCGGCCAGGCCAGTGCCCGTGACCCTGCACCTCCGCGGACAAACGCAGCGTCAGCTCCCGGCCCGGAATAAAAGTTGGTTTGTGGGGGGTTGCCACTGTCTTCTCGCGGTCGTAACATTTGGAACCTTTTACTGGGACATAAACTGTGAGCTAAAATGTCACCAGATTTTATTAGACAATCTAAACTTAATTGCAAATAAGTTGATGTCCTCGTAAAAGATGATGTAGGAGCACCCTGGGTAGGCCCAGGGGACGCGCCCGGAGCCCGCCGTGACTGCCCCTGCTTCAGAGGCCGCACCTCGCTCGGCAGGACAAAGGCTTGGGAGGAGGCGGCGGGAGCAGCATTATTGCCTCATAATAGCAAAATGGAGCCGGAGGTTAAGAGAGGGCCGAGCAAAACACGCTCCCAGGCCATTTTTGCCGGGATAAAATTTTCATAAAGTGCACTAAGTCTTCTTTATGGCCAGTGGGGCCATCGCCGGAGACTGAGGGTCTGAATGGTAGATAAATCTGCCTTCACGCCGAAGGGCCGGTGTTAGGGGAAGGACTTCAATGCCTCAGAGGCGGCAAACGAGGGGATATAGATGTTTCCAGAAGGCACCTGTCCCAGGAAGATCACCTTTCGGGGCCTGTTTCACGAGATGTTTGGGGGGGAGAAACGTTGGCAAGTCCCTGCTTCTCTGCATGAGCAGCTAGGGTCTCTGCACGATAACGCCCCTGAGCCCGTGTGCTGCCACCGCCTCGTCAGGCCCATGGTTCTACCTGCCGGCAGGGAGCGGCCAACCGTGGCCAGGGGTTTTCCCTGCGGGCAGCTCTGACGGCTCTGCCCAGCTGACAGTGCACGGGAAGAGTTTCTCAGCTGTCCGAAGACTCCTCCGAGTCCGGCTCCTCTTCAAGGACCAATTTCCCATTTCCAGAGAGTGGACCTGTCTGTGTCCCGGGGCCTGTAAGGAATGGCCACAACTAGGAGGTCCAGCAGGACCCGAGAGGAGCCTGCGGGGCTGGAGGTCAGACACCGGGTCCCCTGGGTGTGCTGAGCCTGGACGCGTGTCCCCTGGCTGGGCTGGGCCCAGACGCGTGTCCCCCAGATGTGCTGGGCCCGGATGCGTGTCCCCCGACCCTGCAGTGGCCCGGCCCTGGGCGCGGGGTCCTGCTGGAGCAGCTGAGGCCAGCACCCAGCATTCCCCTATCCCTCTCTTGCTCCTGTGTGGTCTGCCCACAGCCCCCAGAAGCCCCTGGGCTGCCCCGTCTCTCCTGAGCTGTTCACCCCCAGCCTTCACCATCCCTCCCTGGGAGCCTCTGAGTGGGACTGTGTCCCCATGTTTGGGGTCCTCCCCGGTGTAGAGCCACTAGTCACGGAGCCCCGCCTGCTGCTACCAGCCCACATACCCACAACACACATACACACATGCACACACATATAAGTACACACATAAGCGCATGTACATACACACACAGGCACACACATGTACACATATACAGGCACACACATGCACATATGCACACACATGCACACACAGATGCACATACACACATGCACATGCATATATGCAGATACACATGCACACATACACATATGTACATGCACATGCATGTACACGTGCACCCACACTCTTGAATGCCTGCGTTCCTGCTGGCGTGTCTGTCCTTGTGGTCAGGGCACCAAACTCTCGTTCACGGTGGACCCGCAGATGTGACGCCCCAGCCGTCACAGCTGGAGGGGAGGGCCCAGGTCACGGGCGACCCCAAGATACAGCCGGGCATCCCGGGAGGGTGACGCACTTAGGGGAGCACCCGGGGGGGTGCAGGGCAGGGGAGGACCGGACTGCCAAGTGATTCAGACCAGTGTCCAGTGTGGCTGTCCCCAGGCCCGGGATGGGCCCCTTGGGGACACGCCCCTCCCATGGGCAGCCACCCTCCAGGGACCACTTGGGTGCCGCAAACCCCCACAGTGGCCTGTGCAGAGCCTGGTCAGTCCCTCACTGTCCATGGGGTGACTGTGGCTAGCCGGGCAGCTCGGACATCATCACTGGCCGCACGAGGATCTATCCTATGCCGGTGCCCATGGGCTCCTGACCCTCTGCCCTGCCGTAATCGCTCAAGCCCAGCCGGGAACCGTGCATGTCTGAGCCCCACAGGGTGGCACATGGGCGCCCTGTCCAAGGTTAGACTTGTCATTACTGATGGCTCAAATGCAGGTGAACTTCTTGGGGCAGGGAGCCAGGTTGCCCTGGCAAACAGGGCAGCGTTCAGGCACCTTCATCCTTAAGATGCTCAGGAATAAATCAGATCTCCCTCCCGCCCTTTGACTTTGGCCTAACCTCAGGGGAGAGACGCAGAGTGGCCACCAGCTGCCGTGTCCAACACTCCCAGCGGAGCCGTCCATACAGGTGAGGGCTCGGGGCGCTGGGCCCAGGCAGCCGCTTGGGGCTCCTGCAATGCATCTGGGACAGCCGGGCCCTCGCGGGAGCCCCCAGGTGGCTGGGGGGGTCACAGACCCAACACCACTGACCCCCGTGGGGCCAAGGGAAGCCCCGGGTGCCTGTCCTGCAGAGGGGACTTGGGTGCCCGTGGAGTCTGGCCCCACCCTGACACCCTCATATTCAGGACACGGCCTTGTTGATTCTGGTCTGCGTAGCAGGCGGGAAACAGTCAACTGACACTGAGCCCTGACTAAGCCCTGGCAGCCAACTCTACCCCTCCCTGGGAGGCATGGGGGGCCAGAGGTGGGGGGAGGAGAGAGGGGGGAAGGAGAGAGAGGGAGAGAGGGGCAGAAAAGGAGGGAGAGAGAATGTGTGGGAGAGAGAGAAGGAGAGCACAGGAGAGAGTGAAGAAGAGGGAAACAAAGGCAGGGAGAGGGTGAGGCAGTGATTCTTCCCTCCGTGGAACACAGAGTGAGGAGACCCCAGGGACCAGGTTTCTATGGAGACCCTGGCGAGGCAGGGCGGGAGTTGGGCCGAGAGAGGGGCGTCTTGTCTTGGGTTCCCACCGGGCGTGAGTGCCGCAGGCCCTCTGGCAGACGCCGGGAACTGGGGCCAGGAACACACACCACAGACGCCCACCAAGGAGCCTCAGAGGCGGCCACGCGCCGTCGCACGGACACTCCGCATGGACACGTGCGCGGCACGTCCCGTCCAGTCACCCCAGACCGACGGCCGAGCGGAGGCACAAGGGAGGCGTCTCTGAAGCAGCAGTTAAAGCCACCATTAGGAAACACTCCCGCAAGAGCTGTCACGGACATTTTGTAAGTGATGATAAAGAGAAAAATCGCAACAATAAATAGAACGTGCAAAGGAAAACAGAAACATTAGAACCAGGAAAACACAAAACAAGACCCAAAATAGCAGATGTGCTCCGAGGTGAACAGAGACAGAGACGGAGGTGCATGGAGAGGAACGAACGGAGAGTTTGTCCTGAGGGACAGAAGCAAGACAGGGCTGAGATGGGGGCTGGGGGGAGGATGGGGGACTGTGCCTGGCTCCTGGGGGCCTCACTGCAGACCCGAGCTCGAGCCTCGGCACGGCACACTCCCCCAAGCACCCCTGGGCATGAGCCAGGACCCCCACACTGTTGGGGGGCCGAAGCACTGAGCCGCAGATGCAGCACCGGGGCCCAAGAGCACTGGGCGGGAGTCCCCCAATGAAAAGTCATTCAGTGAACTCACAGCTGAAAATTTGCAAGATTTGACAAAGGTCAGAAACCAGCCAACGCCCCGCAGGGCAAGCCCAGGAAGCACCACCCGGAGGCCGAGAGGGACAGAAGCCGCGTGGCCACAGGCTGAGCCAGGGCCTCGTCCTGGAGACCCTGACCCACGCTGGCCCCAGGAGCTTCCGGGTGGGCAGAGCCCAGGTGGACACTGCCAAGCCCCTTCCCGCCCCGCCCCAACAGGGGTCTCCGGGAAGCACCGTACCCCCGCCCAGCCCTGCACGCACGCCCAGGGCTCCATCAGGGTCTGCGACACGGTCCCAGGGACCCGACTGGCAGGGGGACGGGCACAGCACAGTGGCAACGACGCTGGTCACCCGGTGAGGACACAGGCGGGCTGTGTCCCGGGCTAGGGCAGAGGGTGCTGTGGACGGGCCTGCGGGGACTCAGCCTGAGAACCAGCTCCACCAGGCCACTGCACCTGCCTCTAGCCCCTGGGCCACACCCTCTCCTGGAACACCCCCTGCCCGCCAGGCCGCCCCCTCTGCTGTGCCCGCCCTCTGTGCTGGCGCTCTGGGCGGGGGGCATTCTCTCCTGCGCGCAAGCCCCCTGTTACCACAGAGATGGAGCGGAAAGGGGGGTTCGAACCCTCGCACAGTGAGGATGAGCGTGGGGACTTCAGCCTGGGGACATCCACGTGGCGAAGACGGGAAACCCCACGGAAGGTGCATCTTACCACAGATCATCCGAAGTGATATGCAATAAAAAACGCTTTGAAAGTATTTAAAATAGTACAGGGTTTTTTTCTTTTAAAATTGTGTATTTTTCAGCATCCTGTAGAAAGCACCTCTGTGGGGGCAAGGGGGTGGCCCTGGCACCCAGCACACGCCCGGTTTGGCCCCAGGACCCCACGGCCCCCTGCGTCCTGCTGGCTGTGGCCCCCAACTATCACAGGATAGTTGAAAAGGAAATTTTGAAAAGCACTTTTTAAAATGTCGTAAAAGTAATACACATGCCATTTTTATAAATGGTCTTAAAAATTCTTTATCACTGTATCACTGTCATCCTGTTGTTCATCGATTTACTCAAGCAGGCGCCAGTAACGTCTCCATTCATCCCAGCCCTGAGATTTTAGCAGCCTCTTTTCCCAGCTCTGCCATATTGGAGGCTCTTTCAGGGTCAGGGGAATGAGGCCCGTTATTGTTACTGTTTTTATCATATTGAGTACACCACGGGGAGCTTGCCAGGCTCCGCCGAGCAGGCGGGATGCTCTCGGTAGCTGGCCGGGCTCTCTGAGAGGCCGGGTTCTTCAGGAAAAACTGCGTTGCTCGCTTCCGGGAGCTTTGTTTTATAGTCTCTGTAGCTCCTCAAAATGTTTGATTTTTAAATGTTTAGCATGAATAATTACCAAATTAATTATAAATCTTTAAGAAATAATGAAAAATCTAGAAACGAAATAACTAAGAATCATGGTTTTAAATGCAGGGAGGGAATATGGGAAGCCCTTTCCAGCTGACCGTTTCTTCATTCGCCTTCATTCCTTCGTCCTTCATCCACCTGCATTCGTTCACTTGCTCTCTGCTCACTCATCCACCCACTTTCCGTCCCTCTTACCATCCGTATCATCCATTCATTCTTCCTTCCACCATCCATCCATCCATCCACCCACCCACCCACTCACCATCCATTCATCCATCCACCATCCACCCATCCACTCATCC
>JAOXYA010000037.1:1430851-1441478 GCA_028565675.1 Sorex palustris | reverse complement strand
GATCATTGTATAACTGAGACCCAAGCACAAAAATTTGTAAGTCTGCAACTGTACCTCATGGTGTTTCACTAATAAAAGTTTTTTAAAAATAAAGTCTGAGCTTTCAGACTGCTCACGGTGTAGTCACTGTGCATCGCCCCAGAGTCAGGGGCTGGACACGCGGTCAAAGGCCAAACCGTTCACCAGCACAGGTGCCATGCCCCTCAGCGAGGAGGGCTGGACCTGGGCTCGGCCTTGAAGGCATTTTCAGACGCCGGGAGGCAGCTGTGTCAGGGTGTGTGGCTGGCATGCAGTCAGTCACCCAGCTGCGGTTCAGGCCCCTCCTGGCTCCTGTGACCCAGACCCCGTACTGCACCTCCTTCAGTCCCCGAGCCTGAGTGCTGCACAGACAGACAGACAGACAGCGCAGCGCAGAAGCACCAAGTGCCCTGGGCACTGCCCGGGAGGCCCAGAATGAGTAATAAGTTCAGCGGTGATGAGGAGCGTTTCTCGGGCAGGGGCCGGGTTTGGTCCCGGCACCCCGCAGGCCTGGCCCCCTGCCAAGTGAGACCCAAAAAATAACCCACACCCATCCCCACCCCCCAAAAAATCGGTTGCCTCTCCTTGCGCTTTTCAGGAATGGAGAACGATGACACCGCGGTCCAGTATGCGATCGGCCGCTCCGACACGGTTGCCCCGGGCACCGGGATCGACCTGGAATTCGATGCGGACGTCCAGACCATGTCCCCAGAGGCCTCCGAGTACGAGACGTGCTACGTCACCTCCCACAAAGGCCCCTGCCGCGTCGCCACCTACAGCCGAGACGGCCAGCTGATCGCCACCGGCTCTGCCGACGCGTCCATCAAGATCCTGGACACGGAGAGGATGCTAGCCAAGAGCGCCATGCCCATCGAGGTGGGCCCCGTCGGCCCTGACGCGCCTCGGTGGCCGCGTGTCCTGGGGCCGCCTCTGACCCTGGGCCTCTCTTCTCCGCTAGGTCATGATGAATGAGACCGCCCAGCAGAACATGGAGAACCACCCGGTGATCCGGACCCTCTATGACCACGTGGATGAAGTCACCTGCCTTGCCTTCCACCCGACAGAGCAGATCCTGGCCTCCGGTTCCAGGGATTATACGCTGAAGTTATTCGATTACTCCAAACCCTCTGCGAAAAGAGCCTTCAAATACATTCAGGTTAGGGGTGCTTGGGAGGGGGCGCTGTGGGGACGAGTCTCTGGGGGGCACGGTGCTGGGCCTGTGACGCACGAGCTCAGGGCCCGGGGACATAGCGCAGGGCAGAGAGCACTGCTGGGCCGAGTAAGCGGCGAGGGCTCGCACACTTGGCCAAGCCTGTTCCAAGCAACACGGTGGCTTAAGGAGGCCCTGAGACCGTTGCAGTCGGGCGTCTTCCTTAAAGAACTGAACTTGGTGCTGTTGCCTGTGTTTGGAGCACTATGACAAACTTGCTGGGATTTTTTTTGTGGGTTTTTTGCGCAAGCTGCGTTATTGTTTGTTGGCCAATAGCGAAGCTCCCCTCTGTGGTTTGTTGTCGGTTATTTTGTTAATACTCTGCCCCGCACAAATAACAGTTTCAGAAATCTCTGCTCCATGACAGAAACTCCTTTATTCTTTCTCAGAGCTAAGTAACAGTTGGTGGATTCTCCTTATCAGCCACATGGTCACATTTGCTTTGGGTTTAAATTGTTGCCCAGGGCCAAGGGTGTAACTTAGTAGAGCAGGTGCCTTGGATGGCCACGGGTGTAACTTAGTAGAGCAGGTGCCTTGGATGTCTGACGTTGGACACTCCCAAAGGTATACGCCTAGTGATTGTTCTCATCTGTCTCGCAGGAAGCGGAAATGTTACGCTCCATCTCTTTCCATCCTTCCGGGGACTTCATCCTGGTGGGGACACAGCACCCCACTCTGCGGCTGTACGATATCAACACGTTTCAGTGTTTCGTCTCCTGCAATCCACAAGACCAGCACACGGACGCCATCTGCTCCGTGAACTACAACCCCAGTGCCAACATGTACGTGACTGGCAGCAAGGACGGCTGCATCAAATTGTGGGATGGGGTGTCCAACCGCTGCATCACGACGTTCGAGAAGGCGCACGACGGCGCCGAAGTGTGTTCTGCCATTTTTTCCAAAAATTCCAAATACATCCTCTCGAGTGGAAAGGACTCTGTGGCCAAGCTCTGGGAGATCTCCACGGGCCGGACCCTGGTCAGATATACAGGTAGGCGAGGTGGCCGCCACCCCCACCCCCCCCCAGGGCCTCCCACACACCTGCCTCTCGGGAGCTCCAGGTAGTGAGCCGGTACGGAGGGCGGGTGGCTGCTGCCCTTCCTCTGGGTAAGGGGAAGCCAAGGCGTGGAGGGGAGGTGGAGGCCGGGATAGAACCAACCGGTATCTTCCCCCTGCCCTCCCGAATCGAATGTGCCACCCTCCCCCCGTTCCCCGCAGTCCCGAAGCGCAGGGATTGGGGGGTCTGGGAAGGAAGGGCTGAGAGGGGCGAATCGGGACCCATTCCCCGAAGGAGCAGGTAGACCCCCAGATGAGGCCCAGTCTGGACAAGCCTCTCGGGGAAATCCACTCCACACTCTGCTGGCTTCCTGTTGCGTCCTCGCCCTCACCCTCGGCTGGAACCCCTGTTCCCTGGGAGCGCTTTCTGAGGTGAACTACATTCCACGGATCTCTCATTGGCGGTGTTTGGGCCTTGTTATGTGCCGATGTCTGCGGTTGGTTAAAATCTCTGTGATTTTGTGCCTGGTACCAGCGGAATGTTGTCTGTTTATCAGTGCTACGAGGGTCTCTGCAGTGACTGTCCAGTTAGAGTTTGCAGGTTTTGGTTGGTTGGTTGGTTGGTTTTGATTTTTGCTTTTGGGTCACACCTGGCCGTGCTCAGGGCGTACTCCTGGCTCTGCGCTCAGAAATCACTGCTGGCAGTGCACAGAGACCGAAGGGGATGCCGGGGGGCGTGGAACCTGGGTCCTCAGCATGCAAGGCACATGCCTGACCCCCTATGCTCTCACCCTGGCCCTCCTGTTAGTGTTTTTTAGAAAAACTTCTGCAGAGTTTTGAGCAGTTAACCACTAGGGCGCAGCATGGCCTTGTGCCCTCGGCCTCCTTAGCTTCCTGCCTGTGACTTGGAAACAGCGTGTTTGCTTGAAGGTATTTTCCAGGGGCCGGGGGCACGGCTCAGGAGTTCATGGGCACTCTTCCCTAGCACCGCACGGTCCCCTGAGCAGGGAGCAGTTAGTCCGCAAGGAAGAACAGAGTCCCTGAGCAATGCTCTTCAGGGCCCACGGGGAAGGTTTGCCCCCGGCCTCACGGACAGTCCCCGAGCACTGCCAGGAATGATCCCTGAGCATAACTGGCTGCGGCCCAGAAACAAAATGAAAAGGTCACATGCTTCTGCCAGAGCATTCCAGTGCAGTGCCAGGATGACCCATCCCCCCACGACAGCCCTTTGCTGTGACATGAGCAGCACACGCCCGTGAGCCTGTTTTCCTGGTGAAGGGCCTTGGCAGCCCGGCAAGGCGCAGGCTCACCCACCACTCTGCTCTGCTTTGTTTCTGCTCTGTGCATGGTGAAGGTTGTGTGGTTCAGGGGTTGGTTTTGGTGAAGAATTGAAATTTTCATACAAGATTTACTGATCTTTAAATGCGAAATTCGGTTTTTGTTTTTGTTTTTTTGTTTTTTGCTTTTTGGGTCACACCCGGCAATGCACAGGGGTTATTCCTGGCTCTGCACTCAGGAATTACTCCTGGCGGTGCTCAGGGGACCATATGTGATGCTGGGGATCAAACCCAGGTTGGCCAAGTGCAAGGCAAACGCCCTCCCCGCTGGACTATCGCTACAGCATCCCCCCCACACACACACAATGATTATCTCCTATAAAGTTACCATCCTGGCAATGCCCAGCTATTCCCAGGGGTGTCCGGGGGGCATGAGGTGCCAGGTTTTGTGCTTGGGGCTCCCCCATGCAAAGCATGCCCTAACTCACCCCCTCACACACTTGTAAACGTCCTGAGTTGTCAGGGTTTCCCGGGACGTTCAATCTGCTCCAGACCCGAACCCCCCATCACAGATGACCTTTGACCTCTCCCCTTCTCCACCTGTCCCCTCTGTGGGCAACGCTGCCAAGACGCACTCGGAGCCCCTCAGCTTCGCAGCCTCTCGCCGCCCCCTTCCCGCTCCCTGTCCAAAAGGCCGCTCTCACTTGGGCAGCTTCAGGAGGTCCCTGAGGGCCCCCCACGTGCCCCGCAGGCCTCCTCAGGTGCTGAGATGGACGCGCATCTGGCCCCTTGTGCCCCCTACAAAGTGCCCCTCAGATGTGAGCAAACCCCCCGGGCCTCAGGAACTGCCTCCCAGCCTGGCTCTGCGGTTGCAGCCCTGCATGTGCTGGGCCAGGGTCTGAGCCCTGACATTGCCTGGGCCCCACACACTGCCAGGTACAGACCTGCGGGGGCCAAGCACCGCAGCAGGGCATGCCCCTGAGCACTTCTCAGGAGCACCCACCCCCCCACACAGAAGAAAATAGAATCGGGAGGGGGGGTTCCCCCAGGTGCCCAAATGTGCAGCCTGTTGCCTGACTCGGGATGGTCCCTGTGCTCCAACTGGCCTGTCCTGACCCCAAGCCCACTCCCTGCTCCCTCCGCCCACCTGGTCCCATTGTCCTCCCTTCGCTCAGGATGCCTGACTTACCATGAGTCACTGGGACATAGGTCTCCTGAGACCAGAACATCTGACAGTGTCGACACATGCTGGCAGCTGCTCAGGGGACCACCCTAAGTACCCGGAAGGGGCCGGAGATGGCACAGCAGGTGAGGAGCCTGCCTGGCACGCGGCCGACGCAAGGACGAGTCCCAGCACCCCAGATGGTCCCGAGCCCGCCAGGAGCGACTCCTGAGTGCAGAGCCAGGACTAACCCCTGAGCATGTTGAACCCCTCCAAAAGAATAAAAAGGCTAATCATGGAGGCTTTTGACTTCATACACAAGAGGCACAGCTGTCCGACGAACGCAAGAGTTAAAAAAAAATGCTGCATTCATCTTCCAACACTGTCCCAAGTTAGAAAAGTGAGGTCGTCAGCAGTGAGGGGACAGCGCCCAGTACAGAGCAGGGACTTGAAAACCAGGCGTTGGAGTGCTACAGAAAGTATCTTTAAAACAGAATTGTTCTAGTGGGGGCCACACCTGGCAATGGTCAGCGTTATTCCTGGCTCTGTACTCGGGGGACTCCTGGCGGGCTTGAAGGGACCCTATGGGATACGGGGACAGGAGCCAGACCAGTCACGTGCAAGGCCAGCGCCCTCCCCGGCCCAAGGGCCACTCGAAGTGCCCAGACCGCATCTCTCAAAGACCTTTGGCAGACACCAAGAGTGCCAGTGGCTATCTGGCTGCGTCCATTTTCCTGACCTTTGATCCTGTGCGCCCTTGGGCCTTGTCACCTGCGCCCAGTCTCCCACGAGAAATGACACCAGCTTCGAGACTGGATTTCCAGAAGGGCAAAGCTAACTAGCACTTCACCGGACACGTTTCCCGAGCTCGGTCGTTAGCACAAGCTACCAGTGACGGTGCTGGGGACGTGGGGACCTCTGGAACTGCAGAGGGGCGACTTCCTGTGAGACAGGTGGGCTGCAGCTCTGAGACACTGAGCTGAAGGGACCGGTGCAGAGACAGACACCTGGCAGCCCCGCAGGGAGGCACTGCGGACGAAGGGGGGATGCTCAGCTTCATCCTAACCTAGGAAGTCCGCCAGAACTGAGGCTGCGGAGAGCAGTGTCTGAGTTACATTCCGAAGCAGGACTCTGGCCAGTGACAGCCAGAGCGGAAGCTCGGCAGTGACCGCGGTTCCGACCTCAGCTAGAGAAGAAACGGCAAAACTGACCCAGACAGGGCAGGGCGCACAGCAGAGACAGAACTTGCGGGAGAGTCCAAGGTACTCTAGGATTGGGGGGAGGGAGGCAGGCAAGAAATCTTCAATGTTGGGGGAGAGGGGCAGGGGTCACACCCAGCAATGCTCAGGGCTTCCTCCCGGCTCTGCACTCAGGAATCACTCCTGGCGATGCTCAAGGGGGGACCATATGGGATGCCTGGGATCGAACTCGGGTCGCGGCCGCATGCAATGCAAACGCCCTCCCGGTTGTACTATCACTCCGATGATTTTCAATCTTTTTGGCCTGAGAAGTCAAAGGAATGAATGAAGAGGGGGCTCAAGCAGTGGGACCGCGGGCAGGGCACCAGCCTGGCATGCGACCGACCCCAGCTCAATCCTCAGCTCCGCAGGAGTCCCCTGAGCCCCATCTGGAGTGACCCCTGAGAAGCCTGGCCGTGGCCTACAGCAAAGAGCGATGACAGAAGAACTGCTCTCAGCGGGCGTCTGCGGGGACACGTCCTGTCGGAGACTCCTCAGGTCTCCCAGTGGAACAACAGCTCCAAAGCCCGCGCTACGGTTCTAGAAGGTGCAGGAGTCAACATGGGGTCCGAGCCGCTGAGAACATGGGCAAGGAGGAGAAGCAGAGCCGTGCCCGGCTGGGAAGGAGTGTAGGGGGAGGATGTGGAGGGGAGCGCTCGGTGTCCCCTTCGCCCCCTCTCAGGGCGCCCGTCTCCCGACTCCCAACTCCCCGGGACCTGCTGGTGTCAGAATCCTCGGGCCGGGGCAGACCACAGGACACGAGGTGGGGCGGTGGCCCTGCACACGGACGACCCAGGTTCCATCCCCAGCATCCCACAAGGTCCCCCGAGCACTGTCAAGAGTGATCCCTGAGCACAAAGCAGGAGTCAACCCTGAGCATCGCCAAGTGTGGTCCTCCAAAGAAACCAGAACTCTCAACGCCACCCCCACCTTGCCCTCCCCACAGCTCCTCGGAGCTGCAGGCGGGATCGGCTCTTCCCCGGTGCAAAGGGGAGATGAACTCAGGCCAGTCTTGCCCTACGACCTTCCCGGCTGCTCCCGCGGCCTCCAACTTTCTACTCTTCACGCTCCTCGGACCCTCATCACCTCCAAGCAGGCCTGGAACCCTGGAAAATGGCCGGGGCGGGTCTCCACAATCCCCACGAGAGGCCGAGGGGGTCTCCTGAGCACCATTGGGAAGCAACACCTCACCCCAAAAAAGTGACTGTCACAAAATGTTCCCGAGGCTCTATCTGGTTTGCAGACGAAACACCAATGACCTTCGCCTTCTCTGCACCCCTTCAAGTCAAAATTGGCCGTACAAAGTCTGTTAATTCCCCCAATTTTATCCCCTCGACTTCCCTGCCTGCTTTTCTGGTTACTTCTACATAAAGACGCTGAAATAATGTTTTAATTACTAAGTCTCAGAAAATAAAGAAGTCAAAACAAGATTTGTACTAAAAAGTCTTTTTATTCTCCACAATAAATTTGTTTATTATCTCAAAGTCCCCACGTAGCAATTAGACTATTGTCGGCAAACTACCGAAGATGTTTGCCTACAACTACAATTAGCGTATCAAGCTGACAACGCTAACTTGGGATTAACTTTCCCAACACAACACGCTTCGGATTTGTTACCAATCCCAGCAACATCTTCCGCATAAGCCTTCTCTTCTGGAAGCTTCCCGTGCCTCCGAGTTTAGAACAGTGCCCCCTGAAAGTACTTTGTACCCAAGTTACACCCTAAGACCCCCGACCTGGCACCCAGAAACACGTCCTCGCCCCACCCGAGAACAACACACAGAAGCAAAAGGCCACGACGCTACTCTCCGCAGAAAACTCACAGGCAAAAAGCTCCCTGGTTATTCCAAACGAATGTGGGGTGGCAGGAGCTGGCCCAACGGGCGCATGCCCAGGATGCAGAGCCCAGCGCAGACCCCGTCACCACACGATACTCAGAGCACTGCTAGGGGCAGGGACACTCCTGAGCACTGCGGGGTGTGACGCCCGAGTGAAGTGTAGGTCTGGGGACAGCTCAGGGCAGTGCTGGCCTTGCCAACACAGTCCCAGGCTTGATCCCCAGAGCTGCCCCCCACCCCAGCCAACTCCAGGGGCTCTGCCCTTTGGGACCCTCACCTTCAGGCAGGTGGGGGTAAGCGCCACTCAAGTCTGTAGCCCCCCAGTGAGTCCAGCACCGTGACAAAACGGGTGAGCCCTGGCAGGCACTGTGACCAAAAGGTTTGTGATATGGGGACTGGAGCAAGAATCCAGCGGGGAAGGCAATAGTTTCCCTTACACGTGGCCAACCTGGATTCGATCCCCGGCACCCCATATGCCCCTTCCCCCAAGCACCACCAGGAGTAATTCCTGAGTGTAGAACCAGGAGTAAGTAACCCCTGAGCATTGCTGGGTGTGACCCAATTTAAAACAAAATGGGGAGAGGAAATCAACAGACACTTCTCAGAAGAAAAGACAGGTGGCCAGTTGGCATATGGAAAATATACATCACCGTTTATTATCAGGGAAACCCAGAGAAGGCAACAGTGAGATCCCACTCACACCAGTAGCCCTGCGCAGGGATGTGGTGGGGGAGAGGGGTTCTTGTGCTCCCGGCGGCAAACGTCGTCTAGTCCTGCCCTTATGGAAACCATTATGGAGATTCCTCAAAAATCTAAGAATAGAGCAACCATCTGACCCGGCAATCCCGCCGCCTGGTCCACCCACAGTTGCAAAAGTGAACATGTGGGAGGCAGGAGAGACGGCATGGCAGGACGAGCTCGGCGGGCTCAGCTCCAGACCCCTGCAGGTCCCTGTGCCCCACCAGCGGGGACCGCCACTGTCTCCACGGCCGGGGCACAGAACCTCCCTGGGGGGCGATCAGAGTGCAGGGGCCAAGGCGCAGGACGTGGACACAGGAAGGATGGGGTCATGCGGGTCGTTGCCACGCAGGTAGAACGGGGAGGGGAGGGGTCAGAAGGACTGAGACAAGCCCCAGCGTTGGCACTAATCTCTGTTCTAGAGAATAACATGTCTGGGGAATGGCAGATGGCAAAGGGTACAGACACCAGCTCGGGACTACAGAAACAGAAATGCCAAGGAAGGGAAATGGAGGGGAGAGTAGGGGAGACCTGGAAATAACTAGAGGCGAGGTGGGGGCACTGACCCCTCCATGGGGTAGATGAGATGGATCTGTGCATGTCGAAACCATCGGACCCGACACTACCCCACTCCTGGGACCCAAAACCCAGCGGAGCTTAAAGTGTGTCTGTCGGGGAGCCAGCTGGGGGTGGGGGGGTGAACCTGAGCTAAGAAGTCGGGGGATGGCCCCCAGCTCCCCAGCTTTCCAGTAGCTTGGCAGTCACACCCACAAACTGCCCCCGGCGCCACTTAATCTCATCAACAGCCAAGATCCAGAGACTATGAACTAAAGCTCCCGGAAGAGAGCGATGCAGAATTTCCTGGAGCTCGCGACCACAAATGCAGCCACGCAACCTCTTATACTCGGGTCCACTGCTGTACCTAAAGTCGCACACATGCATTTGGTTTTAACATACTTGCTTGTATTCTCTTATATACGGGCTTACACGGCTCCAGGGTGAAATACAACCACCTTCACACACTTCCCTCTTACTGTGGTAGGAAGGTGCTCGGGGGTGGGATTGGTGTTTGAATATTACCTGCAATGAACTATTGTGAACTACTTTATGTAAATAAAATATATACAAAAAAAAAAAACAAAAGAAGTGTGGGAGGATGGTGGGGGTTGGGGGGACATCGTATGCCTGAGAATTTGCCATAGCAGTGATAAGATATCGTGATGTCTCAATAAAAATCAGGAAGACAGACGCTTGCCGGTGCTCGGGCTGAAGTCCACACAGGGGAAGACCCTGTCCATGTTCAACACCATGCAGACCCCTGGGTGCCACGGGGGCAGCTCCCGAGCACTGCTGGGTGTGACCCTCTCATGGGAAAGACCATGAGAGACACTGACGACTGCACGGAGAACAGCAGGAGGAGGAGTCACACGCAAGACCACTCTAGGTGCTGCGACAGCGGGCAGACCACCTGCAATGATCACATAGTCACTGTCCTCCTGAACGGGAACTCCCAGCTTTCTCCTAATACAAAGAAAGGCATCACTCAGAGTCGCCTCTGCTGCAGACCTAGCTAAGCCAGCAGGTGCGGGGCGGCTCTGGGACCCGGGCTGTCAACAGGAGCCAGCGAGCTCAGGGAAAGGGCAAGGCACGCGCACTCCATGTCCCCGCCAACACGCCCCTGACTGTGGCTCTCCCAGCCTGCAGCCTCGTGGCAAGTCACCTCCTTTCAAGAGAGAGAGTCTGGGAGCCCGAGCAAGAGTCCAGCCGGGAGAATGCTTGCCTGCACGCAGTCAACATGCAGTTCAATCCCTGGCACCCCAATGTGGTTCCCGGAGCCCACCAGGGATGATCCCTGAGCTCTGAGCCAGGAGGAAGCCCTGAGCACCGCTGGGTGTGACTCCCAGAACAACAAGCAGTAAGACTAAGTGGGCATAAGAAGGGTCTGGGTGGGGAGGGGAGGAAGGCAGAGAAGAGACCAGAATGACAATAGTAGCTGGGAAGGATCACGCTGGACAAAAGCTGAGGGTTGAAAGAGGGTAAGGAATATTCCTGATCACCTTTCAGCATCAATATTGCAAACTATAATGCCCAAAAGGAGAGAGAGAGTGAGAGAGAGAGAGAGAGAGAGAGAGAGAGAGAGAGAAAGAAAG
>JAOXYA010000037.1:1407252-1418270 GCA_028565675.1 Sorex palustris | reverse complement strand
TCCCGGCCGGGCCCGGGGCTCCGGCGACGCCTGGGCCCGCGCCCCGGGGCTGCCCGGCCCCCCGACGCCCGGCCTGCAGGAGGACCCCTGCCCCCAGGTGCTGCCGCGGGGCCCCCCGCGGGGAGGGCGGGAGGGGAGCCTAGCGCGGGCCCCGTCGCCCCGGGAGAGGGGCGCACGGAGCGCGCGCTCGCCACCCCGGGGTCCCTTCCTTCGCCGCAGCGGGGGGCTTCGCACTAACCGGGTGTCGCTCCGACCTCTCCGTCCCCAGGACCGCCACGACGCGGGCAGCAATGGGAACCCGCGGCTGCCGCACCTGGCCTCGGCCGGCCAGCACCTCTACAGCCCGGCGCCGCCGCTCTCGCACGCCGGGGTGGCCGAGTACCAGCCGCCCCCCTACTTCCCGCCCCCCTACCAGCAGCTGGCCTACTCGCAGTCGGCCGACCCCTACTCGCACCTGGGCGAGGCCTACGCCGCGGCTATCAACCCCCTGCACCAGCCGGCGCCCGCCAGCAGCCAGCAGCAGGCCTGGCCCGGCCGCCCGGCCCAGGACGCCGCCGGCCTGCCCGGGCACCACGCGCGCCCCGCCGGGCTGCTCCCGCACCTCTCGGGCCTGGACGGCGGGGCCGTGAGCGCCCGGCGCGACGCCTACCGCCGCTCCGACCTGCTGCTGCCCCACGCGCACGCGCTGGACGCCGCGGGCCTGGCCGAGAACCTGGGGCTGCACGACATGGCCCACCAGATGGACGAGGTCCAGGTGCGTCCGGCCCCCCTGCCTGCTGCCCAGGCCCCGCCGGGCTTGCCCCCCACGCCGGCCGGCCGCCAGGCTCTTAGAAAGACTTTCCTCATTTCTTTTTCTCCATCCCCCAGAACGTGGAGGACCAGCATCTGCTCCTGCACGATCAGACGGTTATTCGCAAAGGTAGGTAGGTGGGTGGGGGGGTGGGGGGCGTCCTCTTGGGGGAGAGGTGGCCAGTGGCCCCAGGGGGACGCGGCTGCTCGCCGGAATTTAGGGTGAGGCTCTCGGGAGCAAGGAGGGCGTTTTCTTGCAGGTGGGGCTCTGCCGCCTCTTACCGGCTCCGTCCGGGGTCCTGCCCTTGGTGTTATTTTTTTTTCCTCTGAGGAATGTGGTTAACACCTGGAAATTCGGAGGGTTTTTTTTTTCTTCTCACAACGTTAGAGCAGCATTCTCAGTGAGCGGGCTGAACTTAAGCTGTGGTTGAAGTGGAAATTAACATCGGCTTATGTTCGCAAGGAAGCCCCTCTCTCTCTCTCTCTCTCCAATTTGCATTTTGTGATTTTGGGGGTTCAGACACGACCAGCCTTGTAGGAGCGCGCTCTGCCTTGTGCAAGGAAAAGTTTGGGAACGCTTCTCTGCCCGCAGCGAGAGAGGTTGGCCGCGCGGCGTGCAGGGAAGCCAGGCTGGGCTTTATGCAGGATCAGGGAACTGGGATTTGGGGAATTGGATTAGCCGCTGGGTGGGGCGTGTAGCTCTGAGCCGGAGTTACGTGCCGCCCGCCCGGTCGGTGACTTGACATTAAACAGCTTAAAATCTTGTGGCAGAGATGGCTCTTACGGGAAGACTCAGAAAATCAGCCTAATTCCCCAATAATTTCTACAGACCAGGTTGGTTTGTATTCTTGAGCTCTTCCTGAGCCGTTCCCGTAGGAAGGTTTGGCAAAGGCTCCCAGGGCCCCCGGGATTCTGATTGCTCATGGCATGAGGCTACGAGAAGCAGCCGTTGGTTTTTGCATTGAAGTAGTTTTTTTTGTTGTTGTTGGGTCTTTTTTTTTTTTAAGCGCACACACATGTTCTAATTAAACCGAATTTAACAGTGGCTGGAAACTGAAACCCTTTCTGCTCCAAGCTTGACTAATTAAGTTGCCAAGGTGTTAACTTGTGAATTTCAGACTCCATTATCTTGGAAGAACATGGCTTTTACGAAATCTGTTCGCAATTCTGCAGCGTGAGCTCTTTGGGGTTTGGTGGCTGGTTTTGCAAGGCGGCTGCTGCCCGGTGGTGACCCACCCACCGCCTCTTGCCCTGGCAGGTCCGATTTCCATGGCCAAGAATCCCTTGAGTGTCCCGTGTCAGAAGGAGCTGGTGGGCGCCGTGATGAACCCCAGCGAGGTCTTCTGCTCTGTCCCCGGAAGACTGTCCCTGCTCAGCTCCACGTCGAAGTACAAAGTGACAGTGGCCGAGGTCCAGAGACGACTCTCCCCGCCCGAGTGTTTAAATGCCTCTTTACTGGGCGGTGTTCTCAGAAGGTACACCTGGGCACACGTGTGTGTGGGGGGGGGGGGCGGGGGGCAGCAGGGTGTGTGTGTGTGTGTGTGTGTGTGTGGATCAAAGCATCTGGGAAGTATTTTTAACATTTATGTAACATTTATACCTCACACTGAATCCTAATTGGCCCGGGCGGGTTTTAGTACGTTTCTTCCCTTTTAAGAAAGTGTCAGCAGTGGAAGGGAGTGCTAAGACCATGTCAGTAAATGATTTGGTTGGCATCGGATGCCACGGTGGGAGGGTGTCGTGCGTTGAGGGAAGGCATCTGAGGGGTTCTGCTCCTCCGGTTTTGGGGGGCAGGTGAACGTGGCCCGTGCTGGAATCCGGCTTAGTGCCGATTCCGCGCAGGCTGAAGGGTCAGGGTTAGGGGCTCTGTGTGGCCAGGTGGACGCGCAGGGTTTGGGGGGAATTTCAGGCGTGAAGGCCGCGTTCTGGGGACCTGGGAGTGGGGGGAATTGGGGGTGTGCTGACGAGCCACGCTCCACGTGCTCTTTGTGCAGAGCCAAATCCAAAAACGGAGGCCGGTCACTACGCGAGAAGCTGGATAAAATTGGGTTGAACCTTCCGGCCGGCCGGCGGAAAGCAGCTCACGTCACGCTCCTGACGTCTCTGGTGGAAGGTCAGTGGCTGGCTGGGTCCCTGCTTGGTGTCACCGTCTGTGCCTTAAAGGGTCTCTGAAGAAGCGGAAAAAAAAAAAAGATGTCTCTGAGCTAGAGCACTGCGGGGAGGGTACTTACTTGTAAGCCTTGTCTCCAGCACCCCATAGGGTTCCCCCCACCACCCTGCCAGGAGTGATCCCCGAGTACAGCCGGGTGCTGCCCCCCAACCCCCAACAAAGTGAAAGACAATAACCTCAGGTCTGTCACTTAGAGAGAGGAAAGTCATTTGAATTTGTCACACTTGGGTGCAGTGAATCGGTAATTGTATTAAAAGAAGTTGACAACAGATCCTGGTTGGATTAGATCATTGGAATTGGCCCAGAAAACCAAAACTTACTCAGGAATTGGTTTGCTTTCTTGCTTGACATGGGGGCAACATCCGGCGATGCGTGGGGCTTGCTCCTGGCTCTGTGTAAGGCAGGTGCCCCCCGGGCCCTGCGATCTCCAGCCCCTAAAATCGGTTTCCTTGATCTAGGCTTCACCCTCCGGGATACTTGGCCTGTCCTAGTAAAATGAATCAATCCACTTTTGAAATGGCCGTTGGGTTTAAAAAATTGGGCTTAGGTTAAGACTCACGTGCCTTGGGTCTGGGTGACCCTGGCTTGGTCCCCAGCACTGCTCCTGGTCCCCGGAGTGCTGCAAGGTGTGACCTGAATATCCGAAATAATCGGGGTGCAAAGGTTCGTTGCGTGGAGAACTGGCCTGGAGTGCTGGACTGGATGTGTATAGGGGCCGGTTCCTCCCTGAGCTGGGCCTGCGGTGCCTGCCTGCGGTGGTCTTCCCTCCCGGGAGAGGCAGTTGGGGTTGGGGGGGTGCTTCTGGCTCTTCACGGCAGCCCCATCTCGGGGGGTTGTGGGGACCAGGGTCTGTGAAATGCCCTGTGTTCAGCGGAGCTGGCCCAGTCACCCACCAACCCTTTGTTCCATTTCTCCCGGGAACAGAAACTGTCCTGGGCTCCTTGAGGGGGACCCTCTCCCTGCCCTTGAGTGAGAGGTGACCGCAGCCGTCCCCTGAATGGGGCGCCCGCCCCCCTCGGCACATCTGGAGCGCTGCCAAGAACTGCACACAGTTCTTCGAAGGGGGGAGAAGGAAAAGTGAAATGATTATTTTTTTTTCTGCCCAAACCATCGCGGTGGGCACTGAGAAAAGGGGGGGTGGGGGTCTGCATCCAGGCCTCACGACGCCCGCTCGGTTCCCTGGGCGCTTGCCACCCTGCTCCCAGGAACTTGGCAGCGCCCGCCTCCACCTTTTGCACGGATGCCTTTGGAGGCAGGGCTGGGAGGAGAAAGGCTCCCCGTGGGGGGACAGCTGTCCCCGCCTGGAGAATGCCCGTCAATGGGGCTCGAGTGAGTTCCTGGAGCAGCCGGGCAGGAGCCCCTGAATCAGAAACTGCCGGGACAATGGTTCTGTGGCTGAGCCCGTGGGGGGGGGCCGAGGGGTGCGGGCAGGGTGAGAATCTGCCATCTGGGGTTTGGAAAGGTGCCAGGCCTTGTGCCGGGGGCCACAGAAGGGCACCTGTGCCCAGGGCGCCTCCAGGCCTGGGACGGGGGGGCAGGGCGGTGGTCCGAATTGGTGGTTGGGGTGCGTCCCATGACATGAATGTCTCAGACCTCCGGGAAGAGACACCCAGAGTTGAAGCCCAGCAACCCCGGGGAGCCCTGGACACAGCGGGGTGGGGGTCAGCACCAAAGGCCTTTCTGGCCCTTGGATTGCTTGAAATTGAACCTCCGGGCCTGGTGCTGTCATCTAGCAGGTGAAGTACCTGCATGGTGGCATGCCCCCACGGTCCCCGACAGATGTCCTCAGGAGTGGTCTCGGAGCACCGCCAGGTGTAGCCCCTAAACTCCTTCCTAGGAAGTGGCTCCTGTTTGGGGCCAGCCCCGAGCAGGTGTCCTGATCCCCTAATCCCTCGGCTGGAAGTTGCCCTGAGCACTGCTGGGTGTGGCCCCCAAACCATAAATGTTCTATTTCTTCCCCCCTGGCGGTTTTCTGAGCCGAGAAAGCGTGGGTGTGTCCGGATGTGTTGAGGCAGCGTGCCGGCCGGGTTCAGGTAGATCCTAGGGACGGGTGCCCCCACCTCTCTCTGGAAAGGGGGCTTGGCGGCTGGGTGCTTATCTGTGTCTGACTAAAGAAGGGATGTGGGGATCCTTGCAGCGGGGACGGGTGGGGCACGGGGGTGAGTTCTGCACCCTAAGGTCTGGCCCTCCTGGTTGCAGGGGAGGCGGTCCATCTGGCCCGGGACTTCGCGTATGTCTGCGAGGCGGAATTCCCCAGCAAGCCGGTGGCCGAGTATCTCACCCGACCTCATCTCGGCGGCCGCAACGAGATGGCAGCGAGGAAGAGCATGCTGCTGGCGGCACAGTGAGTAACAACACGCGGGGTGGCGTGGGGTGCGGGGCCCACATGGTGGACACAGGTGCCCCGATTGTTCGTTTTTTTTTTTTGAGTCACACCCAGCAATGCACAGGGGTTACCCCTGGCTCAGCACTCAGGGATCACTCCTGGCGGTGCTCGGGGGACCCTAGGGGATGCTGGGAATCGAACCCGGATCGGCCACGTGCAAGGCAAACGCCCTCCCCGCTGTGCTATGGCTCCAGGCCCCAGTTGTTTCTTCCGGGGCTGTTCGCTCCGAGACGGGGCTGGGATACTGTTCGAAGTCAGGCAGAAATGCTGCTTTGGCATACAGTAAGAGTTGGCTTTTCGCCGCTTTTGTATTTGCTTCTGCTTCAACCAAAAGCAACATGGAGAGCAGTTTTTGCTAAATCTCGTGAGGAGACTGTTCTGGGACTTCTCAGGAGGCTCATTGAATGTGACGTGCTGTCATCGGGGACCCTCGGGTGGCCAGTGGCAAATTGCTTCTCATCCGGGCAAGTGAGGCGGAAACCGGCCTCAGGAAATGGGGCGAGAGGGAGCCAGCGAGGTCTGAGTGTCAGGAGCAGGCCAGGGACAGTGGCTTTTACTGGAAGCGCCTCCTGGGCGGACCCGGGTGTCTCTTATCAGTCCAGTCACAAGGTGACCTGTTGATGGGGATTACCCTTATCTCCGCTGATAGCAGGGACCCTTCTGAGCCAGGGCAGGAAGTTCTGCATCTTAGGTAGCAGTGGCTAAGCTGCCCTTGGCCTCCCTCCTTATGGGGGGAGGGGCATGTGCACCCCCCCTTCCAGGTACCACCCCCGGGCATCGGCTGGGCTTGGTGTGTGTGGGGGGGTGCTCTTACCAGCTCCGAGCTGGAGTGAGCTCACGGCTTCTACCTCCTCCCTCCCCAGGCAAGTGTGTAAGGAATTCACGGACCTCCTCAATCAAGACCGAACCCCAAACGGCAATAACCGGCCCACGCCGGTCTTGGAGACCAACATCCAGAACTGCTTGTCGCATTTCAGCCTCATCACCCACGGCTTTGGCAGTCAAGCCATCTGTGCCGCCGTGTCGGCCGTCCAGAACTACATCAAGGAGGCCCTGGTGGCCATAGACAAATCCTACCTGAACCCCGGGGACCAGAGCCCCCCGGACTCGGGCAAGGGTCTGGAGAAGATGGAGAAGCACCGGAAATGAGACGGCTGGGCTGGGGCAAGACCCGGGAGGAGGAGGAGGACCCGGACACGCCTCCCCCAGCCCCAGACCGGGACGCCCCGTCGAGTTCAGGGACCGAGCTGGTCACCCACCTTTCCATCCAGAAGGCCTGGTGCCGAGGGGCTGCCTGCTGACCCCTGGACAAGTGGCCGCCGCGTCACGCGGCCGTTTGATTTTGTCTGAGTCCCGTTCCTCCTTCCTCTCAAAAGTGGTGCTACGCGTTTTAGAACCTTTTAAAGAAATTCCCAGGCCTGTCCGCGGGGAGGCGGGGAGTGGGGGTGGCCCACCCCCCGGAGGCGGTTTGGCTTTGGGGTCAGTGTTAAACGGGAAGGGCCAGCTTCTGTGTCCACTAAATATTTATCTTGAGAAAGTATTTATCGCGCCTCTTCCGACGCCGGCCTGCGTCCCGCGGGAGACCGCTCCGACGTGCCTGACGATTCGCCGTCCTTCCAGCCCTGCCCCAGGGGACCTTGGGTTTGAGGAAACTTGTAGAAGCAAAAGCCTGCTGATTTATGTGTTCTTCGTCTTTTTATTTTTTTAAAAAAACGTCGAGAGAGTGCTCTTCACTTGGGAGAATCTTAATGACAGGGTCCTTAAGGTACTGAAGCTTTATTTGCATATTTATTTCACAGTTCGGTGTCTGTTGGAGGAAAACTTGAAATGGGCGGGCACGGAGACATTTTCATTTTTTTGTTTTTTTTTTGTTTTTGTTTTTTGTTTTTGGTACTGCCTGTCACCCCATGTCCCGGAGGAGGCTTTGTGGGTTTTATTTTTTTTCGTTGTTGTTTTCATTTTGTTTTTTTTCTGCGATGCTGTGTCGAGTGTACAGATGTTATTTATGCGTAATTTAACGGGGTCTGTAAATAGGAGCTGCACTTCGTAAGCCTTTCAAGACTCGGGTTTGATTGTAATTAACTTCTAAAGGTGATGGGGCCATTGACGACACATCTTGAGCTTGTCCACAGGACACGGGACTGGGGGGAGGAGGGGCAGAGGCATTCCTGGGTGCGTTTCTGGATGCGGAAGATTCTTGGTCACAGAGCAGTCCCTGGTGAGTCTGTCTTGCTGGGAGGGGTGGAGGCATTTGTGGAAGTGGAAGATTCCTGGTCACAGAGCGGCCCCCCTGTGAGTGTGCGATTTGGTGAATGGGGCCGGAGCTGACCTCCACACTCGTCAGCGACCCCCCCCCCTCCCCAGATCCTTGCTGTGTATATGAAGCCTGTACAATAAAGACTATTCTCGATAGAAGCCGTGGCCGTCTGCTGCTAACTTGATTTCTTTTTTGTCTCTGAGGAGTGACGGTGCTGATGGAGGGTCGGTCACTCGGGGTCCAAGGGAAAGGCAGCTTTCATTTTCTGTCCTTGGCGAGATGGACCATTCCCTCCCCTGCTCTTCGGAGTCTTGAGTCTCGGGACACCCTTCCCAGCCCAGGAGATGTTGGGGGCATTTGGTCCTTGGCCTCTTGCAGGCAGCTCCACTGAGCCCCCGGTACAGGCCAGCTGCTGCCTTTGTTTTTTTTTCCCTTTCGTTTTTTTGGGCTGCACCCAGTTATCAATGCTCAGGGCTTGGTCCTGACTCTGCACTAAGAATAACAACTGGTGGTGCTCTGGGGACCCTACAGGACGTGGGGGCGCGAACCTGGGTCTGCTGTGTGCAAAGCTTTAGGGGACTCAACTATTGCTCCTGCTCCTTTTAAAAAAGAAAAATTTTTTTTCTTCCTTGGTGGTGCTCAGGGCTGCTCCTAGCTCAGTCTGTGCCCAAGGGTCACTCTTGGTTTTGCCCTGGGGACCCCGCGTGTGCTGGGCATTGATTCAGTGCCCACTACACGCTCACCGAGTGCCCTCAGCTGCAGTATCTTGGACCTGTGTGCTGCTGGCCGTGTTTTATTGGGCTGTGCCCAGTGGTCAGCCGTGCTCGAGGCCAGCGGCCTGCCCACTGCACTCACCCCCAGCCCCACGCCGCTTCCAGAGTGGGAGCATGGTGGTAGGAAATTCCTGCGGGGGACCAGGCATTCGGTCAGACGCCAAGCGCTGGGCAACGGGCTCCTAGTGTCTGCACCCAAAAGCAAACTCCGTCATCGCAGATGGAGGGAAGGGCAGTGCAGGGCCGGGTGGGGCTCAGCTCAGTGCCGGGTGTCCACGGGCCCCCGAGAGCCGTGAGGGGACTTGATTCTCGCCCTCTGGCCGGGCAGGTCCGCTAGGAAGTGATCTGTTTACCGTTGGGCTCTGCGGCCGGGCTTCAAAGGGCCGTGAGAGCAGGAAGGGTTCCCACATGGGATCAAGTCACTGCTGTTCGCAGCCCCATAATCCCTAATTCATAACTCACAGAGGCGCAGCGATGCCCGACTTAATGTTGGCATTGGATGTTATTAAGTAATTTAAACTCTGCCAACCTAATACTTTGCTGCTGGCAGCGGGCCCTGGCCACGGAACGTTCCCATTAAGTTGGATTTATCTGCCTGAGATGTCAGGACCACAATCGTGGGGCTCGAGATCCCGGCCCAGAGGTCTGGGCTCGGCAGGTCGTTCTCACTCGGGCGCGGGGCGGCTTATCAGCATCTTAACCGGCTTTGGACTCGGAGCTGGCTTTTAGGAGCGGTGCCGAATTGCAACGCAGACAATGTTCTGGAAACGCCTCAAAGTCAACCGACAGTGCCAGTGAGTCACCAGCGGGGCCGGGGGCCTGCCTCCTGCTGAGCAGTGCTTTCTCCACAGCCGCCTCGGGTCGGGTCGGGGCCCTGGAGCCTGCGCCTCACTGGGCTTGGCCCTTTGCAGCATGCGTGCGTCCACACGTGTGTGTGTGTGTGTGTGTGTGTGTGTGTGTGTGTGTGTGTGCGTGTGTGTGTGTGCGCGCGTGTATGCTACCTCAGGAAGGAGCATTGACCCTGCCCAAGGTTTGCCCCCTGCTCCCCACCCCTCCATGCCTGCTCTCCTCAACACCCCCCATGCCCTGGGCCAGGATGCAGCCACTGACTGCTCCCACCTGTGCCCGCCTCACTGTGTTGCGCCTGCCTCTCCCCTCTCTCCCCAGGGCTGTGCCATCTGCAGTAGGGACCCTCGGTCAGCGGGATGCTGGGAGGCATCCCGGGGGTAAGAGGAGCGAGAGGTGCGGCAGCTGCCCTGCCCCGTCCCCGGGATCTCGGGGTCGGTGTCCCCCTGGCCAGTCACCCCTACAGCACTATTCAACAGACTTGGAGGTACGGGACATGCCGGGACTGGCCAGGCACGGGGCCACTGGGGAACTCTAAAGCCTGAGAATCCGGGCGGAGCGATAGCACGGCCGGGAGAGCGTTTGCCTTGCAAGCGGCCAACCCAGGTTCGATTCCCAACATCCGCATAGGGTCCCTGAGCGCCGCCAGGAGTAATTTCTGAGTGCAGAGCCAGGAGGAACCTTTGTGTATCACCAGGTGCGACCCAAAGAGAAAAATAAAGCCTGCGGGGGCTGGAGCAATAGCACAGCGGCACAGCGGGGAGGGCGTTTGCCTTGCACGCAGCCGACCCTGGTTCGATTCCCAGCATCCCATAGGGTCCCCCGAGTACCGCCAGGAGTGATTTCCTGAGTGCAAAGCCAGAAGTAACCCCTGAGCATCGCCAGGTGTGACCCAAAAAGCAAGGAAAAAAAAATACCTGTGAAACCAAGCAGGGGTGGGGTGGGGTCCCTTCCCGGTGGGGGGTGGAGCTTCATAGGGGAGTGAGGCCAGCCTCCCCCCCCTCTTCCTCATGCTGGGGGCAGAACGGGGCGGGGGTGCCTTTGAGGTGGCTTTCCCTTCCTCAGCAAGAACAGGACCTGGCTGGTCAGGGCCACGAGCAGGAGCACACTCTGTCCCTCCTGGTGGGCAGTGCCCCCCACCAAGTTCTTCTTGCCCTTCTCGGGCCCGCGGGCAGAGAGCCCCTGAACCCCCACAGCTGGAGACCGCAGCAAGGTGGCCAGGTGGGCCGTGCCGTGTTGAGGAAGTGACTCTCCGCCTCCCCGAACCCGTCATCCCGGCTCCTGTCCACCTCCTCGAAGGCCCTTCCTGGCCCTCCTGCCCCAGGCCCACCCACGCTGCCACCCTGGGTCCTAGAATGCCCTCGTCACTCCCAATTTTAAAAGAGGGCGCCGGTGTGGGGCACCCGGCAGAACCCTGTTGTTTTTGGCCCAGCCGTCCACCCCGACTCCCCTGTCAGTGTGGGTAGTAACGTGATGGGGTGGACGAGGGGGTGCTGGGAATCGAACTTGTGTTGGCCATGTTGGCTGCATGCAAGGCAAACGCCCTACTCACTGTTCTATCGCTCCAGCCCCGGTCTCCCCATTTTTTGATGGGGTTGGATGTTTTCTTCTTGTGGAGTTCAACCAGTACTTTGCAGATCCTTGATATCAACCCCTTGTCCGATGTGTATTTGGCAAATATCCTTTCCCATTCTGTAGACTGTCTTTGTATTTTGGTCATTGTTTCTTTGGAGGTGCAGAAGCTTCTTAATTTAAGATAGTCCCATTTATCTATCTCTGTTTTCACTTGCTCGGCCA